>MU279372.1:0-356402 GCA_022385695.1 Xylaria arbuscula
GTGCTATATTAAAAACCACGCTAAAATTTTAGCGTGGTTTTAAGTACGCCTATAAATAAAATAGTAGTAAATTTATAAAAAATACCATTGGATTTCTCTTTAAATAAAGATTTCAAATATATTATTTATTAGTTTATAGCCCTAATATTCGTTAAAATGCATAGGCTTTTTCGGTATATTTTTATATGAAAAATTAAATAGCCGGTTTAATTAAATGTCCGGTTAAAATAAAGGATGCATTATATTTATTACCTTTTAAGGTATAATTTATAATTAAAATTTAATTATAACGTTTTATTATATAAATAACCGTATAAGTTTATTTGTTATAATTAACAACTTTTAAAATATTTTATATATAAATGCTTTTTATTTTATATGTTTAATAATAATTAAATGTTTAGCTAGTTAATTTAGCTAATAACCGTATAAACAGCTTTTTATATAAATTAATACCACAACGGGCTTATAATTATTTAATAAATTAATTAACTTTATTATTAGCTAGCTATTTATATATGCGTTAATTAAATTATTCATTTATTAATTAGCTATTGCTTTTATTATAAGCTTTTTTCTCGGTTAATATACGTTAATTAATTAAATGTTTTTAAATTAATTATTTTAAAAGCTTTTTATTATATAAATTAATATATAATTTAGCTGATATAAATATAATTTTTAAATAAACCTTTATTATTTATTATTTAAATTATTTATTTAATTATATAGCTATAATGCATTTTTTACTTTAATTAAACACTTAATTAAACCGGCTATTTACGTGATATATATAACACCGGTAATTTTATATAAAGTATTACTTACCTTTTTTTTTAATAACTTAATAAAAAATAGGCCTATAAACTAATAATTAATATATTTAAAATCTTTATTTAAAGAGAAATTTAATGGTATTTTTTATTATTTTATAATTATTTCATTTAAGGTTATATAAAAAATACGTTTTAATAATCTTTATAAAATAACGTTTTATAAATGCACGCTTAAATAAAATAACCATAAAATAATAGAAAATACCATTAAATTTCCCTTTAAATAAAGATTTTAAATATATTAATTATTAATTTATAGGCTTACTTTTCGTTAAGTTATTAAAAAAAGGGGTAAGTAATACCTTATATAAAATTACCGGTGCTATATACATTATATAAATGGCCGGTTTAATTAAGTGTCCGGTTAAAATAAAAAATGCGTTATTTTTATTAAATTAAATAATTTTATTTATTATTAATTAACGAGTTATTTTTAATTAAAAAGTTATATAAATTATTTTTTATATAAATTTATATATAACGTTGCTTAAATATTTTTGCTGCAAAAAAAACTTTGTTTTAAATTTTCGTTTTTAGCTACGTTTATTAACTAATTAATTATAGCTTTTATAATTAAATTAATTAGCTATTATTTTTATTATCGATAATTATACGAGCTGCTTTTTATATAATTTAATATAATAACTTATTTATAACTTTTATTATTAGCTAATTTATTAGCTTTATAATTAATTAATTGCCGTATTAACTATTATTTTTATAATTAAATTAAAAATAATTTTATTAGCTATTAATTAATTAATTTGCTACGTTATAGCTATCGTTTTTAATATTAATAGCTATATAAACTGTTTTTTATTTAATTTAATTTAATAATTTATTTATAACTTTACGTTAAGCTTATTAATTAATTAAATTAATTATTGCTTTTATAATTAAGCTAAAAATAGCTTTATTAATTATTTATTAATTTATTATTAATTGGTTAATTTATTAATTAATTGTTATATAAGCAGTTTTTTATATAAATTAATATAAAAGGTTGCTCGTATTATATTTACGCTAAAAATCCGTTAATATAACCGTTTTACCTTTATTTAAAACATTAAAAAACTTAAACAAATATATTAAATTAGCTAAAAATATAATATTTATTAATAATTTTATATTAAAAAATATATAGCAAAAATTAAAATATAATATTAAAAAAGTTTAAGCTAAGCTTATATAAATTAGCAAATATTATTAAAATATAAAAACTAAAATAAAATTACATTTATTTTATATGGAAAAATGTTTAAAGCTTTATATATTAAAAGAAAAATTTAAATAAATTAAGGAAAATTAAAGGTTATATAAACTACGTATTATATAATTAAATTATTAAAAGATTTAAAAGTTTATTAATTTAATAATTATAAATGCGGTTTTTTTTTAATTTTTAAAAGCTTAAATGTTTAAGCTTTGTTAATATTAATAATTTTAGCTTTAAATAAAAATTTTAAAATAAAACTAGTGGCTATAAATGTTAAGTATTTAGTGTAGCTATTAATCCGGTTATTTAAAAAGTTTATAGCTATATATAGCCGAGATTAAGCTAATAATAATTTAAATTTTTAATTATATTAAAAAATTAACCGTTAGTTAACTTATTTTTTTAATTTAGCTATTTATTTACTATTATTTAATTAAATTATAAGTTATTATTTATAATAATAACTATGTTAAAACTTATATAATTTATATATTTTTTTTATATTAATTATTATTATTAAAAATTTTTTATCATTGTTTTTTAAGCTTTGTTTTAATATAAAAAGCTAGTATAAAAATTTAATTTTTTAATTATAATATAATAATTCCCACTTTTAAAAATAAGCTAAACTTATTACACCTAGCTATATAATTCACTTTAAATATTTAAGTTTTCACTTTGGTTATTTTATATTTTTTTTAAGAAAAATAGCTTACTTAGCTAATAGCATATACGCTATTTATAACAATAACCAAGGTATATAATGTTGCAGGTTTAAGCTTTACAGCCGGTAAAAGCCTTACGCTTTTTCAAATATTTTATATATATATTAAAGGTGCAACTTTTAAAATATATACTTATTATTTTTAACCAAGGTTTTTAATATAATTTATTTATTTATAACACTTTAGCTATAAATGTAAATAGCTAAAAAAAGTAAAGTTTAAAAAATAAACCTTTAATGCAAAAAAAAAATAATTATAATATAATGGCTTTTATTTTCGATAATAAGCTAAATTTATTACATTTAATTATATAGTTTACTTTAAATAGCTAAGTTTCCACTTTAATTATTTTATATTTTTTTTAAAAAAAATAACTTATTTAATTAATAATATATATATTATTTATACCATTTTTAATATAAATTTAATAGCATTATATAAAACTTTTAATATATTAAAAAAAATTAAATTAAAAAGCTAAAGCTTATATAATAAATAAATAAACATATAAAATATAATAATATTTTTTTAAATTTTATTAAAAAACAGCTTTTATAATTATTAAAAATTAAAAAATAAAGATTTTTTTTTTAATTTTAAATATATTTATTAAAATATTTTATTTATTTAATATTTATTTTATTATTAATTTAATTAATATTTTAAAAGTTTATAATTTAATTTAATAATAATTATTATAATTAAAATGTTTTTTAAAAATAAAAGTTTATATTAATATTAAAAAAAAAAATTTTTTTTATATATAATTAAATAAATTATATATATAAATAATATAAATTATTTAATTATATTTACGGTATAATGGTTTTTTTTTTAAAAATAAGCTAAATTTATTATACTTAATTATATAATCCACTTTAAAATGCTAAGTTTCCACTTTAATTATTTCACATTTTTTTTTAAAAAGGTTAGCTATTTAATTAAGTGGTAAATACGCTAGCCGTAATAATAACCAAAGTATATAGCGTTGTAAATTTAAGCTTTACGGCCGGTAAAAGCCCAGCTTTTTTAAATGTCCTATGTATATACTAAAGGTGCAACTTTTAAAATATATACCTATTGCTTTTAACTAAGGTTTTTAACATAACTTGTTTACCTATAAATATTTTAATGCTTACAAGTTATAAAAAAGCTAAAAAAGGTAAGGTTTAAAGGATAAACCTTTGGTGTAAAAAAGGGGTAATTATGGTATAATGGTTTTCACTTTTAAAAGTAAGCCAAACCCACCACACTTAACCATATAGTCCACTTTAAAATGTTAAGTTTTCACTTTGGTTATTTCACATCCCTTTTAAAAAAATTAGCTATTTAATTAAGTGGTAAATGCGCTAACCGTGATAATTGTTATAAAAAGTAAATAATAATTTTAATAAGTTTTTAAAATTATTCGTAAAATATTATTAATATAATTTTATAAAAGTAATATTATTAACGCGGCTATAATATTTATAATTTAATTATAATTTAATTATTTTAATGTTTATAATATTTAATAACATTTAATTATAACATTATAAAACTTTTATAATTAAATGTTTAAATATTTTTAAAAATAATTTATAATTTTTTTTTTTATTAATTTTATATATTTATTATTTTATTTTAAGTTTTACGCGTATTTATTAAAATAATGCTTTTATTTATGTTTTTATTATAAAAATTATATTAAATTAAACTTTAAATTTAATTATTATTATGTTTTTTAAAAAATATTTAGTTTATTTTATTAAAATTAAATATTTAATATATAAAGTTTAATTTTAAACATAGTTTATTATTTTAATTAAATGATTTTTTTAAAAAATAATATAATTAAATAAATTTATTAATTATAAAATATATTTAAAAAAAAAATAAACTTAATAAAACATTTTTATATTTTATTTTATAAACGTTATAAATATTAATTTTAATTTATTAAAAAATAACGTAAATAATAATATTATAATTTTATATTTTATTTTTTATATTATTATTTAATATATAATTTAACAACTTTAATTTATTTAATAATTTATTAAAAATAAGCTTAATAATAAAGTTTAAATTATAATAATTTTTATTAATATGTAAAAAATTTAAAATTATATAATTAAAAAATAAAAATAAATAAATTAAACTTTTTAAATAAAAAAGCAATATAATAATTATAAATTATATTTATAATAAAGCTAATAAAAGCTAAAAAAATATTATAAATTTAATTAATAAAGTTAATAAACTTATAAAATAAATTAAAAAATTAATTTAAAATATATTTTATATTATTTATTTTATAAAATAATAATTATAAAAAACATTAGTTTATAATTAAACTTTGTAAATTATAATAAACATTTTAAAAAAATTAAATATTAATATAAAAAAATAAAATATTAATTAAACATTTGCTTTAATTAATAATTAACCTTTTATATTTTTTAAGGTTTTTTTATATAATTTTTTATTAAATTTTTAAAATAATTAAATTAAATAATTAAACATTACATATAAAATATATAACAATTTAAATTTAAGGTTAAATTTATAAAAAAATATAAAATAATTAAAAAAAAAATATTATAAAAAATGATTTGCTTTTTATAAAAGGTTATATTTAACATTTAATATTTATTTAAAAAAAAAAACTAAAAAAATAATTAAAATTAATAATTAATTAAATTTTAATAATATAAATTTAAGCTTTAATAATAATAGTAATAATAATAAAAACAAGCTTAAATAAAAAGCAATATTATTTATATAAATAAATATATTATAAAATAAAATAAAATTAAAGCGTAAAAAAATAAAAACTTTTAATTTAATATATAATAACTTAAAAAACTTAAAGATTATAATAAAAAAAACGTTATTTTTATAATTATATATTTATTTACTAATTATTTTAAATTATTTAAAGCAAATTTAAATATAAATTTTATTTATAAAAAGTAAATAATATAAATATTTTTTATATTATTAATAAACTTAACATTATTATAATAAAACAATAAAATTATATTTAAAAAAAGAATTTATACGGTAAAGGTTTTTAAACAATTATAAAAAAGTTTATTAAATAATTTATTATAAATTTAAATATAATAATTAAATAATTAAAAAATAATAAATTAACTTTATATAATATATATAATAATAAGCATATAATATTTTAATATATATATAAAAAATTAAAATATATTTATATTATAAATATTTTTTAAAAAAAAAATATTAATTAAAAGAAAATTATATATTAAATTTATAATAATATGCAATTTAAAATAAAGCAATTTTTAAAGCTTTTATATAAACATTAAACTTTTAAAACTTATATGCTAAAAGTTAAAAAAATTAAAAATAATATATAAAATTTATTTAAAAAAATATTTAAAAAATAAAATAAAGGTTTATATTTAAAAATATATTATAACGTATTATTTATTTAAGTTAGCCATTTAATTAAACTAGTTATTTAAATTTTTATATAAAAATATATTAAAAAAAGTTTATTTATCTCGATAAAAAATAAGCTTAAAAATTAATAAATAATATATTTAAAATTTTTATTTAAAAAGAAATTCAATGGTATTTTTTATAAATTATCATTATTTTATTTAATACGATATTAAAAACCACGCTAAAGTTTTAGCGTGGTTTTAAATGCATATATAAATAATATAATAGCAAATTTATATAAAATATCATTAAATTCGTTTTTAAATAAAGATTTCAAATATATTAATTATTAAGTTATAGCTTTAATATCCGTTAAAATGCATAGGCTTTTTCGGTATATTTTTATATGAAAAATAAAATAGCTAATTTAATTAAATAGCTAGCTTAGGTAAAAAATACGTTTATATTTATATAAAACTTTTAATAATAAATATTAATTATAATATATATAAATATAATATTATTATTAAAAATAAATATTAATTATAAAATATATAAATATAATATTATAATTAATTAATAATTATTAAAAAATAGCTTTAATAAAAATAAAAAAATAAATATAATATTAAAAGTGAAAAATATAATAAACAATAATTATTATATTAAATAAAATAGCTAAAAATGTTAAATTAAGTTTTATATAATATATTAAAAAATAATGGATAAAGTATTGTATATTTATTATACCATAATTAAAAAAGAAAAAAACAAAAGAATTTATAAGTGTAAAAATGGTAAAATATAAATTATAGCTAGCTTTTAGCTAACTTTAGTTATTTTTAACCATTATAGCTATTTTAGCTAGTTTTTAGCTAATTATAACTATTTTAATTACGATAATTAAAGTGGTTATTTTAATTAGCAGCTAATATAACATATAATTAACGATTTAATAAAAAAAATAATTAAAATATAAAAAGTTTTTAAAAATTATATATTTTATATTATAATAAATTTAATATATATAATATAAAATATATAATATATTATTTATTAAAATAAAAAAAATTAGCTAATATAATTATATTAATATATTTTTTATTTAAATTAAACATTTAATTAAGCTAATTATTTTTTTTTTAAATTATATGTTTATAATAAACTTTTTTATTTTTTTATTAATAATAATAATTTTTTATTATAAAAAAAATAATATATAATTTATATTTTTAAGCTATTTATATAATATATTGGTTAAATTTATAATGTTTTTTATATAATATTTGCTAATTATATAAATAGTTTTAAATTTATAAATAAAATATTATATTTAAAAGCTTAATTAATTAAAAATAAAAAAAAAACAATTATATTATATATTTTTAATTTTAATATATAATTTTTGTTTTAAATATTTATATTAAAAATATAACAAATTAATTAATAAATTATAAAGTTAAAGATTTATTAAAAAAAATTTAATTTTAAATTTTATATAAAAAATTTTAAAGCCTTAAATATATTTTAATTAAAAAATTAATTATTAATAAATATTAAATAACGTATTTTTTACTTAAATTAAACATTTAATTAAGCTAGCTATTTATATAAAATATATAGCACCGGTAATTTTATATAAGGTATTATTTACCTTTTTTTTTAATAACTTAACAAGAAATAAGCTTATAAATTAATAATAAATATATTTAAAATTTTTATTTAAAAAGAAATCCAATAATATTTTTTATTATTTTATAGTTATTTTATTTAAAGTTATATAAAAAATATATTAAAATAATTTTTATAAAATAACGTTTTATAAATGCACGCTTAAATAAAATAGCTATAAAATAATAAAAAATATTATTAAATTTCTTTTTAAATAAAGATTTTAAATATATTAATTATTAATTTATAAACCCACTTTTTGTTAAGTTATTAAAAAAAAAGGCAAATAATACCTTATATAAAATTATTAGTGCTATATATATTACATAAATAACCAGCTTAATTAAATGTTTAATTTAAATAAAAAATGCGTTATTATTAATTATTTTAACTTTAAAAATATTTTAAAACAAAATATAAAAATAAAACTATAATTTTTTAAGTTTATTAACTTTAATTAATTATAAATTATTAATTATTTTAATTTTAATATATTTTTTAATTATATTATAAATTTAAACAATGTTTTAATTTTAATTAATTTTAATATTTTAATAATAAATGCTTATAATAATTATTTTTACTAATTATTGCTTTTAATTTTTTAATTTAATTTAAAGCTTAATTGCAATAAAATTACATATAGCCTATTTCTTATTTAAGCTAAACACTTAATTAAGCTAGCTATTTATATAATATATAGCACCGGTAATTATATATACGGTATTACTTACCTTTTTTTTTAATAGCTTAACGAAAAGTGGGTTTATAAACTAATAGTTAGTATATTTAAAACCTTTATTTAAAGAGGAATTAAATGGTATTTTCTATTATTTTATAGCTATTTTATTTAAGCGTGCATTTATAAAACCTTATTTTACAAGGATTATTTTAACGTACTTTTTATATAGCCTTATATAAAATAGCTATAAATTTATAAAAAATACCATTAAATTCCTTTTTAAATAAAGATTTTAAATATATTAATTGTTAGTTTATAAGCCCACTTTTCGTTAAGCTATTAAAAAAAGGGGTAAGTAATACCTTATGTAAAATTACCGGTGTTATATATATCACATGGGTAACTAGCTTAATTAGGTGTTTAATTTAAATAAAAAATGCGTTAAAGCTAAAAGTATATATATAAACATTAGCACTTTATAATTAGCTTGGTTTTTTTTTGTTAAATTTGCAAAAATAATAAATTATTTATAATAATATATTAATAATTAATAAATATTAAAAATGTTATTTTAAAAAAATATATAAAATATAATAAAATATTAACTTTTATTAATTATTTTTTAAAAATAAATAAATTAAAACTATTATAATATATAAATAAAAATAATTAATAAAGCAAATGTTAAAAAACCTTTTAATTATTTAATTGTTTAAATATATTTAAATTATTGCCGAAAACGTAATAAAAATATTATAAATATTAACTTAAAAATTAAAAAGCCACGCAAATTAAATATTTATAATAAAAATTGCTAATTATTATTTTTTAATAAAAATTAAAAAATATTTTTTAAAGTTATTTTATAACGCATCCTTTACTTTAACCGGACATTTAATTAAACCGGCTATTTACGTTATATATATAGCACCGGTAATTTTATATAAAGTATTATTTACCCCTCTTTTTAATAACTTGACGGAAAGTGGGCTTATAAACTAATAATTAATAAACTTAAAATCCTTATTTAAAAAGGAATCCAATGGTATTTTTTATTATTTTAAAACTATTTTATTTAAGGCTGTATAAAAAATACGCTAAAATAATCCTTGTAAAATAAAGGTTTATAAGTGCACGCTTAAATAAAATAGCTATAAAATAATAAAAATTATTATTAAATTCCTTTTTAAATAAGGATTTTAAATATACTAGTTATTAGTTTATAAGCCCACCTTTCGTTAAGTTATTAAAAAAAGGGGTAAATAATACCCTATATAAAATTACCGGTGCTATGTATATCACGTAAATAGCCGGTTAAATTAAATGTCCGGTTAAAGTAAAAAATGCGTTATATTAAAAATAATATAATAATAATTAAAGAAAATTACAATAAAATTAAAAAGCTATTTATATAAATTTTGCGTTATTTTTTATTTTTTATTATATATATATATTATATAATTTTTATTACTTTTATATAGTTTTTTTTATTATTTATTTTATTTTAAAATTAAAAAATATAACATTAATATTTAATTTATATTATTAATTAATTATTATATTATTATATTATTTTAATTATTTACCGATATTTATTTTTTTTTATAAAAAAATATAAATTTAATTATTTTATTATTATTATTTTTTAATTTTATTTTAATGTATAAAAAATTTAATAAAAAAATTAATTTTTATAAAGTTTAAATTTTTTTTATATTTATGTTTTTTATATTTATTTTTTATTATATTAAATTATTTTTTTTTAATATTAATTATAAATATTAATTTTATTATTATAAAAAAAATAACTATTAAAATTTTTTAAAATTTAATACTTATTTTTTTTTATTTTTTTATATTAATAATAATATTATTTTTTAATTTAAAATTTTTAAAAAATATATAATATTAAAATAAATTAATTAAAAGCAGATTTTTATTTTATAAGTTTTATAAATTTTTTAATTAATTTTTTAAATTATTATTAACTTTAATAAATTTAATAAATAATTTTTTAAAAAGTTTAATTTATTAACGGTAATAAACCTGCTAAAAAGCTATAATTATAAAGCTAATATAAATGTTTTTAATAGCTTTATAATAGTTGTTTGCTAAATAATATGCTTAATTAATATATATATTAAATAAATTTTAATATTTATAATTGCTATAATATAATTAATTTTAACCCGTTTAATAAATTTATAAAAAATAATAATAAAGCATTTAAAGTTTATAATTTTATAATATTTTAATAAAAGTTTATAAAATATTAAATTTAATTTTAGCTTATTTTATAAAAAGTAATAAAAAATTAAATTTTTATTAATAATTATAATATAATTTATTAAATTTTTTATAACGTATTTTTCATTTAAACTAAACATTTAATTAAGCTAGCCATTTAATTTCTTATATAAAAATATACTAAAAAACCCTTGCATTTTAACGGATATTAAAATTATAAACTAATAATTTATATATTTAACATTTTTATTTAAAAACAAATCCCATGGTATTTTTTATAAACTTATTATTATTTTATTTATAAGTGCATTTAAAACCACGTTAAAATTTTAGCGTAGTTTTTTAAAAAAAATATTAAATAAAATAATGGCAAATTTATAAAAAATATTATTAAATTTATTTTTAAATAAAAATTTTAAATATATTAATTATTAATTTTTAGCTTTACTTTTTGTTAAAATGCACGGATTTTTTTAATATATTTTTATATAAAAAATAAAACAATTAATTTAATTAAATAGCTAATTTAAATAAAAATACATTATTGCTTTTTAATAAGCTTATTATTATTAATATATTTAATTTTTTAAAAAATTATTTATTAAATTTATTAAAATTAATAATAATTTAAAAAGTTATTTAAAAAATTTATAAAATTTATAAAATAAAAATTTATTTTTAAATAATTTATTTTAATATTATATACTTTTTAAAAACTTAAGTTTAAAAAGTAATATTATTATTAATATAAAAAAATTAATAAAAACAAACGTTAAATTTTTAAAAATTTTAATAATTATTTTTTTTATAATATTAAATTATTATTTATAATTATTAACGCATTTTTTATTTAATTTAAACATTTAATTAAACCGGTTTTTTTTTAATTATATTTAAAAGTTTATATATAAAAATAATAATAACTTAATAAAAAATAAGCTTAAAAATTAATAATTAATATATTTAAAATTTTTATTTAAAAGTAAATTAAATAATATTTTTTATAAATTTACTAGTATTTTATTTATAAATGCATTTAAAACCACGCTAAAATTTTAACGTGGTTTTTAATATAATATTAAATAAAATAATAGTAAATTTATAAAAAATATTATTAAATTTACCTTTAAATAAAAATTTTAAATATATTAATTATTAATTTTTCGGTTTATTTTTCGTTAAATTATTTAAAAAAAAAACAAATAATATTTTATATAAAATTACCGATATTATATATATTATATAAATAACTGCTTTAATTAAATATTTAAGTTAAATAAAAAATATATAATTAAAAAAAAAATTTTTAATATAATAAAAAATAAATATAAAAAAAATTTAAATTTTATAAAAATTAATTTTTTTATTAAACTTTTTATATATATAATAATAGCATTATAAAAGGTTAAAATATTATTTAAAATATTAAAATTTTTTAAAAATAATAAATAATTATAAACAATTAACATTAAATTATAATAACTTTTAAAATTTAAAATATTATAATTTATAAAAGTTATAAGTTTAAATAAATGCTTAATTAATAATTAATAAATATTTAAATAAAAAATTAATATTTTAAGCAATATTAATAAATATAAAATTAAATATATTATTAAAAGCTTTAAATAAACTTTTAGCATTAATTATTTTAAAATTTATGCTATTATTATAATATTATAAATTTAGCGTTTATTATTAATTATAATTATAATTAATAATTAAAAAACTTATTTAAAATAATATATTATAAATTATTAAAAACTTATATATATTATAACATGGTTTACCATTAAATAATGCGTATTATTTAATAGCGCACGTTTATTTTAAATTTTTTTTTTAAACTTTAACACGTAATAACCTTTTAACCATAATAACTATTAAATTTAAAAAAAATCAAATCTTTTTAGCAATTTAAGCAATGCATAACGGACCAAATAAAATTAACCAACGGGCTGCTGCAAGGCTTTATAATGTCCTTAAAACAATTTTACGCCATTAAATTAACGGCCGAACCCCAATACGCAAAATTGGACCTAATCGACGTAAATTAAATAAAACTAAAAAAGAGGTGCTTTGGAAGCATATAATCGACCTAGATACCTAAGAGATGCCTCTTAAGATCGCTAGTGTAAAAGATATAGCCAATCTCCTCTCGAAATTGCGCGGTGGCAAGCACGTCGGCAAGCACTAGGTCAGGCGATTTATCAACCGCAACCCAAACCTTAAAACCAGAATAAATTAAAAATATAATTACTAAAGGGCACTTTGTAAAAACCTAGGCGTTATTTCCGGTTGGTTTAGGCTGGTTGCAAATATTAAGGTTAAATACGGCATTTTAAACGAGGATATATATAATTTTAACAAAACCAGCTTTATAATGGAAATAATCGCGTTAACACTTATTATAACATATGCTAATCGGCGTGAGAAAGCAAAGTTAGTTTAGCCTGGCAATTAAAAATGGTTAACAGTAATTGAGGGCATTAATTTGCAAAGCTAGTGCATTCTGCCGTTTTTTATTATTTTAAGCGTATATTATCTTTTAAACTGGTTTATTAAATGCAATTTACTAAGCAACTAGGTAATTAAACCAATAATAAATAGCTGGACTAATAACAAAACAGGTATAAATTAAATTAAACATTTTAATAAGCATACTAAAATACAAATAAAAAGTTTATATTGCCTTTTGATTTTAAATAGTTATAAAAGCTATATTTTAGCAAAGTTTAAGCTATATTGCAAAAACAATAGCATTATTACGCTTAGTATGCCGTTTTATTTATTTCACTTGCTTTAGCTATTAAATATAACATTTTATTTGCTTTTAAAACGCGCTTATTTAAAAAAAATCAAGCTATTTATTAAAGCTTTAATAAACTATATTATAAAGCTAAAGTTTTTTATTGCTTTTAAAGCTATATATTTTGCTATTTTTATAAAAACTAATATTAAATTTAAATTTAGCGCATTTGGTTTAATATTTTATTATTTAAATAAAGTAATTAGCAAGCTAAATATATGTTTTTAAACGCTTACACTTAGCTTATCACATTTAAAAACAGCTAATACTTACAACTTTTAAACGCTATTTAACTTTTAATAAATAAATAAACACTTTTCTTTTATTAAAACTAAAGTTTTAGCTTATAAAAAAAGCTTTTTAATATTAATTTTAAATATGGTAAACTAAATGACAAAAGGTATAAATGTAATGGCATATAAAATAACCTTTATAAAAAATCAAATACATATATTACAAAAGGCTAATTTGGCCTTTTTTAAGCGCCGGAGAACTAAAAAATCGCATGTATAGCTTGGAAAACCTTTTACTATTAAGGAATTTTAAAAGCTATAAAATAACAAGGCAAAAAGTAAACGCCTAGCAATTAATAAAAGTGAAAATAAAAGTTTGTTAAAACAAAAAAAAACAAGTAACAGGTGTTATAACAGCTATAGCAAAACAGGTTATAATTTAAAAACTTATGAAATCATTATAAAGTTAAGTAGCAAATTAAGTAGCAATTAATTTAAATTAATTAAAGGTGTTTTAGTTAAGATATTTTATTATAAAGTAATAAAAAGTAGTAAAGGTGCGCTATTAAGTAATATGCGCCATTTAGTGATAAACCACGTTAAATAAACTTTAATTTATTATAGCTTATTATTAAAAACAGCTATTTTTTTAAAACTTAATAAACATTATAATTATTAAAAGCTTTATAAAGCTTAAAATAAACTTTTAAATAATAGTGAAAAAAACTAAACAAATTAATAAAAAGCTTAAGCTTTATATTATTAATTAATAATTTTTTAATATATTATAATAATAAAATTAATTAAGCATTTTATAATAATTTATATTAATAATTGCTTTATTATAAGCTTTAATGCTTTTTATATAATATAGCTTAAAAAATAAATTAATAATATTTATTTTATAAATAATTAAAGCTTTGCAAAATAATTTTTAAATATTAAAATTTAATAAAATAAACTTAATTAAAAGCTTTATTATATTAACTAAGCTTTAATTAAGTTTAATTTAATAAATATTAAATTTATTAAATTTTTTTTATAATTTAACATTATAAAAGTTAAAAAAGCTAATATATTGCTAAGCTTAAAAAATAAACACTTTTATTTAATATTTATAAAAACTATTAATTATTTTATATAAATAATAAACTTAAATATAATTTTTAATTATTAATAATTAATTATTTATATATAAGCTTTTTATAAATTATATTTAATAATTATAATAAAATTATTTAAATATTTAAAAAAAATATTAATTTAATTATATGCTATAGCGTTATAAAGCATAAATTATTATAATATTTTATTGTTTATAATAATAATAATTTTGCAAAATATTAAACTATTATTAAATTTATTTAAAAATATATTATTATAGTTATTAATAATGTTATAAAGTAAAAAGCTAAAAAAATTAATATTATAGCTTTTTTATAGTAAAAATGAAATATATAATATTAATTAAAATTATTAAAAAAGCTTAATAATTAAAAAGTTTATATTTAAATTTTTTTTAATTTATTTTAAATATTATATTTTTATATTTTAATAATATAAACATTATAACAACTTTAAAAAACTTTAAATATTATTAATATATACAATATATTTTTATAAAATCTTTATATATAAAAAAAGCTTAAAATAATAATAATATTAATATATATTATATTTTTATTAAAAATATAACAGTTAATAATTTAATTAAACTTTTAATTATTATTAAACAATTAAAATTTTAAAATATATTAAAGCTTATTAAATAATATTTTATTTAAAAAAACATATTAAAATTAATAAGTAAATATAAATGTTATTAAATTAATTAAAGTTTATATAATATATATTACATTAAATATATTATAATAACTTTTAAATTAATTATAACATATATTTTTTAAATAATTATATTATATTTTATAATTAGCTATTTTAAATATTTTTGCAATAATTATTAATTAATTATATTTTAATAAATAATTATTTTAAAAACTTTTATAAGTTAATTTATATAAATAATTATAAAGCTTTATTAATATTAAGCTAAAATATTAAATATATATAAAGCTTTAGTTAAATAAATATAAAATTATAACGCATTTTTTATTTTAACCGAAAACTTAATTAAACTGGTTATTTATATAATATATATAACACCGGTAATTTTATATAAAGTATTATTTACTTTTTTTTTAATAATTTAACAAAAAATAAGCTTATAAATTAATAATTAATATATTTAAATTTTTTATTTAAAAAGAAATTTAATAGCATTTTTTATTATTTTATAGTTATTTTATTTAAGCGTGCATTTATAAAACGTTATTTTATAAAAATTATTTTAACGTATTTTTTATATAGCTTTAAATAAAATAACTATAAAATAATAAAAAATATTATTAAATTTTTTTTTAAATAAAAATTTAAAATATATTTATTATTAGTTTATAAGCTTATTTTTTGTTAAGTTATTAAAAAAAAAAAAAATAATATTTTATATAAAATTACCGGTGTTATATATATTATATAAATAGCCGGTTTAATTAAATGTTAAAATAAAGCTAAAAAAACAACAATAAAAAAAACAATAATAAAACAATAATAATAATTAATATAAAAAAATATATGTAAATTATATAAGCAATAATATAGCTATTGCTATAAATAATGGCTTATAATTTAATTAATTAATTAAATATATATAATAAGTGGCTAAAATAAATAAATCGGTTAGCCAACGGCTAACTTTTTAATATAGCTAGAAATTTAAGCTATTATTAGCTTAATTTTAGCTGCGCGCAACCGTAAGCTTTCCGAATAGCCGAAATAACGGTTATATTAAATGTTTAACATTTATAATCACTAGTTTTATTATAAATCTTTTTTTATTTAAAGCTATTTTTTTAAATGGCTTTTAAATTTATGTTAATAAAGTTATAATTATTAATAATAATAATAAAGCTTAAAAAAAAATTATATTTATAATTATTAAGTTAATAAATTTTTAAGGTTTTATATTTAATTATATAATGCATAGCTTATTGTTATAAATTAATAGAGAAACGGCTTGTTAATAAACCAAGGTGACCGTACGGCCTAATAAAAGGTACGTGGCTGGACCAAAAAACATACTACAGCCAGAAAAGGAAAGGTCACGTGACCCTGGTCTTTGTTAAAGAACAAAAACAATGTCTTGGTTTTTAATGTCTTTAAAAAACAACAAAGACGGGTTTTTAGTATCTTTGAAAAACAATAAAAACAACCGGAATTGGTAAAAAAAGGACTGTTTATATAATAAACCAACGTTTCCTATGTATTTAGTTATAGTTTTTATTTCACAATTTAATCTAAGCATATAGCAACTTCTTGGAATAGCTGTGTGAGAGTAATCTCTTAACGACCACTTAATTACAACCCGACCGTACAACGTTTGCACCCTAGGCATAATTTAATACATGGAGCTTCGAGTATTAACGCCTTTACAGATTAACGGTTTGTTATATTTTAAATTGTTAAACTTATTTAGTGTTTAGGAAATAACTGTATATAGTTATAATGTTTTTGCAGCAGCTTAAATTAACACCCGCGATGGTGCAAAGTTTTTTAACGCATTTATAAGACAAAATCAAACAGTTAAAACAGCAAAATCAACAGCTAAAAGCGCAGGTTATAAACTCACTAAAACCTAAGCCTTTTAAACTAGTTAAGCCAATTAAGTTTAATGGCGACCAAAAGCAACTAAAGGGATTCTTAACTTAAGCAAAGGCTTATTTATAACATTATAACAATAGTTTCTCATTAAACGGAAATAAAGTAATAATAGCTGCAGGATTTCTTACCGGCAATGCATTAAAATGGTTTTAACTTATGATAAATAATTACATAAATAACAACGATATTAATAATATCAAAAAGGAAACCAAAGCGGCATTTAAATCCTTTAACGGGTTTAAAATAGCGTTAACCGATATGTATAAAAATTTAAAGAAAAAAAGACAAGCAGAAAAAAAGCTGCTTTTAATGTTTTAAACAGGAGCCGCATATAAGTATGCAGTGGAATTTCGAAAAACAGCAGTTAAAACGACGTGGATTAATAGTGACGCTTTAATAACAGCTTTTTATCAAGGGTTAAAAAACGAGGTGAAAAACGAATTATATAAAGATAAACGACCGGGCGATTTTAAAACCTATATTATTAACGCAATAAAGATTAACAACCGGCTATACAAACAACGTTTATAAAAACAACAATAAACTTAACAAATACCTAACTTAGGAAAAAAACGAACTATAAAGTTTATAGCATTAGGTACCTATGCGGGACCTATGAAACTAAATGCAACAAAGAAAGGGCAAAACCTAAGCAAGGTTAAGTGTTATAATTATAATTTAAAAAAACACTACGCCCGGGCTTGTGATAAACCTAAAAAAAAACAACAACTTAAAAAAGCAAAACAGGCTTTATTTATAACGATTGCAATGTTAAAAATTAGCGACCAATAAAGTTAACTATAGCAACAACACGTAAAAAAAGTGCTATATTATAACATATGTAAAAAAGAAAAACAAGTGTGTTTAAAGCACTTTTTCACAAAATAATTAAAACAAGCAAAATAAAACAGGTGTACTTGCAACTTTATTAATTGCTAAAAACATAACATAAGCATTAATAATAAAACCAAGCAAAATATAGCTACTTGGAAAAATCCTACTTAAATTAACAATAATAAAAATAATTAAAAGGATATTAAACTAAAAAAAATCAGAGATTTTATATAAAACAAGGTTAAAAACCTAACATATAAATATTAAAAATAGCTTAAAGGGAAATCTTATCTAAAAGAACATGCATGCAGCTACAATAAATGCGACCACTAATTTAAATGGGAATGGTTAAAAAGCTCGGTAGCAAAATTTATTCAACGGGGAAAATGCTTAGGCAAAACATTAAACGCACAAAAATCTCGAATAAAAAAAGCTAAAACAACAACAATTAACACGCTAAAAGCTAAAAACAACATGAGAATATGGCCATTTTTGGACAATGTACAGCAGTATAACCTAGCATTTATAATAAAAGCCGGAACGGATACTAGCAAGCAACTTAGCCTGGCTACCGAGCTCATCGCCGAAGGACATTATCATAGTAAAGCTATAATAAGTTAAGAACTGGCAGAAATAATATTAAAAAACAAAGGATATAAACAGATTCTTTAAATGTGCTATGTAACACATTAATGTATATACTATCTGCAAAAAAAGCTATAACACATGTAGTTTTTAAAACGACTAAACGGGAAACCTATAATGCAACCCTTATACGAAGCAAATAAAGGGAAGGTAACACCAGTGTACCGAGACCCTCGAGGATTTGCAGTATTTAACAAAGACCTATAGTGGCCTATGAAATGCATGCAGCAAATCCTATAACCAAAAAACTGCACTAATAATAGATATAAAATTTATGCTTAATAAAAGGCAATAAAATTGCGCAAAACAATAAGACAAATATAATAAATCAGTTAAAACTAATTAACGTTTAAAGAAAAAAAGCTTAAAAAAGTAACAAATAAACTAGCTTTAATAGTAATAAAACAAATAAATTTTAGCAAAAAATCCTTTAAAAATGCAATAAATTTTTATAAGCATAAAAAACTTAACATAATTTAAGATATAAAAAATAAAAAAATAAAATATTATTTAAACAAAAATATAATAAAACGCTTTAAGGAGTTTTAAGCAGCAATTAATGCAACTAAACAATTTAACAATATGTTAACACGGGCAACAACTAGCCAAAATTAGTTAAAAAACAACAACGGGCGGTTATAACAAATTAACAACTATTTTTAAGAAAACCCAAAAGGCTTTATGCTATAACAGCCAAAAAAAGCAAGCATATTAAAATCGATTTAGTGTATTAAAAACATAAGCTATAAGCGCTTATAAATATAAAAGCTTAAGCAAGCTTTATTTTTTTACAAGTTATTAAGCAATTAAATATATTAACAAAGCTTAAAAACAACCTTTACTCACTTTTAACCGTTAATAAAAGTTTTATTGCGTATGAAAATAAATTAGTTTTAAAGGAAACTGCAAAACTTTTTTTTAATATTCTCGGACATAAAGAACAACTAATGCTTAATATTACGGAAATATTTAAACATGATGTTATTTTAGGGATACCTTGGTTGCGGGAAAGCAATCCTAAAGTAAACTAAAGTACTGGCCAACTTTAGTAGGATATATTAAAAAGAGAATTAGCTAATGAAAAACCTAAGACATAGGTATTAAGCAATTTTATTAGACTATTATTGCAAATTTGCATAATGATTAAAAAGTTTAAGCTTATACTCGATAACAAAATACTAATAAAATATCGAGACTACGGCAACGTGTTTAGTAAAACATACAATAAGTTATTAAAGCATGGTTTATAAAACTATAAAATTCTGCTTAAAAAAAAAGCCAAATTATAATTATTTTTATTATATCACATAAATAAAAAACAACTAAAAAAACTATAAGAATTTTTTAAAAAAAATTTAAAAAAAGGATTTATTTAATCCTTAAAATTACCAGCAGGATCACCGGTACTTTAAGTACCACGCAAAACCGGAAAAAACAAAAAGCAACGTTAAAGATTAATAGTAAACTACTAAAACGTAAACTTTAAAACTATTAAGTTTGTGAAACCGATACTTAAAATTAACGACTTACGAAACAAATTAGTGCACATAAAATGGTTTACGGCATTTAACCTATTAAACGCATATAATTAAACGAAAATAGCATTAAGTGATAAGTGGAAAACGGCATTTTGCACACGATATAAATTATACGAATTTTTAGTTATGCCTTTTAAACTTACTAATGCTTTAGCAAT
Organism: Xylaria arbuscula; assembly: GCA_022385695.1. Taxonomy (NCBI): domain Eukaryota; kingdom Fungi; phylum Ascomycota; class Sordariomycetes; order Xylariales; family Xylariaceae; genus Xylaria; species Xylaria arbuscula. The sequence goes on from MU279372.1 coordinate 20,714, forward strand.
ATTTTAGGCGTAAATAACGCACGCTTTACGCAAATTTATTAATATATTTATAATAGTATATTTTAATAACATTTTAATATATTTAAAAAACCTTAAGGAATATTAAAAACATGTTAAAAAAGTATTAAACGTGCTATAAATTGCCAAGTTAAAGGTAAACCCTAAGAAAAGCAAATTTTACACACAAAAAGTTGATTTTTTTAGTTTTACAATAACTTTAAAAAAGATAAAAATCCAAAAGTTTAAGATTTTAGCAGTAAAAGATTAGCCGGTACCTAAATTGGTAAGTAACGTGAGGGCGTTTGTGGGATTTACAAACTATGTCCGAAGCCTTATCAAATGGTTTAGTGGGCACGCCGGACCTTTTTTGAACCTGATAAGGAAAAACAATCCCTTTAAGTAAAAAAAGGAAAAACGAGAATTTTTTAAAAAGGTTAAGGCACTTATATTAAAAGAGCTTGTTTAAAAGCTTTTTAATTTAAACAAGGAATTCGAAGTAATAGTCGACGCTAACGAAAAGGCAATGGGCGGACGATTAGGTTAACGAGATGAAAATGAAAAATTGCACCTAGTGGCATATTTCTCGAAGAGATTTTCAAGACCAGCAAAGCAATACACACTACTAAATAAAGAGCTTATAGCTATTGTTTAAGCATTTAAAAAATGAAAACATTACCTTTATAAACCTAAAAAACCAGTTAAAGTGTACACAAATCATAAAAACTTAATTACGTTTATAATAACAAAGGTATTAAACAAACGATAAATTAAATAAGCAAAGTTTTTATTTTAGTTTAATTTTGTTATTTTTCACATTAAAGAAAAAAAAAATGTAATAGTAAACATTTTAAGTTAATAAAGCAACTATAAGAAATTAAAAACAAAGAGCTAAATATTGTTAAAAAAAACTTAACAAGGAATTACACTTGCAGCAATGATTTTATTTAATTATAATAAATAAATTAAACGATTATGAAAAAACTATGGATTAGTTTTATAAGCATTATTATTATTAACTAATATACTACTAACTTTTAAGCAAAGCAAAAATAAAAATAAAAAGGTATATTTAAATTTTAAACAACAATTTACGATTAAAAAACTAGTGAAAGCGATGCATAAACATCCATTAGTAGGACATTAAAAAGTGTACAAAACATTTTCCCGGATACGAAAAAATTACGGATGTAAAAAACTTAAGAGCATAGTAAAAAAAGTAGTTTAAAAATGTGTTTTATGCAAAAAAAGCAAAGCACCGCAACATAAACCATATGGATTGCTATAATTAAAGCAAATACTAAATAGGGCTTAGAAGTTTATTGCGTTTAACTTTATTATTAAGCTACCCAAGTTAAAAAAACCAATAACCGGAGTATTATACGACTTAATATTAATTATTGTGGAAAAACTCACAAAATATAAATATTTCATACTATATTTGAAATTAAGTACGGCAAAAAATTTAGCTTATATAATAATTAAACATGTTTTTAGTAAACATGGAGTTTTAAAAAAAGCAGTTATAAATAAAAAAACAATTATAACTTTTAAGTTTTATTAATTATTAATAAAAGCATTAGGCGTTAAGCATCGGTTGTTTATGGCTTATTACTTATAAACAAATAAACAAATAAAAAAACTTAATTAAACTTTAAAGCAGTACTTTTGCTGCTACTTTAACAAGTAATAAAACAATTAAGTTAAGCTTTTGCTTATAGCAAAGTATGCTTATAATAGTTTTAATAATAAATTAATAAAAATATTTTTATTTATAGCAAATTACGGATTTAACTTAAAAATAAATCAAATTGCGATTAACGGCGTAACGGCGCTTAAAGCAAAAATACGGGCAAAGGAAATCATAGGTTTATAATAAAAACTACAAAATAAACTAGTATTTTTACAAAACCGTATAAAAGCTTATAGCAATAAGCATAGGTTGTTAAAGCTAACCTTAGAAAAAAAAAACAAAGTATATTTTTTAAAGCGCAATATTAAAACAAAACAACCAAGCAATAAACTTAACTTTAAATAAATTAAACTATTTAAAATTAAAAAAGTTATTTTAAAAACAAATTATTAACTTAAGCTATTTAAAAAAACGAGGATATAGTTAAAGTTTTATATTTTTTTTTTTAAATTAATACTAAAAAATGCCGAACTTTAAACATAATTAAAAGTTAAACCAAACAAAGATTTATACAAGGTTGAAAAAATATTAAATTTATGTTAAAATAAAAGTATTTACAAATATTTAATTAAATAAAAAAAATACTTATATATAAAAACTATTTAAAAACTTAAAAAAAACTTAAAAAATATAATATAAATAGTTAATTAGTTTTATTAGCAATATTTTAACTAACTAATGCCTAAAAAAAAGGGTTAACTTTAAAAAAAAGTTTTAAGGCATTTTAATTTATTTTAGGAAAAAACGGTGGAAAAAACTTAGCAGCAAAACGCCTTTGCTTTTTTTTTAAGCGCTTTTGCTTTTTTAATTTATTTAAATTTTAAAAACCACGCTAAATAAATTTTATACCTTTTTTATAAAGAAATTTGGATTAACGGTTTAAATAATTAATATAAGCAGCTAGCTTTTAAAGCTGTTTGTTGGCCTTTTGTTTTTCCCGGTTTATGCAAGACTTTTCGGCACAAATTTAGCAAAAAAAATAAAGCAACACATGATTGCCATTATAAAACTAAAGGTTTATATTGTTATAGTTTTTGCATTAACTGCAATTTTTTAATATTTTACAAGTAAAACTTTTATTAAAACAGCGAGAGCAAGGCATAACTTTAAAATTAAACTGCTTAATAAAGTTAAAAAGTTTATAATAACTTTTAGTAAACAATTTTTTGCGCAACTTAAAAATGCGACCGGCTATGTTTTAACAAACAAAACAAATTAAAAAACAATATTACTTACCAAAAAAAAAAAAAAACACACTAGTATTTATTGCAGACAATAAACCTGGGAAAAAAGGGATAATGTTACAAACTAACAGAGGAACGGCCTGTTGGTAGACCAAGGTGACCGTACGGCCTAATAAAAGGTACGTGGCTAGACCAGGAAACATGCTACAGCTAGGAAAAGAAAGGTCACGTGACCCTGGTCTCTGTTAAAAAATAAAAACAGTGTCTTGGTTTTTAGCGTCTTTAAAAAACAACAAAAACAGGTCTTTAGTGTTTTTAAAAAACAATAAAAACAACCGGAATTAGTGAAAAAAGGACTGTTTATATAATAAACCAACGTTTCCTATGTATTTAGTTGTAGTTCTTACTTCACAATTCAATCTAAGCATATAGCGACTTCTTGGAATAGCTGTGTGAGAGTAATCTCTTAACGACCACTTAGTTACAACCCGACCGTATAACGTTCGCACCTTAGGCACGATTTAATACATGGAGCTTCGAGTACTAACGCCTTTACAAACTAACGGTTTGTTACAATTATATTATTTTTATTATAATTTTTTAAAAACTTTTATTTATTTTATTTTTTTAATCTTTTATTAAAATAATTAAATAAAATAAATAATTATTTAAAAAAAATAAAATTTAAATAATAATTTATAATAATTAATATATTTTTTATTTAAATTAATTATTTAATTAAATTAATTATTTATATAATATATATAATATTAATAATTTTATATAAAATATTATTTGTTTTTTTTTATATAATTTAATAAAAAATAAATTTATAAATTAATAATTAATATATTTAAAATTTTTATTTAAAAAAAAATTTAATAATATTTTTTATAAATTTACTATTATTTTATTTATTATTATATTAAAAACCATGTTAAAATTTTAACGTAATTTTAAATGCATTTATAAATTAAATAATAGCAAATTTATAAAAAATATTATTGGATTTTTTTTTAAATAAAGATTTTAAATATATTAATTATTAGTTTTTAGGCCTACTTTTCGCTAAGTTATTACTATTTTCATATATGAACTTTTAAGTGTAATTAAAAGTGGCCAGTTTAATTAAATGGCCAGCTTAAGTAAAGGATGCATTAAACTAATAATTTATAAATATAACTATTATTATATAATTTAACTTAATTTGCTTAATGTTTTTGCTATTTCTTTAAAGCTGGGAATCGTAGCATATAATATAAACGCTGTCATGGACGATGTTTAGTGTCTTATGCCGACCCAACACAATGTTAAGTGGTTGTAAATGCAACTACAGATTCCACAATGGTAAAATGGTGCCGATTGGTTAGAATAAAATGAGGCACTGTAATCCTTCTGCTACCCCGCTACTCTTATGAAGAGGTAGAGCTGAGCTGAGGTACACAGGGTTCCATAGACGAGGCATTTTGTCAGGCTCACCAACGCGCCAAAACCCTGGCATGATCGTTGCATCATCTACACAGTAAACTACATATGTATAGTATCCCAATGACTCCAACACGTTTCTCCGGCCCCCGTCTCTCATTATTACAGGGCGCAGGTGCATCGGGGGCTTAGTTTCGTGGCAGTGCTCTCAGCCAGGCGATTGGAGCGTTTTTGGGGAGCAGACATGCCCACTATATGTGGTAAAAGCTAACCCACCAAGACCTCATTTCATTGAACTTTCACTCCCATGATGAATGCAAAGTCCGTGCCCAATAATGAATCTTCTCTAAATTGATTTCGCCATCATCTTTCAAGCATAATGGAGGCACTGGCTGCTCTTGGGCTGGCCAGCAACATTGTTCAATTCCTTGATTTCACATGGCGATTGACATCGGCCGCCGGGGAGATTAGGAACTCAATGAGCGGTGCGACTGAGCGCACCATCGAGCTTGACAAGATATTCGGAAAATTAAGCAGTTTCTGTTCAAATCTGGCTAACCCCATTGAAGCGGTAAAAGGTGATGATGACGCTCAGCGTGTGCAAAAGCTTTTTTCCAATTCTGCGAGCGACTTGCAACGACGAGTCATTATTCAATCGCACAGTGAGAGCCTCAAGGCGCTTGCGTCAGACTGCATCCCACTCTGCCAGCAACTGCTCGCCATTACCAGCAGGCTCCAAGCGCAAGGAGGCTCAAGCCATAGATTCAAATCGTTCAAAGTCGCACTAAGAACAATATGGGATGACAGGAAGATTGGAGACCTGGAAGACAGGCTCAAACGACATCAACACGCCATTTCCCTTCACTTTTTACCTTTGATTGAGCAAGTCATTCTTCCATGCGCCTAGATACACCACTAATTCCTTATGGCAGGGAGCATACATCTTATACCACTAGCTTATTGCAACGACTACGTCAAGATAGCGCTTTGTTGAGGATAGAACAAGCTGCTCAGTTCGACCGGATCACTAACAGATTGAATGATATAAAAACGAATCTGTCAGCAACGGTACCCCAGATAGTTATTCCGCATTCCAGGAGAGGCGCAACTTCGGACAAGGCCGCGGACCTGCTGGATCTAGAGGGCATCTCTACAACGAGCCTGCTCACAACAGATGATATCGACAACATTGCGAATGGTATCTCTAACCTTTCATTCAGTGGTCATGATATCGCGTTACTTGCGAAAGAGCAGGCCTTTCTACGAAGTTTAGATTTTGCTTCGCGTCGCTATCGTCACGACGATATTCCCGAGGCATATAAACGAACCTTTGGATGGATGCTTGCCCCTTCCCAACAAATTGGAGAAGGTAAAGACGGACAAAGATCCCTACTAGCTCAGTGGTTAAGACACGGGAATGGAACTTTTTGGATTTCTGGCAAAGCAGGATCCGGAAAGTCGACATTGATGAAATACATAGCCAACCACGACGAAACCCATAGATCCCTAGAAACATGGGCTGGGGACAAGAAACTTGTTATTGGGTCACACTATTTCTGGAACGCCGGTGCCAAGATGCAAAAGTCACAAGCTGGTCTTTATCGTTCTTTGTTGTACGATTTCCTACGAGCTTGTCCCGAGTTGATTCCCCGTATATGTCCGAATAGGTGGGCTGTCACCAAGATAAGCCTGACTCCCCTTCACTCCGATAACTGGTCAGACGAAGAGCTCTTGAAAGCAATCGAGAACTTGATTCGACTTCCAGATTCTACGACCAGATACTGCATGCTCATTGACGGCGTCGATGAATATGACGGAGACCACTTCGAGTTATGCCGACTGTTGAAGGAGCTTGCATGTTCATCAAACGTGAAATGTTGCATTTCGAGCCGACCATGGAACGTCTTCGAGGATGCGCTCGGAACAAACTCGGTTCCCCGACTTAACCTTCACGAACTTACTCGTGAAGACATTCTTGTCTACGCACAAAGTCGACTTGCAGAACATCCGCGCTGGAACGAAAATTACTTTTCGGAAATCGAAATGAATTCTATCATCGAAAGTATCACTGAGAGAGCTCAGGGAGTTTTTCTTTGGGTCTGCCTTGTGGGAAAATCACTTCGTGATGGGTTATTTGATGGAGACACGATACACGACTTGCGGCGAAGGCTGGACTGTCTTCCCAACGATCTGGAGTCCTTCTTCAGGCATATAATCAGTCAAGTGGATAATCTGTATCACAGAAAGATGGCACAACTCCTTCTTACGGCGGTCAATGCACGGCATTCTCTTGATCTCATGTTTTACCAGAGGCAAGAGTACGAGGAAGAAGACACTGATTACGCCCTCAACAGGCCAGTAGAGGAGACCATTGAGGATCCTCGGGGATGGATTAGAGAGTCTTGTCGACGAAGAATCAACGCACGCTGCGGCGGCTTGTTAGAGATACGAAAAGATAGAGTCGAGTTCCTTCATCGGTCGGTACGAGACTTCTTGCTAACGCGTGAGATGAACGATTACCTTCATCTCGAGAGTGGGCCTGATTTCAACGTTAACTTATCTATACTGAAGATCTATGTGTATTCATTCAGATGCTGGGTTGAGAACAATAGGTTGGGATTGGCCGAAGACCAAGATCTATGGCGTGACGGTCTTGCATACGCGAATGATGCACTTGAAGAAGACACGCAAGCTGCGTCTACACTGCTAGACTCCGTTGAGGATTTCTACGAGCATACACCAGTTGGTATAGACAGCGAATTTCTCAATGTCACACCCGATTTTATCTTTCAATCAGAACTCCTTCGAGCGGGCGTTGATCGATATGTTGCCGTCAAGTTGAAAGAGGACCCAGGCTTCTTCGAGTCGGTTTTCGAGTCGTCTTTATGCGCCGCTATGAAGGAGTCTCCATGGTCACAGGGGACCATCAGTATCGTTCGACTGCTTCTCGAGAATGGTGCTGATCCCAACGATCAGGGTTGGGAGACACCCTGGGTTCTTTTCCTTCAATTGACTTGTCAATCAAAGTCTGACCACAACTTCACCAGAGCAGTACGGGGCTCTCTTTTCTCGGAATTTCTTAAAAGAGGGGCCAGGGTAGAAGTCAAAGTCTACATTGGGCATGGTGGCGACACTTCGACCATAGACGGAGGTTTCGATAACCCGAAGCTACCAATTACACACTTCCTCCTAGCGTTATTCCAATATAAGGATAGCTACAGGTTATCAAGCGAATGCATGCACGTCTTAGAAGACTTCCACAGTAGCGACGTTGAGCTTATCAAAACAGAAGTAGCTGAAGCTCTACCGATACTTCAATCCCAACTCAAACAAATCGCTGCAAGAATACCGACACCAGGTCGATTGCGGTTCCTGGCGCAGGTCATCCAGAAGCTGATCTTCAAATGGAACCAGTGCGGGTCTGATTTGAAAGTTTTGGTCTCAAGTATCTTGGATGCTTTTCCGGCTGCCACAGGAGCTACGCTGTCAGATATGATCAACAAACCAAGCAAAGATCTTCAGGGCCGGCCGCGTCGGCTCCCCAGAAAGAGATCGCAAAGCCGTACTGAAGCAGATGCATACCCAAGTAAAAGATTGCGTGCAGTTATCGGTGCCAAACCAGATGGCGTCTGACTGACTGTATTGAAACTATTCCCTCCTCATCAGATAAGTCAATTTGGGCGGACCTCGGTGGTTGGGAACGCCGGTCCAATTGTATACAGACCTAATTCAGCCACCTGGACCACAGGCAATCCGTAAAGGGGCGTTGGCAGCCACAAGAGACTAGTGAATTGCGAATGGCTTCAACTCCAAGCTCTGTTGTCAGCCGATGCCATGCACGCATCAAATTGATACTGTACTCGACGGATAGAAAAAGACTATGTGCCCAAGGACGCAGAGTTAGCGATGTGAGCAACATTTCGTTAGCCATCCACAATCCATGCCCGATGTGCAGACTTAGACTTCAGTAGGCACCTAGTGGTGTATGTACAAAAACTCTATATCGGTCTGAAAACTTCATGAGATCTCGGCCAAATGAAGGGCTCTTGATATGGACTTTCTAACGGTCCGTGCGGTCTATAGCCGAGGCTTGGAGATTGGGGGCGAAAATATCCATCACTCTTACTGTGTAGTACACCTCTTCCGAGGTCTTCAATGCTACCCTGATGCTTCTTCCCGATTTCTCCTAACCCGAGTTATGAGTTAATTAAGCGGTAGTTATGCCCTTATGATACCTTGGTTATGTGTACTGGGCTAACGTTAAAGACCCTGCAATAGGTGCAAGTAACCTACGGATATCTGCGACCTAACCTCCCTAGCTCTAGCTACCTCGCTAGCATGATCATTTAGGAGTCATAAACAATAATCTCAGCACAAGGAGTCACTTGTCGTCGCATTTTGCTGCTATTGCCGCTTCCTATTCCGATATTCTCGCAATCAGATTCGATATCTAGATCACAGTCACGTTATGTGAGCTGCAGGGGGAGAGGGGTATAAGGAACCGTGCAATATGCCCCTCGACCCCTGAACGAGGGGTATCGCGCTGAACGTGTTTGGTAGCAGTCGTCGATGATACCTTTTGGTTCTCCGCTTACGTTCCAACGGGTACCCTTCGTACATATTGAAGTCAAACTATGCGCCCTCGCTGATGTGACATATGTTGACGGATTTCGGAAATTACATGCGCCGGTCCAATTATATGAGAAATGACAGATTTAGTGTCGAGTGGCGCTTGTGCGCTGTGTTTCTCCTTTTTCCCCGTCATCTTTCTCGCCTATTACTGCGACATCGCCAATGATGTTCGCACTTCACGCCTAGTACAACAAGACCAACATGCCTTTTGTTTTCACCTGTACTGATCGATAGACATTCACCGCTAGCACATCCCAGATCATCCGGTGCGTCATGGAAAATTTCGACTGCGTAGTAGTCGGTGCTGGTCTGGCTTCCTACCCGAGTCTCCTATGACTGTTCATACTCCATAGTTGTTATGATCTAGACGGAGGCTCCGTGAAGGAGATAGCGCGCATTACTGAATTGTCCCAATAGGATGGTATGGGCTAGCTGCTGCACAGCAATTCCACTACACGCAACCTGACAGGTCGCTAGCCATCTTCGACTCCCAGTCATCGCTAGGCGGGACATGGGCAGAAGAACGCCTATAACCCAGTCTTAGGAGCAATAATCTCTTGGGCACCTTCGAGTACCTGGGCTTCCCAATGACCAGCGATAGGTTCGATGTGAAGCCGGACGACCATATCAAGGGGGCGACCATCCACTCCTACCTTAAGGCGTACGCAGAACATAGCCGGATAGCTGACCTTATCCGCCCAAACCACACGGTGGTGTCTGCAGAACACCAAGTCACAAGTCAGGGAGGATGGGTCTTGACCATCGCAACGCCTAGCAAAGGGGAGGTGAAAGTATTTGCCCGGCAACTTATTCTGGCGACAGGACTGACCTCGCGCGCCTTCGTCCCGCACTTTTTTGGGCAAGAAGACTTGGGTAGGATTTTCCACGGAAAGGACTTCTAAAAGAACAGTGATACCCTAGCGACAGCTAACGCTGTGGCCATATTCGGTGCTAGAAAGTTTACTTGGGATGCTGTTCACGCGTATGCTACGGCCGGGGTGAAGGTACATTGGGTGGTCCGATTTACGCTCCTGATTTTTGATCTGGATCTTCCATCGAGAGAACATCATCACGCTAACTTCCATTGACAGCTAGCGGCCACGGTCCATGTTGGATGTCCAAGCCACATGCCACACCTACGAAGATACGCACAGAAACACTCGCCAATACGTGTCAGTTCTCGGGTATCCCAGTCATGCTTTCTAATTTCGCCTGACAGATACACGCCTTGTATCTTGGTTCAGTCCCTGTATTTGGGGCAATGTCCATGGCTATGGCTTCATCAGGCGCTTCTTACACGCCACAGCCGTCGGTCAACTCAGCGTGGATTCATTCTAGAAGATCTTTACGAACGACATCTTTAGCCACAGCAACTATGACTCACACCCAGACACGGCGAAGCTCAAGCCGTGGACTGATGCTATGTTTACAGGTGCTAGCCTTAGCATTCTAAACTACGAGCAGGATATTTACTCTCTTGTAAAGAGCGGCTTGGTAAACGTATGCATCGATGAGATCGACCATTTGAGTGCCGGAAAGGTACACCTTGCAAGTGGTACGGTTCTCTCATCGGACGTCCTTGTCGCTTACACCGGCTGGAACCATGTACCGAATGTCAAACTTCTACCCGAGGGTATTGAAGTGGAGCTAGGCGCCCCGTATTCGCCTGCGGACTACTCCCCAGCGCAGCTTGCTGATCAACAGGCTCTTGTTGAGAAAGCCGATGAAGGTAAGTCTCTGGGCGTCTTTATCACTCTTTTGTGTATTTCAGAGACACGAAATAGCCAAAGGCGCAATTGCGCTCTTACACACTTTCAAAACTCGAGAAAAACTTTGTTGTAAAGGAATGTCGCTGACTTCAGCGTGATGAAAATGAAATCTTACTTCAGTTCCCCCGCCTCAAGCGCCAGCCCGTCTGGAACGCCAATTATAAGCCTATGACAGAGCAGAAGGGCATCAGCAGCCGCGCAGAGGTTACGCCATGCACGCCACAAACGCCATACATGTTGCACCGCTTCCTAGTTCCCGCTTCACCACAGTTTCTACGCACGCGCGACATCGCTTTCGCGGTAATGCTATCAAATACTAGTAACGCGATTACAGCGCATATCTCCGGGCTTTGGATTAGCGCGTTCTTTGCGGGAAAGCTGGGCAGGGAATCGAGCACTTTATCGTCCTCGCCGGACGCCAGTAGAGGCAGGACGCTACAATACGAGACCGTGTTGTATAACCGCTGGGGCATGTGGCGATACCCGACGGACTGGGGCAACAAGCGACTCGACTGGGTATTCGACAACGTGCCATATTTTGACCTCTTGCAGAAAGATCTCGGTCTGAACCCCCATCGAAAGGGCGTCTGGTTCGCGGAGATAACTCAGGGGTATGGGCCGAAGGACTACCGGGGTATTGAAGATGAGTGGATGTAGAAGTAAAAAGAAGTAGATTAAAGTCGGAAGATTGATAGACGGGATGAATTAATTAGTTTTCCCAAACTACGGAGTAGAAGACTTCTCATACGAAATTTATTGCGCATGACCAGATTCACACAGACTGACGAGTATCGTATGTAATCGACAATATGAAAACTCTCGCTCCCCAAATATCGTGACATTCTAGAAATGTGAATCCAGGAACTCTTATGTGATTCATATATCGCAGACCCCGTCTGAGCATCTAGCCCCCAGCTCTTGACCCCTAGCCGCTAGGGTAAACTCATGAAAAGCTCTAGAAGCTTCGGATAATTTAGCGTTTTGTTAATGGTTTAATAAGCTAACCACCGGTCTCACGGCCCACCTTATCACGGACCACTTAAAATGACGCGTATTTTTTTAACCACCTTTTTTTTGGTTTATATAATAATGTAATAACTATTAAACTTTAAAAAAAAAATTTATTTTTAATTAATTTATTTTTAATTTTTTTTTATAATATTTTAAATTAATTAATAAAAATAAAAATTTATAATTTTATTAATTAATTTTTATAAGTTTAATTTTTAATTATTTAAATTATTTAATTTAATTTAATTTATATATTAATATAAACTTATAAAAGGTTTAATAAACCAAGGGCTTATATAAGCCATTTATATAATTTATGTTTATTTATACGGTAAAACGCGGGATAACTTTATCATTTAGCCGTTTACGGCTATTTATAAATAATTGCTAAAGCAAAGTTATAAATGTTTTATTATAACATTATATATAAATTATTAACGCATATAAATTATTAACGCATTTTTTTTTATACGTTAATTTAAATAATTTAACTATAATATATATAAATTAATTAAATTAATTAAAATTATTTTTATTAAAAGTTTTTATATTTATTTAATATATTTATATATTATATTTTAACTTTTTATAAATATTATAGCATTATTAATTTATTTGTAGTTTTTTTTTGCTAAATAATTACTTTTAGCTTTATTATTTAATTTAATTATTTTATTATTTTTAAATTTTTATAAAATTTAAGCAATGTTTATTATAAAAGGTTTTTTAACTTATAATTGTTTATTTTTTATTTTGCAATGTTTATTTAAAATATAATTAATTTTGCAAAACTTTTTATTTTTTTAGCGTAAAAAAGCAATTTTATATATTAATTTTTGCGTTATTTTTGTAAATAAATTAATAAAATTAAAAATTTTAATTAAAAAGCTTAAAAAATAATTTTAAATTTTACTTTTTAGCAAAATTAATTATTGTTTAGTTTTTTTTAATAATAATAAATATTTTTAAAATTTAAAATTTAAATAAAAGCTTAAAGTTAAAAAAAATATTTTTGCTATTTTTTAAACATTTAATATAAATATAGCTTTTTTTATATTTAAAAATATAATTTTAATTATTTTAAAATTTAATTAAATGTTTTTTTTATAAAAGTAACCATAAATATATATAAAAAGCTAGCAAAAAAGTTTTGCTTTTTAATATAAATTTAATAACGCTAACGCATTTTTTATTTAACCCGGATATTTAATTAAACCGGCTATTTATATAAAATATATAACACCGGTAATTTTATATAAGGTATTATTTACCCCTTTTTTTAATAACTTAATAAAAAGTAAGCTTATAAATTAATAATTAATATATTTAAAATCTTTATTTAAAAAGGAATTTAATGGTATTTTTTAATGTTTTATAGCTATTTTATTTAAGCGTGCATTTATAAAACTTTATTTTACAAAGATTATTTTAACGTATTTTTTATATAGCCTTAAATAAAATAGCTATAAAATAATAAAAAATATTATTAAATTTCTTTTTAAATAAAAATTTTAAATATATTAATTATTAATTTATAGGCTTACTTTTTGTTAAGTTATTAAAAAAAAAGGTAAATAATATTTTATATAAAATTACTGGTGTTATATATATTATATAAATAGCCGGTTTAATTAAATATCCAAGTTAAATAAAAAATATATTATATTAAACTTTTAATAACGCATCCCCTACTTTAACCGGACACTTAATTAAACCGGCTATTTAATTTCCCATATAAATATATATCGAAAAAGCCCGTGCATTTTAACGGATATTAAGGCTACAAACTAATAATTGGTATATTTAAAATCCTTACTTAAAAACAAATCTAATGGTATTTTTTATAAATTTGCTACTATTTTATTTATAAGCGTACTTAAAACCACGCTAAAATTTTAGTGTGGCTTTTAATATAGCATTGGATAAAATAGTAGTAAATTTATAAAAGATGCCATTGGATTCCTTTTTAAATAAAGATTTCAAATATATTATTTATTAGTTTATAGCCTTAATATCCGTTAAAATGCACGGGCTTTTTCAATATATATTTATATAGGAAATTAGGTAGCCAGTTTAATTAAGTGTCCGGTTAAAGTAAAAAATGCATTATATTAATTATATTGTTATTTTAATATATTAAAAAAAATTAAATTAAAAGGCTAAAGTTTATATAATAAATAAGCAAGCATATAAAATATAATAATATTATTAAATTAATAATATTTTTTAAATTTTATTAAATAATAGCTTTTATAATTATTAAAAATTAAAAAGCAATAATTATTTTTTTTAACTTTAAATATATTTATTAAAATATTTTATTTATTTAACGTTTATTTTATTATTAATTTAATTTAATAATAATATAATATTATAATATAAAATAAACTTTGTTTAAAAAAATAATATATAATAACATTATTTAATTTTAAAAATTAATTGTTTTATTTATAATAAATTATTTTTTATATTTAAGTTTAATTTATTTAAATTGCTTATATTTTTCAAAGCTTATAATTAAAAAATTAATACCTAAGCATAAAATTAACTTTATAAAAGCATAAAAATATAAAAGCATAATGTTTTTTTTAATAAAATTATTTTAAATATATAGTTAATAATATATTTTATAGCGCTAAAAAAGCTTTATATAAAATTTAACAAGCTGGTTTACTGTTTAAAAATGCTTGCTATTTTAATAAAATAACTTAAAAAATATATTAAAAAAGATTTTTATAAGCGCTACTATTAACGCTATTAACTTTAAAATATAATAATATAAAAATATTTATTTTTTAATAATAAATAGCTAAAATATAAGCTAATTTTTTAATATATTGCTTTAATTGCAAGTTTAATAGCTTATTAATAGCTTTAAAATTAAATATTAACTAGCTTTTTTTAATATTTTTTTTTAATATTTTATGCATTGCTATAAACATTAAAAATAATTATTATAATTAATATTAAAATAAAAATAAACTAATTAAAAACAATAGTTTATTAATAATTTAATTTATTTTTATTTTACTTTTTTAATTAATTATTTATTAATTATTTTATTAATTATATAATGTTTTTAAACTATATTTAAAAACTTTCTTTTATATTTTTAATAAATTTAGCTTAAAATTAATAAGCAGCATTATAAACGTTTTTATGCCGTTTTATATAGCATATATTTTTTAAATAATAAGTTTAATAAATATTATATAGCTTATTATTTTTTTAATAAACTATTTTTTATTTTTAGCAATATAAATAAGCTTTAAAAATAAAAGCAATATTTTTTTTAAATAAAAAACAATTTTTATTAAACGCTTTTAAATAAAAAGTATTTTATATATAAAAAAATAAAATATGCATTTTTTTTAATATAAATAAAAAAAAACCCGGTTTAAATAAAAAAATAATAAAAAGTTAATTAATTAATGTATTTTTTATTTTAACCGGACATTTAATTAAACCGATTACTTGATTTTTTATATAAATATATATTAAAAAAGCCCGTGCATTTTAATAAATATTAAAGTTAAAAACTAATAAATAATATATTTAAAATTTTTATTTAAAAGGAAATTTAATGGTATTTTTTATAAATTTACTATTATTTTATTTAATGTTATATTAAAAACCACGCTAAAATTTTAACGTGGTTTTAAATATATTTATAAATAAAATAGTAGCAAATTTATAAAAAATACCATTAAATTTGTTTTTAAATAAAAATTTTAAATATATTAATTATTAATTTATAAGCTTATTTTTAAAAAACATTATTAATTTAATAATATTATTATATTTTATATGCTTGCTTATTTATTATATAAACTTTAATTTTTTAATTTAGTTTTTTTTAATATATTAAAAATTTAATATAACGCATTTTTTATTTAAGCTAAATATTTAATTAAGCTAGTTATTTATATAATATATATAGCACTAATAAATTAATATAAAGTATTATTTGCTTTTTTTTAAATAATTTAATAAAAAGTAATTTTATAAACTAATAATTAATATATTTAAAATTTTTATTTAAAGAAAAATTTAATTATATTTTTTATTATTTTATAATTATTTTATTTAAACGTGTATTTATAAAACTTTATTTTATAAAAATTATTTTAACGTATTTTTTATATAACATTAAATAAAATAGCTATAAAATAATAAAAAATATCATTAGATTTTTTTTTAAATAAAAATTTTAAATATATTAGTTATTAATTTATAAAATTACTTTTTATTAAGTTATTTAAAAAAAAAAAGCAAATAATACCTTATATAAAATTACCGGTGTTATATATATTATATAAATAGTTAACTTAATTAAATGTTTAATTTAAATGGGAAATATATTAATGTTATTAAATTTATATTAAAAAGTTAAACTTTTTACTAGCTTTTTATATATTTTTCTTTTTACTTTTATTAAAAAAAATATTTAATTAAATTTTAAAGTAATTAAAATTATGCTTTTTAATGTAAAAAAGGTTATATTTACATTAAATGTTTAAAAAATAAAAAAATAAAAAAATTTTTAATTTTAAGCTTTTATTTTAATTTTAAATTTTAAAAACGCTTATTATTATTAAAAAAGCTAAATAATAATTAATTTTTATGAAAATTAAAATTAAAAATTATTTTTTAAGCTTTTTAATTAAAATTTTTAAGTTTATTAATTTAATTATAAAAATAACATAAAAATTATTAAATAAAAAGCTTTATAAAATTAAAAATAAATAATTATAAATTAAAAAACTTTTTATAATAAATAATTAATAAATGCGCGTAAAGGTTAAAGTGAAATAATAAATATGTAAAATTAATAAAAAAAAGTTAGCTAAAAACCACTTTTAAAAATATTTAAATACTTAGTTATAAAGGATTTATAACGCTTTAGCTAAATGCTATTAAATGCTGTAAACATTAACGCTGTTAAATTGTAGCTACATTGCAAGCGTTATAGCCGCGCTAATAATAACACTTTTATAAAATCGTATTAATAATGTTTAAATTTTATAAAAATTTAAAAATAATAAAGTAATTAAATTAAATAATAAAATTAAAAGTAATTATTTAATAAAAAAAATATAAAAAAATTAATAACGTTATAATATTTGTAAAGAAATCAAATATAATATATAAATTTATTAAATAAATATAAAAACCTTTAATAAAAATAATTTCGATTAATTTAATTAATGTATATATATTATAATTAAATTATTTAAATTAATATATAAAAAGTAAAAAAAAATATAACATTAATTTATATATAATAATAATTTATAAATAATATTAATAAAAATTAATTTATTATTTAAATTTATTAATTTTTTATAATAAAAACTTAATTATTAATTTTAAAATTTAATTTATATTAATAATAAATTTTTCTTTTAAATTATTTAATTTTAAATTTATTTAAAAAAAAATTAATAAATAAGCATGCATTAATTTATAAAAAAATATAAATATAAAAAAACATAATTAAACTTTTTAACTTTTTTATTAATTAAATTTATAATATAAATAATATATAATTAATTAACTTTTTATTATTTTTTTATTTATATTAGGTTTTTTTTTATTTATATAAAAAAAACGCATATTTTATTTTTTAATATATAAAATATTTTTTATTTAAAAGCATTTAATAAAAATCGCATTTTACTTAAAAAAAATAGCTTATTAAAAAAATAACAAGTTATATAATGCTTATTAAACTTATTATTTAAAAAATATATATTATATAAAATAATATAAAAGCGTTTATAATATTGCTTATTAATTTTAAGTTAAATTTATGAAAAATGCAAAAAAAAAGTTTTAAATATAATTTATAAATATTATATAATTAGTAAAATAATTAATAAATAATTAATTAAAAAAATAAAATAAAAATAAATTAAATTATTAATAAATTATTATTTTTAATTAATTTATTTTTATTTTAATATTAATTATAGTAATTATTTTTAATATTTATAATTATATATAAAATATTAAAAAAAAATATTAAAAAAAGCTAATTAATATTTAATTTTAAAGCTATTAATAAGTTATTAAACTTATAATTAAAACAATATATTAAAAAATTAGCTTATATTTTAATTATTTATTATTAAAAAATAAATATTTTTATATTATTATATTTTAAAGTTAATAATATTAATAACAGCGCTTGTAAAAAAAAATTTTCATATGTTTTTTAAGCTATTTTATTAAAATAGCAAACGTTTTTAAATAATAAACCAGCTTATTAAATTTTATATAAAGCTTTTTTAGCGCTATAAAATATATTATCAGTTATATATTTAAAAAAATTTTATTAAAAAAAATATTATGCCTTTATATTTTTATGCTTTTATAAAGTTAATTTTATGCCTAAGTATTAATTTTTATTTAAAAATATATATTATAAATGAAAAAATAATTAAGTTAAATATAATAAAAAATATATTTTATATAATAAGTTTTATATAAAACTAAAGCTTATAAAAGGTAAAAAATAAAAATAAAATAAGTTTTATAAAGCTTTATAACCCGTATATAATAATTATTTTTTTTTTATAAATAAATTAATTATAATTTATAGTGTGCATAAAATGCTATAATGTTAATGTTATGTTAATATAATTGCATAAAGTTATATTATTATAATATTTAAATATATCCGGGTTTATATTTATATTTTACTTTGCGTTAATTTTACCGCTTTTTTATTTACGTGCTTTATTATACTAGTTTGCTTTGTTTATTTTAGCTTTTTTTTTTTTTTTTTTTTTTTCTTTTTTTTTTTAATTGCAATTTTTTATTACTATTTATTTTACGTTTTTACACTTTATATTTTCTTTTAATTTATATTTATATTTTTTATAATTTGTTATGTTTTTTAAAAAAAACGTATAATATAATAATAATTATAATAGTTATAACAATTATAACGCTAATTGTAAAAATTAATAAAATTCACGCAATTATAATTTTATTATTAATAATAATAATAATATTTTAAATAGTTTTTTTATGTTTTTTTTATGCTTTTTGCGCTTTTAATTTTTTTAGCTTTTTTTATTAAAAATAATCTCGTGTTTTATAATGTTATTAATAATTTTAAAGTTTTTAACCTTAAATACGTTTTAAATTTATTATAAAACGCTTGTTTTTATAATTAAGCAAAGCGCATTTAAAATTGTTAATATAACAAGCGTAATAATTTTAATAATTTATATAACTTAATAGCTTATTAACATTACTTTATAAACATTAATAATTTTTATTAATTAATTAAAAGCTTGCTTTTAAATATTATTTGCATGTTTAAAAAAGCTAATATATTTTTTTGCGCAGTTTATAAAATTAGCTATAAAATATACAAACTTATATATATATTATTATTTATATTAAATTAAATTTTTAATATAATGGCTTTTAACGAGTTTTAATTAAAAAAATTATATAATTAAGCCGTTAATATTTATAATTTATAATATAATATTAATAAATTTATAATTTTAAATAAAAATAAAAACAAAGTTTAAAATATTTTATTAAAGTTTTATTAATAAATTGTTAATTATTAATTTTATTTATTGTAAACCTTTTGCTATATTTTTATAATTTATTAATTTTAATATAAATTAACTTTTAAAATTAAAGATTTTTAAGCAGTTTTTTGCACTTATAAAAAGGCAGCTTTTTATTATTATAGCATTATATTACAATTTATAAAGCGCTTTTTTACTAATGTTATATGTATTTATTTTTACATTTTTTTATAATAATTTTTAATATAAATAAATAATAAATAAACGTAGCTAATATTGCTATGCTATAGCGTTTTGCTTTAAATATTATAATAATAGTTTTACATTTTAAATAATAATAATGCAGCAATTTTTTAAAAAATGCAAAGCTATTATTATAAAAAAATATAATGTTAAAATATAAAATAAGCTATATACCGGCTTAAAAAATAATAATATATGCTATTTTAAAAAATTATAAATTTAATATTAATTTATGTATAGCTTAGTAATAAAGCGTAGATTTTCAAAATTTAAAATTATAAATTTAACTTTTATTATGTTTTATAAACTTAATAATTATTAATAAAATATAATTGCTTAAATATAAGCTTAAACTAAATAATTTAAAATAATTTATATTAACTTTAGCTAAAAATTAAATAAAGTTTATATTTTATTTATTAATAATAATATTTTTATTTTTTTTATAACTTTGTTATTTTTTATATGTTTTAAATATTTTAAAAATAGTTATATTAATAGCTATTATTTATTAATTATATTTTAAAAGCCAATTAATTTATTTAACTTTATAATATAAATTGCTTTAATAAATTTGTTTTTTTACTATGTTTTTTATTTTTTATTTATTTTAAAAATCTTTAAAAGCTAATATAAATAAGCTATTTTTAATATATGTAATTTAAAGCTTTAATAATTATATTAAAAAACATTATAAAAATAATTATATATAGCAAAAAAAACAATATAAAATATTTATAAATTAATTTAACTTAATATTTAAAAAAGTTTAATATATTTAAATATAAGCTTTTTAATTTTAAATTTAAAATTTTTAATAAAAAAAACAATTAATTATTTAATAATATAACTTTATAATTTATATTTATTATTATAATATTTTTAATATAATTTAATTGTTTTTTATTATTATATTATTAATTTATTTTTAATAGTTTTTAATTTTTATAATTTATTTTATACTGTAGTTATTTTTAACAAATAAATAAAATTTAAATTTATAGCTATATAATGCTTTAAAAAATATTTTTTAATAATAATATTAATAAATAAATTAATAATGAAATAAATTTAAAATAATAATTAAAGCTAATTAATTTGCTTAATATTAATAAAACATTTTAAATATATTTTAAATGTTTAGTTTATTTGCTTTGTTTAATTATTAATTTAAAAATAAAACGTTATTAAATATTTTTTTTTAATCTTTAAATAATAGTAAAAATTTAATTAAAATTAATTAATAAAAATTAAATTATAATTTAAAACTATATTTAAAAAACTATTATAAATATATTTAATTTTTTTATAAAATAAAACTGTTAATTTTATTAAAGTTATTATATTAAAAATAAATAAAAAATAATTAAATTTTATAAACCTATTAATAATAATTAATATAACATTAATTAATTTTTTTTTATAAAAAATGTTTAAAAAACTAATAATAAAATTTATTAATAGCTTTTGCATAAAAGCAATAAATAAAAGCAAAGCATTAAATTTATTATATTTTTAATAATATTTTATTTTAAATTTTAAATAAATAATATAGCTATTAATATAGTTTTAAATATTAATTTTTATATTTTATTAATAAAACTTTTAATATAATAGTTTAAATATATAACTTTAATTAAAATAGTTTATTATAACATTATTATAATATAACTTAATAAATTAAAAATAAATAAACTTTTTAAAATATATATATTTTATTATTATAATATATTAAAAAAGCTTATAATATTTATTAAAAATTTATAAGCTTTTTTTAATTAATTTGCTTTTAAATTATTTTATATTTAAAATTTTTTTTTTAAATGTTATAAATTATTTTTTAAAAACTTTTAAATATTTTTAAATTAAAAAACTTTTTATTATTAATAATTATTTATGTTTATTTATATATAATTCCTTAAATAAAAAATAATTAAATTTTAAATAAATATATAATATAAATTTTTTTAATTAATACTTTTAAATATTTATTTTAAATTTTAACTTAAATTATTATAAGTTTTTTTTTTAATGTAAAAAGCAAATTTATATTATATAGCTTTTTTATTATATAATTAAAGCATTTTAAAAGTAAATCGGCTTTATTTTTTTTTTTTTTTTTTTAATATTTAATAATAAAATTAAATAAAGTTAAATATATGCATTATTTAGCTTAATAATTATTTAAGTTAAGTATTTTTATAAATGTTTATAAATTAATATAATTTAATAAAACTTTAATTAATAGTTTGCTTTTTTAAAAATAATTTTATTAATATTTAAAACATTTAATAATAATTAATATTTTTTAATTTAAAATTTTATAATTTAATTTAGCATTATTATAAATATAAAAATGAAACGTTATAAGTTTTTATTTGCTTTAATTATTTTTTTAAAAAAGGTTATTTATTAACGTTGTTTTAAAAGTATTAATTTTTAGCAATATTTGCTTTTTAAAGTTAAAATATATAAAAAAAATAGCTTTTTTAAATTTTTTTTTAGTTTATTAAAAGCTGCTATTATAAAAGCATTAAAAAAAATTCGACTTTTTTTTATTATTAATACGTTTTTTTTTTTAAATAATAAAATTAAAAAAATATAATTTATAAATATTTTTTTATAAAATAGCAATAAAAGTTATAAAATTTTAAAAATTATTATAATTTATAATAAAAATTAAATAATAATTATTTTAATATTATATTAATATATTTAAAAAACTTAATTTTTTTTTAATAAAATTAACATTTAAAAAACTTAACATATAATTTAACTTTTTGCAATTTTTTAATAATAGTTTATATATATTTTATATATAATTTTTTATTAAATAAAAATATAAAAATATTATTAAAATAAACAATATAAATAATATTTATAAATTTATTAAATGCTTTTTATATATAATTTTAAAAAATAGCTAAAAAATTAAACAAATTTATAATAGCTATAATATATATAAAAAACAATTTTTTATTAAATTTTTTTTTTAATTTATATTTTATAATAAATATTTTTAAAATTAATTTTAATAAATATTTTAATATATAATAATTTGTTTAACAACTTTAAAATAAATAAAAAAATATAATAATTTTTAATTATAATATAATTAAGTTTTTTAAAATTAATATATAATTTTAAACTTTTATTTTTTTTAAATATTAATAAAATAAATACTTTAGTAAAACTTATGAATTTTTTTGTTTTTTTGTTTTTTTTTATTTTTATAAACTAATTTTATAACTTTTTTTAGCTTATTTTAAGCTAAAAAATAAATAAAATAATAAAAAAAGTTAATATTTAGCATTAAATTTATAATATAATTATTTTATTTAAAATAAAAAAATATATTAGCTTTATTTATTTTAAAAAAATTATATAAATTATAAAACTTTTTTAAAATATTTTTAAGTTTTAAATAATTAAATAATAATTTAATATTATTAATTTAAAGTTTTTTTATAAATTATATAATAACTTAATAATTTCTTTTATTTTTATAAGCTTTAATAAATTAATAAATAATAAATAATTTAAACTATTTTTATTATAGTTTAAAAAATTATTAAATTTTTTTTAAATTAAAAATAATTTAAAATAACAGTAAAAAACTTTTTTTTAATTTATTATTTTAATTAATAATAATATAAGCTTTTTAAATTTTTTAAATAACTTTACAGCTATTAATTATTTTAAAAATAATTTAATAAGCATTATAGCTAAAAAAAATATTATTAATTATATATTAAAATTAATATATATAAAAAAATGCTTTTTTTAATTTATAATATAAAGTAAAAATATAAAAAATATAATTGCATTTAATATAAAAATTTAAATTAGCATATATTTTTAAAAAGCTTTTTTTAAAACTTGTTAAAAAAATAACGCATAAAGTATAAAAACGTTATAAAATAAATATAAAAAGCTAATAATTAAACTTAAATTTTATAAACAAAACTAAGTTTATTGCTTATTTTTTTAATTATTATTTTAATATTAAAATTTATTATTAAAGTAAAATTTATTTTTTTTAAAGCTTTTAAATTGTTTTAATTTTTATTTATTTAAACTTTTTATATTTTTTATTTGCAATTTTTTAGCTTATATTAATTAAATTTAAAGCTATTAAAATTTATATAATTTTTTTTTTATAATTAAAGCAAAAAATATTTTAATTAATATTATATTAAAAGCATAAATTATTTTTATTTTTAAGTTATTTTATATTATTATTAAAATAGTTTTAATTGTTTTTAAAATTATTATTTTTTAAAATATTTTAATTATTTTAATTTAAATTTAAAAATTAATAATTATTTTTTTTATTTCTAAAGTTTTATTTTTATTTTTAATAAAATTAATTATTTTAATTATTGTTTTAAAAGTTGTTTTTAAAATTATTAATATTATTTGTTATTATTTTAGTTTTAATTTTAAAAAAAATTGTTTTATTATTATTTAAAATTAAAAAAATTAAAATAGTTTATTAATTTTTAATGTTATTAAACAACATTTATTATATTTGCTTATATTATTAATAAAAAATTATAATAATTTATTATTTAACATTAAAGTTTATAAATTAGCTTAATATAAAAAAATATAGCTTTTTTATAATTAAATTATTAATATTTTTAGCTTTTTATAATAGCTAAATATTAATTAAACATTTAAAAAAATTATTAAATATATTGCTTAGCATTTTTTAATTAGCTATTTATATTAACATTTAAAAATAAAAAGGTAAATAAAAAGTTATAATTGTTTAAATTATTAAAGTTTTCCGTAAAAAGCAAATTTTAAAATTAATAAATTTAGCTATTAAATTTTAAATTAAAACTTAAATTATTAAAATTATTAAGGTTTTTTTTTTAAAATTTATAACGTTTTCGTATTTTTTTTAACTTAAACTTATAAACGTAATAAAATTAATTTCTTTTTAAAATGTTAATAATATTTTTTTTAATTGTTTAATAAATGTTTATTAAAGTTATTAAATTTTAATAATTTAATAAACTGTTTATTATTATAATAATTAAAAGTTAACAGCTTTATTGCTTATAATATTAAAGTTAAATAAAATTAAGTTATTTTAATAAATTAAAAAAATATTGTAAAAACTTTAAAGTTTATTTAAAAATATATTTATTAATTTATTAAAACTTTAAAATTTAATATTATATTAAAATGTTATATTGTTATATTATAAATAATTAAATAATAAAAGCTTTAAAATTGTTATAAATGAAAAAATAATTAAGTTAAATATAATAAAAAATATATTTCATATAATAAGTTTTATATAAAACTAAAGCTTATAAAAAGTAAAAAACAAAAATAAAATAAATGCATAATAAATAATTTTATAAATAAATGAAATGGGTTTTATAAAGCTTTATAACCCGTATATAACAATATAATAAATAGTTTTTATATATTTATTAATTATTTTAATTATAATTTATAATAATTATATAATGTTTAATGCAATTATTATATTTAAAAAAATTAAAATTATTTTATATATAGAAAAATAATTATAACGCATTTTTTATTTAAATTAAATATTTAATTAAATTAATTATTTATATAATATATATAATATTAATAATTTTATATAAAATATTATTTATTTATTTTTATATAATTTAATAAAAAATAAATTTATAAATTAATAATTAATTTAAAAATTATATTAAAATTTTAACGTAGTTTTTAATATAATATTAAATAAAATAATAATAAATTTATAAAAAATATTAACGCATTTTTTATTTAATTTAAACATTTAATTAAACTAGCTATTTATATAATATATATAGCACCGGTAATTTTATATAAAATATTACTTACTTTTTTTTTTAATAATTTAATAAAAAGTCGGCTTATAAACTAATAATTAATATATTTAAAATTTTTATTTAAAGAGAAATCCAATGGTATTTTTTATTATTTTATAGCTATTTTATTTAAGGCTATATAAAAAATATGCTAAAATAATCCTTGTAAAATAAAGTTTTATAAATGCACGCTTAAATAAAATAGCTATAAAATAATAAAAAATACTATTAAATTTGTTTTTAAATAAAGATTTTAAATATATTAATTATTAATTTATAAGTTTACTTTTTGTTAAGTTATTAAAAAAAAAAGTAAGTAATACTTTATATAAAATTACCGGTGCTATATATATTATATAAATAGCCAGTTTAATTAAATGTCCCGGTTAAGTAAAAAATGCGTTATTAAATTTCTTTTTAAATAAAAATTTTAAATATATTAATTATTAGTTTATAAACTTATTTTTTATTAAAATACGTAAACTTTTTTAATATATTTTTATATAAAAAATTAAATAGCTAGTTTAAATAAAAAATGCGTTAAATTTAAAAATAAAACAATTTAACTTTATTAAATTTGCTATATAAAAAAAACTTTTTATGCATATATTATATATTAAAACTTAAACTAATAAAACTTCACATTTTACTTGCAATAAATCGCTTATGCGCGCAGGTGGGCTTGGGCCCACCTAAGTGCGAGATTTCACCTCACACTTCCTCCCAAGATCTGACACGGCCAACGCGAATTTCTGCTCTAGGTTCAAAGACTCGATGAACCGTTCTTTGCGTATTGATGCAAGTCGGAGGCGTAGGAGTCCCTTTTGAAGCGTCTCTTTTGCTTCCTTCTCTTGCCGCAGAAGAACCTGGACGGTTAACAGCCAAAGAAGGGATTTCAAAGTCTCGGTGTGATTCTTTCCGATTGAACCTTCATGTTGATCAACAATTTCCTTAGATTCTGCCAACACACGCCCCCATCTTGTGTTATCCAGTCGACAAATGTTTTGGTCGTGCACCCATGATTTCTCTTCACCATCTGTATATTCTGTTTCATCGAGCGCAAGAGAGGGCTCCCAGTGGCCAAGTGTACAGTTGGTAGTGATAAGCTCACGTCTTGCTGAGATTGTGTCTGCATTATTTAGACCTAGAAGCCGGAAGCGACCTTGGTAAACGCTCCTGAAATGACTTGCAGCTTCATTCAACAGCTCCTCAGTGCGGGTGCCCTCGGCTTCTTCTCTATATACTAGAGCAAGATCGTACTCGGAATTGAGCGTGAAAATTGAGGATTGAGTTAAGTACGACTTGTTTCGTTCCCATATTGCCAAGATGACACTAAAACCAATATCTTCAAGACCCTCACATCGTTGTGCTATCAGCGCTACCGTACGCAAGGTTTGAAGTAGACGTGGGTGGATACTCAAAGTAGCCGCGTCCTTTCTAATTCTAATCAAGACATCTTTCAGAGTACCCTGGTATTCAAAAAGAGTGTTCATAGACCGAAGAGGCCGCAGTGCGTTATGAGTTGTCCTTGGCAATTCTTTCTTCGAGCTAGAGATGATATAGAGCGACCATTGTTCTTGAAGAGCGTAAATGGCGAGGAACTCGGCTTCTTGTAGCTTTCCTTGGTGATATCTCACTAGGGCAAGCCGAGACTGATAGTGCACAGTATCTGGGTGGCACTCTTCATACACATTTTTCGCATCGGATATGACGCTTTCAAGTTGATCCTCCGCTGAAGCATAATCGCCTATGGCCAACAAAGTCTCCGCAACTAAATATTTGGCGCGATGCGTTTGAGGATGTTCCACTGACAATGAAGTTTCGGCGTCCTTTGCTAGAGATTTCGCTGTATCGGCCGCTTCTACTAACCGCGATTGAAATAGAAAGATACTGACGAGATGCTCTACAGCTTCCAATGTCTGAGGGTGCTTGGCACCTAATTGGCGTTGTGTCATGGCGAGGGTCTCATTGCATGCCTCTTCAGCTTTAGATATGCGAGAATTCAATGCGAGAAGTATAGAGCGTTGGCTTGCACACTCCAACGTCTTCAAGTGAGTGACGCCCCATCTTTGTAACATGCCCTGCAATCCGTTCGTCGCCACTTTCAGAGCGGCCTGAAAATCGCCGTGAATGTAATGAATTTTTGATTCTGTAAGGTATATGTGATCTTTTTTCGCAGCATTTTCTTTCAACGTCTTTTCATCAAGAGTTGGCGAGACACCGTTCGCTGCGAGCTCACTACTGCCTTCAGAGACGGTCGCTAGTGCTGGGTTTGAAGTCTCAGTCAGCTTTGCCTTATTAGGGCTGAAAGGCTGCGATACTAGCTCCGAAGATGATGTGCTCGGCTTGATCAGTTTTTCCAGGCAGTCTCGAGCAGTGTTGATCTGCATAAAAGCCTGTTGATGGTTTCCCTGATAAGCATACGCTAAAGCGAGATCTCTGCGGATTGGAATCTCCACGGCCAAAATGGCGTTTGATGGGTTTTGTTCGTGCATTTCGACCAGTAAAGACTTGAAACCTCTGATAGCTTGTTGATAGTCTCCCTTGTAAAGTAGAGAAGTCGCGATCCATCCCATCACGGCATTTCTCTCTCCATTGCTAAAGACGTGGTTCATTCTACTGAGAACTACATGAAACTCCTTAAGAGCCGCTTCATAACTGCCCCTGTAGAGCTTAATCCCGGCAAGTTGCGCCTGAATATGGACATCATAACGTAATTTCTCCCGAGGCTCCAGATCTTCTAGAATAGGCCGGCAGCGCAAAAATGCTATTTCGGCGCTTTTTAGTTCTCCCTTTCTCAAGAAGGCGTGTCCGAGATCAATCGTCTTTTTGAGGTTTTTATCCGTTGTACTGTTCAGTATTACGTCGGGATATGACCCAACTGAAATTCTTTCGTTGTTCGACACAATCGACCATGCTGGGAGAGAGTAGTCAGATGCAATTGATTGCCTGTTGGGTGACCTAGCCAATTCTGGAAGTGTTCCTCGTTGAATGATACCATGTGACACGTTGGGCTCCATGGCATCACCATCTTGTGAGTTATCATGGATGGTATCATCCTGGTGATCAGCGCCTTGTAGGTGCTTTGGGTGCATCGGCACACTTGTTAGCAGTGGTTGAGTCAGCAAATTCTTGATGGCGTTTTTGATTTCATCGCTTTTCAGACGATTGGCGTTATTCTTGCCCCTTGCTTTTTTTGACTCATGTCTCCTGAGATTGTTCACCCATGACAATATTCTCATTACCCGGGCTACTTTCTATTTGCAAAATCAGAATCACCTACATTATCAGCTAGCACGTTAGACATACTTACTTGAGGATCATTGTCAGCTGTAGGCTCCGTTATCCAAATGTTGAATCTGCTTTGTCTTGGTAATGCTTCGTGGTTGCACTCAGATTGGAGGAGCTGGAACTTCTGGTTCACCGAGAGAAGATTCAGTATTAGGTCTCTAGATGAGGATTGGTCTAGAACTGGGTATTTCTCGTGCTCTGATAGCATAGCCAAGATTGTGTCTAGATATTTCTGAACTTTTGTGTTGTCTAGATTCTCAGAGTCTAGATCATCCAGAAGGATCATACCGGTAGTATTAAATATTGATGCAGTAGGTTCATTTGTTTGTGTAAGCATATGTCTTGCAACCCAAGAACCGATGCTATGCGTGATGAAAATCAGAGCTGGTAGCGCTGCCTGTGCATGATCATTCGTTATGGAAACTGTTTGATCATCTTCATTTTCTGCCTGAGTAACAGCCTTATCTCCAAGCGGCTGTCGGGGAGGGTTATCTTTGCTCTCCGGTAAAGCACGCTGCTTTCTCAATTTTGAGAATAACTTCCTGGAAACGGTATCGATTGTGGTTTTTCCGGTAGTGATCTCGCTCCCATTGAAGGAGCAGCTATATGCATTCCCTCTGCCTTTCGTATTCTCCAGGGTCTCAGGTAGTTGAAGCAAGCCTTCGAGTGCATCTCGATATAGACCCGGTTTGTCCTTGAATGGATGGAGTAGAATGAGACTATTTGTTGGTTATAGTCTGCATGATAGAAATCAGGGTCACGATGACTTACTCATACTGCGGCTTCTGATCTCTGGCTGTTTCTAGCACTACTTTCAAGTTTATTACCTAACATAGTGAGTAAAAGCTTAAAAGCAGACTGTATTGAGGGGTCATACCTTCATTTTTTCCAAGACAGAATTGATCCGTGATGACTAGACATGGGGCCAGTGAAGAGGTCCCCCGCTGTAGGGTTCAATGAGTTTATGAACAGCCAAAGACCAAGAGGTGCATCGCCTCAATGGAAGCCTAAACGCCTGATTTTCCATTTCTATCCCTCACTTCCACCTGATTGTGTGGGGTTTGTGTATCAGAGGGTGTGCACGTCAACGGATGTGTGCGTGCTTTGTAGCCAGCTGAAAAATGGCAAACCAGCTTGAGGCAATGACCTATCAGAGTGCACAGCAGTGCATCACCATGCAAACTTCCATAGAGTAAGACAAGGATTAGCATGTGATATTATCAGATTTTAGTGACAGGGATGTGGGAACGTAATTATTGGATAGATAAAGGAAAGGCTTGCTCAAAGCCACCGAAGTCGGTGATCAGACTGAGTACCAGGTCCCGAACGGATTCAGTCTCCAAAATCCCGAACCAAATACCAGAGACTGAATGTCACCACCGCCTACTCCCCGAAACCTAACGTCTCAGCATGAGGATCTGTCGCCTTCAACAATATCGGGTCGAAACTATCGAGGGTGTTAGCCGTGGGTACACCTCCTGGTACCGTACCCATTCAGATCGGTGTAGTTGACACGGCGTCGCTTCCTCCCGCACCGCCCGTAGCTCTCGGGTGGTTGCTCTAGTATTGTATCCGTATCATGAACGCAAATTTCGTCAACGGGATTTTGTAGAAAACTCTGCTCTCATAGTGGACGAATCAATCACAATTTCCACAGGGCCTTAAGGGGGCTACGACATAACTCTTCAATCACCTAAGACTGGACTTGAGTTTATTGCCAATTATACCGCGGTGTTTGGCACCCAGGCTTGGCTCTCTCCGATCTTGGTCGGCTACGTTTATAGTGGCTTTGCCAATAGGTTAACAACTCCCATCCCCTCTACCTCAATTTTGCAGTTCACCTACACGGCAATGAACACCTCACGAACCGGGACCGATTTCCAGGACCTCATGGACAATCTTCGG
Source organism: Xylaria arbuscula (assembly GCA_022385695.1). Classification (NCBI taxonomy): domain Eukaryota; kingdom Fungi; phylum Ascomycota; class Sordariomycetes; order Xylariales; family Xylariaceae; genus Xylaria; species Xylaria arbuscula. The sequence continues at coordinate 51,269 of MU279372.1, forward strand.
GCGATTAAATATCAGCAGCCTCCCATTGATGGAAAAGCCTTTACATCTAACAGCCGTGCTGTTGTAGTGTGAGAATAGCTAGTCTTTCCAGTTTTTGAGCTCACCGCCACTCTATTGTTGTTAGTCGTTGTTATTCTCGAAACAGAGAGGAAAGGTATGGTGCCGTAGGGTAATAGTACTCTAGCATATGTCTTCCACGGACTCAACGAATGGCCTGATGGCGGGAGTTATCGCGAAAGTCAAGATGATACGGAAAAGAGCGCCCAGCTTCTGCTAGTAGAGTTCCAACCTTATGACAACAGGGGCCACTTGGTCGTTGCCGGTCATCTCGGTGAAGAGACCGACATGTAGCGAATGGCTTGTGGACTATGGGAGATGTTCATTTCGTGTGTCTAAGATTGCTGCGTTTGATAGCAGATGACCTATTCCCCTTGACACGTTGTGTTAATTACTAAAGTTAGAAACTTTTTCTATAAACAGAAGCGTAATGTTAGGTTCAGCTTAGGACTAAATTTCAAAGGGTTCTTTTTTCAAGGACATTAGATTTCATATACATCTTAAACTATTCATGTTTTCGTATCAATACTTGTCTTTTGAGGCTTGATCCCCTCTACAATCTCTCACTTGACTCATATCGGGATTATGGGGTATAGCACAAGATAATAATAGTGGTAACTAGCTCCTTATGCGGCACAATGGACCTTTCTAATATGTTCACACTTACACTCCTGTTTTAACATCCAGTGAAAACCCGAATGGTTCGTATGCTGTTTGAATAATTATCGTGTAGTTAGCCTTGCATCTCTAAACCCCTATCGACAATGGCCCAGTTTGGTCCATCGCTTACTTGACCAAGTACCCATTTACAGTTGGGTTAACATCTCCTGACTAGGTCCAGTTTCCATCGTTAGAATCAAGCCAATTAACGGAATAATTCCGACGCTATCTCAAAAGAAAGATACAACAAAGAGAAGATGATGTTCAAGCTATAAGTTCCGCCGGATCTCTGCTCGCCCTCAACTCCTGTATCCGTCTCTGCTCCTCCAGTTCGTGAGCGGACCTCCATTGTTCCGTCGTCCCATCATACGCCTGGCCAATATCCGATACTTGTTTCACGTTTGTGTTCGCAATAGCCCTACCCCTCCGCTTTCCGCACCGGTAGACGGCTACCAGGAGGCCAATGATGAGCAGCAGCACCACTATCGCCACGGCGAAGATGATAACGATCTCTTCGCCGACGTGGCTCGAACTACCATCAGAAGATGTTCGATCTCCGCTTGGAGAATCACCGGCCGATGAGGTGTTGACTGTTGACGTGAATTGAGTTTGTGATTCAACTCCGCTCGTGGTAGTAGTCCCAGTTGCGCGGGGGTTTGTGGTCGCGGTAGAACTCGGCTGCGTATCAGCCATCGTCGTCGTACCTGTTTCCGAAGCGGAAGTATTCCATTCCAGGTCGGTTGCGGCCCGCCTCACTTCCAGTCCCTTAGCATATACTTGGTCTCCGGATGTGTAGGTCATAGTCGTCGCACCGACTTTGGTGGGCACGCCGCCCACATAGGAGAGGACGTCGAGGGAGAGGGAGCCTTCCCAGGCGAACCTCGATCCACAGGCATTCGGCTCGTTCTCGCGAAGGTTAGGAATACACGTGAATGCACTAATATTCGAGATTTTGCGGTTTTAATTGTTAGCAGAAGGTCTTGAGACTCGGCGTCATTCGTTGATTCTTCCCATGTGTGAAAAGCTTTGAATTGTGCGCGTGGAATGTTGGATATTCAACTTACGTGGGACAGCATGTAGCGCCGGTAACGCCTGGTAAACCCACATCACCACTACAAGCATAAGTATAGCCCCTTTGACAGATCCCCGGCGAGAAGTAGAACGCAGGGTAAGAATTGTATTTTGACGGGAAACAGTCGCTAACCGTTCCACGTTGTAAGTAAGTGGCTCCCGTGGTGATGCCGGCATAAGTCCAGTTGCAACCGCTACCACTCGGCACATAATCCGTCGTCAAGGGCCCCAGGTTTGTCATTTCGTTCTCCTTTTCCAGGTTATTTTCAGTTAAGTGAGAGAAGTCCAATACAAAGCAGTCTTGAAAATCTCTAGGCCCGGTTCATTATATGTATGAGTGTTTCTGTCTATTTTTATTACAGTGGCTATGACCAGAATCTGTTTCAGTTTTCTTGGGGTTATTTGGGGGCGCTGTTTAATTATACGAAGTAGGGATGTAAGATGCTGGGTATAAACTGCAACACAGTTGTTTTTCAAGAAAAAGAACTTATTGCCTTTTATATTACATGCCTACGGTGATTCTATCTTCTTCTTGAGTGGTATTGTTACTGAGTGCGTTGATGACGTGGATGGCGAGGTTTCATACAACCAAGTACACAATGCGTCCTCCTTCAATCATAAACCCCTAAAATGTTTCAGGGATTAGGAAGTATGACACCAAAGACCTTTTTCACTGAGAGTTTGCAGGTGATTACTCACTGGTCTCGGCTCTCTGCCAGGAATCATGATCTCAGAGCCCCATGTTTTGGTCGTGGTGAATGCTACACCCTGTGATGTGGCTTAATTCAACATCATAACCAATACCTAACGCAGAGTCGTATTAGCCGTCTTAGCTCAATCTGCCTAGATAAAAAGGTGACGAGTGATATCTATAGTAGGAATTATGTCACGTTGTTTAAGCTTTATCTAGCCGTGCATACCAGACTACTTGTTTCTACCAGTAAGCATGCTTACATTCAAGATTCGGAAACCGGCAATTTTAACTCCTAAAGTTTGTATTGCAACCAAAATCATCATCTAATTCTCAAATGATATAGTGGTCACACAACTAACTATGCGATTATATAAATAAGCAGCTATGTAAGCAGCCAGGTACATACCTAAATAAGCATAACACCAGTTATAACGGTATAGTAACTCATAATAAAACTCAATTCCAATATTTCGAGAGCTTCGTGGATTGTCAGATTGCTTGGCATTCGATAAGTGGAGTATGAGGGAGGTATTAGAGTCAAAGTAGTCAATATATTGTATCCTGGCGAGCTGGTTCTTGGCAATTATAATATGGGTACAAACATCTCTTCGAAGTGTCATCAACCAAACTCAGAAGTGGCTTTACTCGAAGCAGGACGCAATTCAGCTAGCCTATATCCAAGATATTTGTGATGGGATATGCACAGAGCCACGGGGCCGAATATGATATGATACAATGTGGATTTCTATAACCCATGAAGTCGTCTTCTCTATCCTCGTTCTGGCTTGAGCCATGGTTCGGCACATCTTGTACATATGATGATACAACAACAACTCGAGGATAAATGGTGGTATATATACATCGCTTAGCGACGCCTATTCATACCGTGAATCCTCTTGCTGTATTTCCACAGACCCCTGTACTTAGGCTTGGATCGCTTAGCTTCCCAACCGCGGGCTTTCTTGGGGCCCTTGAGCGAGTAAACGCGCTTGTGCTTGAACTGAATATCGGCGCCCGGCACGCCAGCACGCTCCATGACAGCCGCGGTACCCTCGTCCCAAATAGTTCGGAAAACATTGATACCCACAGTGTTCAGGGGGAATTTATCCTGGAAGCTCTTCAGACTGAAGCCATCGCGACCGCTGTAAAGCTCGCGTAGTTTGGCAATGTCTAAAGTGGCACCATCCTTCTGCTCTAAGACGAATACTGCCAGGCGGTGGTACGGTGCGCCCATCTGAGAGAAGGCGGGAAGCCACGGGACGGCCAACTGGGTCTCCTTGTTCACCTTTCCGAGCGGGAGAGAGGGTTGGTCAGGAGAAATGGGGATGTTGGCCGCGAGGTAATGGCAACGGCGCTCGAACGAGTCGGTCTCGGCGTTGGGGACATCTAAGTCGACGACGGCAACTGATACGAGGCGTTGGCCTGCATTGAAAACTTGCACCTTCAGGCGCGGGGACACTTCAGATACCCTAGAGTCTATAATCTCACCCGGCTCGACCTTTATCCGGCGGAAGTAGAGCTGGACATCGGCAACGGGGTCGAACTTGGGCAGGGCGTCAGGGACGATGTGGAGTTGCTGTATGCGTTGGGTGATGACGCGGTAGGGCAGGCCGCGCCATTTCTGCTCAGCCAGGTGTCTATAGATGGGCTTGTTCAAATCGCCTATAATCCTCATTAGCAAATTCGGTAGTAGCTAACGGTAAGAAAACTAGATGATATGCATGAATGAGAAACAGGGTCGTCTAGCACTCACCAAGTCCATCCTCAAATCGGCGTTTCACTACGGGGTCGTTTATATCGACCAGGATCTTTAATTCCTCAAGGTATTTTCTCAGACTCGTGAGACGCAGATCCTTCTTGCGTTGTCCGCCGGGGACCTGGTCGGCGGGAGTGTCCTCGAGGCGCTTGACCTTGGCCAGCTCCTTGGCGAGGGCGTCCAGCTTCTCCTGACGGTCCTCCTGCAGAATCCTGCGAGCCTCTTGGAAGCACTGGTAGGGCAGCTGTTCGAAGGGCACGTTCTGCGAGGAGCGGAGGGCGGCACGGCGACGTCGCGATCCCACAGGCGGCGTGCCAGCCCGCATCAGCTTCCGCTCGGCCCAGTGGGCGGTTGTCGTGTTGGGGTCCATCAAACGGTCCTTCATACGCAGCTTTGCAGCGGCGGACTCGGTAGCGGCGGCGGCGGCATCGAGTTGGCTCAGCTGGCTCGATGATGAACTCGGTGGCGCTGGTGTTGCGCTTGGTGCGCTTGTGGTCGGAGGCGCTTCATCTCGTCGGGCCGGTGTCCTTGAAAAAGAGCGGGCGAAGGATGTCGTCGATGTCTGCAGGAACAGGCCGGGTTGGTTGTGTATCGACTGAATGAGGGGCCTTGCGACCCTCTGGCAGCTCGACATGGTGCCAATTGAGGCCAAGATTGAAGAGAGAAGCTGTGGTGTGATTCGATCCAACAACGGACGACAGCCTCAATTGCGAGTGCACTTTTTTCTGCTCTACACCTACAAGAGCCCCCCACAGAGAAGGGCTCCACCACGCACGCCAGGGGACCCCGTCCGCCTAAAAAGCGGATCGCTGGGGGCTTATCCCAGCTGTCCCATTCGCTTTCGTGGATCGGTTGCTTCCGCATTAGACAGCCTAAGCTCTCCAGTCTTGCAGTCGTCAATAATTTTTCCGGCGCTCGACCAACGACATCGATCAATTCAACATCATTCCTACTCGTATCGGTCGGCGGTCTCTTCAGCGCAAACCCCTGCTTTCCAACGGCCAGCTACCACTGCCTTTCAGTTCATCTGGTCGTTCTCGCATTGTACGGGAATTGGCAGCAGAGATGGCCGCCTCTGCTGCGAGGGGTCTCAGCGAGGCCATGAGAAGCCTGAGTCTGGCCTCACACACATGCAGAGAAGCAGCTTCTGTACGCGAACACCACCGCATATCTCGAGTTGATGCGCTTATTGACTTTTGTCGCTAGATTCGGATACCTTCGACGACGACGACATTTACACGCTCAATGGCAACCGAAGCCCCCCTCCCCAACATCACTACAACCACGAACTCAACATCACCATCCATCTCTCACTGGAGGCCAGGTTCGTCACCATCAAGTGGCCTTGCGCTCCGTTCCGCCCTCTAACATCTCGCTCTTCTGCATAGCAACGACTGTCCCCGTAACCGTCTTCGGTTTCCCTTCATACGAGCCGCAGCGTCTGGAATCCTGGTCTGCGAAACACCTGAACCTCCCGTTGCGCCGCGACATCCTCCATCTGGCCGTGGTCTACGAGGGCGACAACACACGACAGGGCACAGCATCTACGAAGACGAGGTACGAGGTGCACGGTTCGCACAGGAAGTTGTACGCGCAGAAGGGTCTAGGTCGCGCCCGTGTGGGCAGTAAGCAATCCCCCATCCGCCGTGGCGGTGGAAAGACGTTCGGTCCGAAGCCGCGAGATTTCGGTACCAAGATCACACGCAAGGTCTACGATCTGGCCTGGCGGACCGCACTCTCGTACCGCTACCGCCGCGGCGAGCTCGTCGTGTGCCAGGACGGCATGGAGCTACCTAACCCGGCCGAGTTCGAGGCTCTGCTCCGGGCCGGCCTACTACGTGAAAGCGGCGCCGAGCTGGCGGCCCGGTTCCGCGCCAAGTGGGTGAAACAGATCCTCGACACGAACGACTGGGGCCGCAAGGCCGGGCGCAGCACCTTCATCACGAGTTCGCGCCGCGACAACCTGTTTGAAGCTCTCGATCTCGTGCCCAACTGGGGCCGCGCACTAGACGTGGGAGACGTCGACGTCAAGGATCTTTTGGAGACGGGCCGCATCGTTGTTGAGCGCGATGCCCTCTTGCATATGATTGAGAGCCACCAGAGTGATCTCATCCCCAGTGTATATGTTGCCAACGCAAACCTCCCGAGGAAAACAATAAGCGGAGAGATTCTCGTCGAATAAGCGCACACTGTTGCTTCGAGAAGTATCTATTACAATTAAAGATGCATCTAGCACGGGTTCAAGAGATATGTATCAAACTATATGCGGTTGGTGTACGTGTGGGGTACACACCGACTTAGGTAAATAGCTGTACGCCGAAATAACTTGGCTCCTATAGCGAGTAGATACATCTAGTCTTGTGTATATAAGATAACGCAATGTACAATGCAATGACAAAAAATTTCGTGAAGTTCAAAGGTCACGACGTGGTGGTATTCTATAATGTACCCGGATGTACGCTTTCGGGGTGGCTTGACCTCCACTTCTAACGAGACGTCGGTCTTTTCCATCAGGAACCGGTTCAGTTCGTCTTCGAGGCCTTCATCGAAAACGGCATACAGGTAACTCGTCGATCCAAGATGACCGAGGAATCGTCGCCTATGGCACCGCCTTCTTGACGTATTGCACCCACCACATACGACTCGGCGTGTCAACATAAGGAAGTAATAAGGTGAGACGGATCTAGCAGAGGTCCAGTAAAAACTCCTCAGAAATGACTCACCGAGCTCTACTACAGACACGTATACAGTCCAACATCTCATCCGCACAGGACAATACTACTCGCTTTTCTCATTCGATTTTCTCATTCGACTCGGTACTATCATGGCATTTCATTGCTGCAGCGTGTGCGAGATGTCGCGAAAGTTTACCCCTTGGTGTCCAACCCACATTGTTCTAATCTACCTAGTTCGCGTGCGCTCTCAAAGCCGCTATTTACTTGTTTCATTATAGCCGGTTTGAAACATTTGTGCTTCATAAATTGTATGTGTTATCTTATAATTTAATATACCCTTGAATATAATTGCTCCTTATCCCTATTTCTTTTTTCTTTTTTTTTTCTTCTTTTTTTCTTTTCCTTTTCCTCTTTCTATGCTAACCATATTCCTCATCTCATCCCCGTTATCCAGAAATCTCTCGATCAATTACTCATGGCCGATAGATAGTCAATCTAGTAACTAGTGGTATAAAGAAAACAAAGAGATGGACATCCCCAGATCTGATCTCTTCCATCGTATAACACGACGCACCGGCGATGAATGAAGTAGTCTGGCATATGTAGCGAGCGCCTCGCCTGTGCATGTGCGTAGTTCTATCCTCTTTGCGCAACAATAAATCTCTACCACGTGTCCTAGCATGATATGTTTCTACCCGAATCCCTTAACGGCGTCCCTCCTTATCAAGGGACGGCTCAACGAAACATGACCGGACTTGCCCTCAGCGAGGGAGTGAGAGAAGTCTTAAACCATATACCACTCTATTTGATATGGAAAACTGATACCTCCTATTGCCGCCTGCCTCTGAGGGATATTTAGCGAGTTGGGATAGATTCATACCACGTATGTAAGTATTCAGGTGGGACTGGGGGGTTTGCTTTGGTTTGTGTGTTGAGAGAAGGGTGGGGGTCAATCTACACCGATATCTGAATATAGAAGCTATAAGCGGTGCGAAAATTGCCCGAGAGTGGGAAATCCCTACCTGACAAGCAGACATGCATACCGTCGGGTATTTATTCGTCCAATGGCTTCTTTCTTTCTATCTGTCCGTGTAAGTACTTGCCTGCAGGCGGGGAGTTTCTTATGTAATGCGGATTCTTGTCACATGTCATGGGTACGGTACCTTAGTGTATACGGACAAGGTTTTCTCATACCTACAGGTTTCGTTGTATGGGTGGGAAGAAAGGGATTGGTTCATTACCTAGGTAGCTTTGAACCGTCGGTTCATATGGTGTATTATTATCCCGCGGGAGATGGGTAGATGCATATGTAGGTAATAGACAGAGAAAACAGGTAAGTAACCGTGTTCATCAAACACCATCGTTCTGAATGCGTGTACGTGTCTCTTTGTGGATTTACTAACTTGGGGATACTGTAGCAGCGATACTCTTCTTCAGAAGCAAAGCCGCGTAATCTTATCTCTCTCTCTCTCTCTCTCTCTCTCTCTCTCTCTCTTTGCCATTTCCCCTGTTTATCTGATTGTCATATTTGTTCTTCTTTTTGGATATGCGTTTCTAGTAGTATCCGTCCCTCTTACGCCCTTAAAGATGGGAATATCCAGATTATCATCGGATAATATTATTAAAATTAACTGGGTAGTTGATTTAAAGTCTATATGCTCACCTCATTTAGGTATATCTACTAACTAGTCACACTACTGCGGTGACAATTCCTATTCATGGTATAGCTATGTATTATTATCAGCCTCCAACATAAACCACCCTCCCGTATATACATACATCCTGTACAACCGGATCTCACACCGGTGCCTCGCGTAAACCATTCATTTGTACGGCCATTCCCCCAATCCCGCAGACCTTGATTGATATTGGTGCGTGTATATAGATGATACATGTATTATGTGCGTTCCACAACATCTCGTGTTTCCCCTTCCATGTGATATATCCAATCGTGAGAGAGAGGTGGGAATACAAAATCCCACCATGACCCCCAAACTCCGAGCTTGTGCGGTTCCATAAAAAGGATTTGATAAGAGAGAGAAAGAGAAGAGGGAATAAGAATAGAAAAATATTGGTTATATAGAACAAAATAAAGGTTGCTGTAGGGTATAAAGCGGGGTTTGGCTTGGGTTTGCCAGAAAAGAATCGAAGAAAGTCCAGATGGGGTAAAATTATGGAAAAGGAGTGTGAGAAAAAAAGGTTCGTTCGTTATTACATGCACATAAATCATGAGAGCACAAGCAAGATGCTCTGGCATTTCATCGCGTCGTGGTGATTCATATTAGGGAACTAGGATTCATTTGGAATGCGTTTTCGAAAGGCTCCAGAGACTTCAGCTGACTTGATGATCGTATAGGGATAAAGGCATGCCATCGTAGTCGGGTTCTTCGTCGACCCCGGGCGTCTGGTCGAAGCCGTTCACGAACGGAGCTGCTTCCCGCGACGGCACAGGGTAGCAACCAGGCGTATTCATCGACGGCGCATTCGGCGGGTAAAATGCCGGAGTGGACGGGAGCTGGCCCGGGTTGTGCGGAGTCGGAGGCAGCTGGGATGGGGTGGCCAGCGGGCTGATCACGGTATATTCGGACGACGACGGCAGGCTATCCTGTTGACCGTTCATGCCCTGTGCCGGGCCGAAGTGTGCCAGGATCTGATCGTATCGCTCGCCGGTCCCAATGACGAACCGCTTAGCCTCGTTCTCGATCCACTTGTTGATGTTCGAGTCATTACAGTTCGCGTGGGCCATAAGCTGCGCTCGGATGCGACTCGCCTCATCCACCAGGCCGTCCAGTTCCATATGAAGGTGGGTGTTTTGATTTTCTAGACCTGACTTCGTCTCTTCCAGGTCGCTGACCCATTCCTTCTTCTTTTTGCGGCACTTCATTGCCGCGACACGGTTTCTGTGAAGAAAGTGTCTCCGCTTGCCTTCTTTTTCTTTAGGACTTGCGCCCTCCTTTGTCCTTTGTCTGCCTGACTTCTTGAGCGCCGGGCCCGCGAGCTGTGAGAGATCATCGTCGAAGTCGTCTATCTCGTCCTCACTGTCTGGGGCTTGCCTAAGAGCGGTCGCATTTTTGGGTGTGACAAGCTGTTGGGATTCGTGGGTATCGGGCGTTGACGATGATCCGCTCGATAAGTCTGGGGATTCGAATTTCGGGTGTACTGGGTAAGGGGTAGATAATCGCGTGTGCTCGTCGTAAGAGGCGATGACACTTCTCGACAGGAATCCAAATGGGGGATTGGACGATGAGAGATGATCCGAAGGCGGATGTTGTGTATGGAGCGGGAAAGGGTCAGCATACGGTGTTGGCTGCAGACCTTGGTAAGACCCGGGATGGTTCATGGCGTTCGGGATACCAAACATGCCAAAACTGAGGTCCTCCTCATTCTGGAAGTTGAACCGGGTAAACGAGGGTGTCGCGTTCATCTTATCTTCGATACTCATTTGCCTTGGGATGACACTGATGAGGAGAACTAGGGAACCTAGGCAGTCCCGTTCGGGCGTCAAGGAGAAAAGAGTTCGATTTATAACAATAACCCAATGAAGGAGCAGATTCGAGAGCATGAAACGGCGCCTCCGTGGTAGCCGCAGTCTTATTGGGTACTTGTCGCACCAAACGAGCAATGGGGCAAGGTATCGGGCATCGACAGAAGGCTCAGTCTCTAGTTCACAAGCCGTAGTGAGAATGCGGGCACTCACCGGTTACTGATAAGCGATGAAGATTGGGTCGTCACTCGCTCAACCGGGCAAAGGACGGAAACGCTGGGAAGAAAGAGGTGACATGTATCTACAAAGGGTTTCGATATTAGGGCCTCAGGCGATAGCATACGAAAGTCGTTGGCAACGTACATACCTAGCGTGCTGATTTCAAAGCTTCACATGGCTTAACTGCGTGCAGGGCACTTCTACATGGATGAACCGGGCACCGTACCAATAGAGGCTAACACTAGACACGTCAAACTCGGAACGAAACTCTCTTGCTTAACCCCTCAATCCATGCCCCTCCAATGTACTCAGCACAGTATCGCCTTGTAGCGGGAAGGGGAGCAGTATATCTTTGGAGGAAAATCTGTCTTCCAGGATGGAGCGGCCAATGTGATTTGGACAAATGATGCCAGGAAATTGTTGCTTTTAATAGCATTAAGCCGGAAAGCAAGTAGAGAGAGTTGGTTACAAGCGCCGTGATTCATAAGTTACGAAATGAAAAAAAAAATCAGATAAGCCGAATCAGGCCTGCTCTGTATTGTTGAGATAGTTCTGGGCCAGTTTGTTGCTGGATATACTGTGCGAAACTACTGATAGCAGACACACAAGTAAGCGTTACTATGTGGCGATGGATATTAGAAATCAGCAGCTGAAGTCGAGTCTAGCTCCTCAAGCCTGAGTTTGCTCTGAAGAACGGTACTGATGGGTACATGCTCGAGCCGCCAAAATCGGCAATACTCTATGTTGTCAACGCGATAGACTTTGAGGATACTCCATACTTCGGATCGGGAATTCGCGGCCGGTCCAGAGAGGGTGTCGCCGAACTAAAGTATAGGATTCATTACCAGGGGGTGGCCAGAATCAGACAAGCTTGAGAAAATTTGGATGAAAGCTGTCAGGCAGAAGCAAAGTTTGTTGTCAAATTGACAGCCATTGATTCGCTTTTGTCCTACCCCTGGACCCGTCACAGTACATTAATTGTGCATCCAAGTTTTTATTTGGGTGGATAGGGGTTAGAGACAAGAGAGACCGAGAGAAGGACAGAGCTTAGAGGCCAGTTTAAGCTCTAAGATATGGGACGATATGACAGAATCGATACCATCGGATAGAAGTACCATACCGAGTGCAGACATATTCAATACGTCTGCCCCTCTGAGAGAACAGAACAGAAGAATCGGTCGACTAGGCTTTCCAGAATTGGCCGAGACAGTAGAGGTATACGTGGCCAGAGGTTTTAAGTTGGCCGGCGGCAACCATGTGATCGGGCGGTGATGCCACTAGGGTTTAGGTTTGGCTGGCAGACGATGGCGGAAGTCTAATTAGCTTGTAAACCTAGTCTAAGTGTAGGCACTGTCAAGATATGCATGTCTTGGATGCATACGACTTATGACCTATACGCGGGTGATAGCCGAGTCTTCCGCCTCAAGGTTTCAGAATAAGATTAGAAAGATTCTTTCTGATACTATCTCCCAAGGATCCATAACCGAGCTGTCGGCCTTCACAGTATCACAGCTATGTCCTACATGGACAAGTCGGGCGCTGATCGTATGCAGCTGGGCCAGGCCGCCTGACTATAGCGTCCTCGAAAGCAGATCATGGCTGGAATACGTGACTTAAAGCCATGCGATGGTTAAGCTGATCACACGTGCGGTACGTGCATGCGAGTGTCCTGATCTCCCTACGGCACGGCCACATGGTTGCTGTCGGGCTGTGAGAAATTCCATGTAAGTGAAGGAATTTCGCATGTAACGTCGTAAGCCAATGTTAGAGTCCTAACAGGACCTCGGGAGTGACGAATTCAAAGGCTATAATAATGCGTTGCTTGCACAGATGACTGCCTTGGGGATAGAACAGGGGAAGGATAGCCAAGGTATCCAATCTACCTCACAGGCTGACTGGTGAGATTGGCGAAGTCAATGACTCCAGGTTGTGGGTTTCCGCTACTTCGAGACCGACAAGTGTATGGCCAAGTACGTGTATGGCCGACAGATTGAGTGTTCAGTCTCTCACTACGATCTATCGTGTAGTGATCTTCTACTCGATTCTACACCGAAATACGAGATTCTAGTCTATAGCCTATCTTGCACAGGCTGACACAGGCGGTGTGATCGAGTGAGCCCAGGGGATGGTGATAGCAGCATGAAACTTCGCCGCACGTTTGCGTCGGCGTTGTTGAGTCTCAAGCCCGGTGTCACCACGAAGCAAGCCTCCTGAAATGCAGCTAAGGTATGGGTGGCCACTGGCCAGTCCAGGCAGCACGCGTCTCCCATCGTTTCACCACATTTGAGAATAGCATTATCGCATGTAAGCCGAGTCGCACAAGTGCACCAAAAGCGCACGTGGATCTGGAACAGTTTAGGGGGCTGGACATGTTGAACAATGGTCCTGACGCTCAGCTCAGCCTTACCTGTACAACCTTCCCATCTTCGACGGTATCAAATCTAGCGATGTACTGTGAGGCAGTTTCGCTCATTGGCTAAGCGGTGACAGCGGCTTGTACCGAAAAACCCAGAAGTGTGCCGAGTGATGTGTATGGTTGAAATACTTGCATGTTGAACAGGTACAAGACGTTCAGTGTCAAATTGTATGGTACTGATACTGCAGCTTAGTGGTCGAAGCAGGCCGATATTAAGACACGTGAAGAGTGATATTTACGATGAATCTGGTGCTTAGTCGGAAGAAGAGAGTGTACGTTTGGGACGGTTGGTGATATTTGGTCGTGGTCTTGTTCTATCTTGTAGGGGCGTTGGGGTGTGAGTGACTGGCTGGCTGCTATCTAATGGGCAGATGTTGCGCAAAGTGGGCAGCTTGGGACAGCTGACTGCAGCTGTGGACCACAGAGCTCAAATACATATGTACGTACTTACCTAACACTAGGTACCTAAGAATAATAAGCCCATCCAGCCCAGCCCAAATACCGGTACATATTAACTCCACACATCTGCACACATATCAGTAATCAGCCAAGTACCGTAGTAATGTACTGCATGTCTATAGGTGCGGGGCAAACGCGGTAAGGCGCGTGTTTCGATGTACTTAGTATGCAGTGTATCGTATCGTATTTTATTTTTCAGTAGGCACTTTGCCACCAATTGATTTCTGACAACTTTATGCTCGATTGGTAGAACCCCTCCTTACCCCTTTGCCCCTCTCCTCTACCTCTCACAACCTCCCACCTCCCGCCTCCCGCCTCCCACCTCCATCCCCCCCCCCAGTTCTAGCACCCCATACCAGATTTACTAGGCTGTAGACAATATTAGCGCAACCTAATCATCACGGGTTCCTCTTTTCCGCCTCTGTACCCAATAGACGTCGCTCGTCCACGCCTCTCTTCAACGTCTGATATCCAACGACCGACATCCTGGATCCAGTACCCAACCTCACACCCCTACCACATCAGATTGTACATCAGATTGTACATCAGATTGTACATCAGATTGTACATCAGATTGTACATCAGATTGTACATCAGATTGTACATCAGATTGTACATCAGATCCCAATCAAATCCCAATCAAATCACGATGGAGTCCGTATCGACGCCCCGCATTTCCGCCAACATGCTCGACGCCTACGTCGGCCAGAACGTAATTGTTGTTGGGAAGGTCACGCAGCTTAGGGGCGAGTCCGCGCTCCTCGACGCCAATGGTCAAGTCAGCGCCATTCTCAACCATGTACGTTTATTTTCTCCATGTCCATCCGTTGTTGTCGTTGTCGTAGTGGTAGTGGTATGCTGGTATGCTGGTATGCTGGTATGCTGGTATGGTGGTAGGAGTGAGAATAGTGGCAGTAGTTGGAAAGAAGCCCTCTCACCCTTAGCTAACATGAGCTTTCTCTCTTACCAAAGGATTCTCACCTCATGGCTGGCAACGGCGCCCAGATCATCGGCAGAGTGAACCCGGACTTGTCTGTCAAGGTCTACAACGCGTTGGACTTGGGCAGCAATGTCGGTATGTTGTCACCCCCAGCTGCATCTACCCGTTGTGCATTTACGATCGCGGACGCCGGTCCAGCCTGGCCGATAACGCACTGATGATCCCTCACATCATATCATGCCTCATTATCTATGTCACCCCTATCAAACCCCATGTTGGGAATATTGTCGTATTGATTTGTGGCTCTGTCAGATTATCAAGTCGCCCAGAGTGTGGTCGAGGTCACTCAGCATTACAAGCATCTGTTTGTGTTCGACAACGCCGATGCCATGAACTGACGTTTCGCGCATGGACGTGTATCTCTGGGGTGGTCTGCCGGTTCGCTGCTCCCTACAACATCATCATCATCTCTACCGTCATCGTCATCATCGTCAATGGAGCCTGAGTCACAACTGCACCCGAGTTCCCCTTCAGTCTCACAACTCCATCGTCAACAACATCATCACCATCATCTCCCACGAACACCGCCTCGGTCGGCTAGTTATTATTCATCTTCTAGCGAGACCTACGATTCATCGTCGTCTATAGACGGTGCACTCTCACAACTCGCCATACAATCTAGCATATCGCCATCCTCGGACCTAATCACAACCCAGGGCACGCAGTTGTCGCGTCCAAATGACCAAAGCACATCGCCATATCACCCAATCATAGCTGAGAGCCGTCGCTCGTCTCTGAGCGAGCATCTCGGCTCTACGTCGTCTTTCAACAATGAACTCTCACAACTTGCTGCTGAGCACGATGAGTCCTCGTCTTCTCAATTGGCCGCGGCTCAAACTCGTCACCCGTCTTTTAATAAACTTTTGATTCCACTGCGTCTCTAGACGATGAACTTTCTCTCCTCGTTCTAGAACATAGTCGGCCCCCATCTTCACCATTCATTGCAACTGGGAGCAGCCAGCCTTGGCAACCAAGTACTCCAAGGACACCATCACCTCGCCTCGCGGCACCGAGTTACTACTCCTCATCTGATGACGATCTTAGTTCAATATCAGATATGTTGGCTGATGATCTCTCCCATATGGACGATGAGACACCACAATCCTCTCAACCAACAGCCAATGATAAGCAGTCGGTGCAACGAAGGTCTTAAAGTAGAGAACTGTCGGAGTGCTATGATCTTTCGGTGCTAACCACTCCCCTGCCTCAGGAGCCAGAAGTCGCGTCGTCGCCCGTATATGGTTCTCCTTCATCTACCGGGAAACTGAGCTGGCCCTCTCCGACTCTGACAGCAGCCACGTACTCCACTTCATCCACGTCGCCACTATCGCCGAAGTCGCCCCGCTCACCACGTCTATACCGTACCCGGTCCGGGAATCTAGCAAGCGTCGCAGAGCTCAGACAGCGCAGGCAGAACGAAGACGAGGTACTAGATATTGTATTACGAGGGATCAAGGTTCTCAAGGAGGTCCAGAGACCATCACCGCAGCGCTCTGTTGCTATGAGCCCAGATGAAAGTGGACGGTGGAGAATTAACTCGATCAGGGAGGATTGGGGTCCTTGACTTCTCGTGTGTACAAGATTTTCTGCTCTATTGCGAATGAATAAAGTGAATGAACTTAACCTTCCTCATCACCAATTTAAAGTTGCCAAGTTTTTTGTAACCTTTTTTTCCCTTTTCGATATGAGATTCGAATACGTATACGCGATCTACCTATACACGCGAGGAACCCCGGCCAATTGGTTTAAATGAATGAACGAACAAGAGATGCTCTTGAATATTTACTTTCATATTAAGCTTCCGAGTAAGTGTTGCTTGACAAGGACCATCAAGGTAAGCAATGGAAGGTAGCGTAGGAGAATACGAGAGTGGAGCAGCAAGACACGAAGTATACTGCACTACACGTAGTGTAGTCAAGCATCACTCCCCAGAAACATAACATCGTCACATCACAGTCATGTCATAGCAGTACGATGCAATCAAGTCAAGCTAGAGGTAGTAGTAGTAGTAGTAGTAGTAGTAGTAGTAGTAGTAGTAATACTAAGTTTTTCGCATTCGTTTATTTATTTTCTTTAAGAAAAAGAACAAGCTTTAAGAGCTCATAAGATGCGCGCAGTGCTATGTTCCCCTTCGACCCTTAAAGGTAGGTAGGTGTATGAGAAGCACCCATGTAGTTCAGAAGAGATAAATAGGGGGGTATCCGAAACACCGTTTTGATCCCATCATCTGTCATCATTGGGTATGTATGCCCACCTTCCAATCCATTAAACTCCGTTTGAAAAAAAACAAAACAAAAAAACATCTCAGACGGAACAATATTTGTTCCGACTCCTCATTATGCGCTGAAAAAAATGCCTTGTATAGCATTGAGAATGTGATATATACAGATTGCAGGTAAGTTTTTGTAGTGATTGTACCGGTGCTAATTCGGGGACTTCGAGCTTTGAATCAGTGGCATAATCTCGCTAATTCAAGATCGATTGAATGATTTTTTGCCAAGTTACAATACGTCGTCGTTATTAAGGAATCGTTTGGCACCGGCTCTGCGAGTGGGGCTCGGGTGGAATTCCATGTCGAACTCGAGACTACCTCCGAAGGCCAGCATGTCACCACTCCGCAGGGCGGGTGGTGAGCTCGGCATTAGGGCATCGGTGGCTAACAACGTGGCGAAATCAAAGTGAGCGAGCTCGCTGTGCTGATCGATGTTATCGATGTGCGGAAGTGAGCTGAAGTCGATTTCGTAGCCGCGCGACAGGCTAGCCATACCTAGATCGTCTGCATGTAAAAACATCTCGTTGATCGATTGTGTCATCGGCGTACCCAGGCCACTTCCACCTATCGCTTCGGATGGCAGGTGACGGGGTGAACGCCGGGGCATTCCGCTGGAGAGGAACACCGACCTAGGTGTCTTTCGGGGGGTGCGAGAAGGCGTGCGAGTCGGGGTTCGCTCCAGAAGTCCCTGGCTTGGTGAAGCGAGGGACCTTGTAGATCGCATGCTCCTAGATACACTTCTAGTGACGGGGCGATGGCTTGGAGTTGGCCGTGTTGGCGTCTTAAAAGGCCCACTGCTAGCTCCCTTAGGAGGAGGCGTTGAAGGCCGAGGAGTTGGACCAAAGAGGTCAGTGAAATCATGATTGGGTGACTCTGGAGTCTGGTCTCTGGGACGAGTGTCCTTTTTTTCGGTCATCTCTCTATCCGTAATCTCAACCACCCTAGGGCCAGTTTGCACGATATTAACTGCGACCTCCCCAAGAATCTTCTGTTCCCCGTTCTTCCGCGGTGAGGGGAACAACAAACGCCTTGTTGCGCCAAGCTCTTCATCAAGGTCGATGGGGCTCATAGCCGTACCACTAACTCGAGACGTATGGGAATGTGTTGATCCTGGTTCTTTAGGTTCCGTAATAGTCCGCTTACGGTTTCGCCCAGAACCCTTCTCAGAAACATTCTCGGATTGGTCGACATTCAACATTGTTGAAGATGATTCTTTAGGTGACTGAGCTTCTGACGGTCCTGCTGGATCTGTTGGCAGACATGCTTCCGAAGTTAGGTTCATTTGAGCATCGCTTTTCGCCCTGCCTTTTCTAGAGCGAGCTGTTCCACCGCCCGCTGCTCTTTTCTTTCTCGTTTGAGTTAATCTCCGTTCATCTTTCTCCCATTTTTCCGGGGGGCGATGCGCTTTCCATTTAGAGAACCATATGCCGCATGCTATTGCATTACTTATTAGAATGAAGAATATGTCATAGCCGAACAGTCGCTGCACTTACGATTGCATAGAATGGTCTCAGTCCACAAACTCTTGTCGTCCGTAGGGCCCAGGGATTTCTTGATAACCTCATACTGAGTAGGTTTACCATCATCACCTTTCTCGAGCACATTGATAGCTGTGACGTGGCCAGGCTTCTCTGAATACTCATGATAATCTGGAACACCACGACGCTCCTGTTTCCAAATCTTGCGCCATGTTGGGGTTTGGAGAGCCCCACAATTGCTGCAGAAGGATGGCATTTCTCCCATAGCTACCGCTTCCTCCAGCTTCTGCTTTATCGCCTGTCGCTTAACAAAGTTTTTGTTCATTTTCGACTCCATGCCATCAACAGCGTCCGTCAGAGGGTGTGGCCCTCCAGATAAGGCCATGGACTGTGAGGCGTGCGGTAGAATTGGATCACTGGCGGGAACTGCTGGTAGTTCCGGCTCCAAAGATGGCTCGGAAACGGGTGTAGGTGCAGCGGGTGGTTCCATTTTCCCCTCTTGTACGGCAGCGGGTGTTACAATTTCGTTTCCTTGAGCATCAACAGCTGGGCTAAATGAGTCCACATCCATGTCAAGAGAGTCGAGAAACTGTTGATGATCCGGATACTCTATGGCTGCTTGTAAAGCGGCAAAGTCAAGATGAGTAGGCATGGCAGTCTGCATTCCTTCCACATTCTGTATTGACTGTTCGTCTGTTATTATTGTTTCAATTGACTCTATCATTTCTGGCACTGTAGTAGTCACTGGATCTGTGACGGGGGTTTCAGTGGTGATAGGTGGACCTCCGTTTGATTTTTTTCTAGATCCTTGAGTTCGAGGTGGGTTGTAGATCGATGTCTGAGGGAGCAGCTCAGGGGGACCAGGAGTCTCTGTATGTATATGCAAAATCTGTTGAGTCTTTGGCTCCGGTTTCTTGGCACGGCTACGGCGTGGTTTTGGTTTTGTCGCTGTTGGGGCTGGGGCATTGGACTTGGCCGTGACAGCAGCGGCTTCAGTGGCTGGTTTTTTGCTTGAGTTGTCGTCTTCAAGTCGGCTATCTTCCAACCCCCCACTCATAAATCCAGAATCAATTCGTTCAATAGGTGCTCGCATTGGCGGCAAGACAGGACTCGAGGGAGCAGGGCTAGATTGTATGCTATACATAGTTGATCTGGGCACAGGTGGCGATGAGCTAATGTCGGCAGGGCTGGGCTCATCACTAAAGGGCGATGGAGCAATTGAGTCCATTGGTGACCGCGCATCCTGACTTATCGAGCGGTTAATATCTGGGTAACATTGATTCGTCATGTCATCTACTGGTTGAAATGTCATGGATTGTCGTCTCAAGCTGCTTTGCATGATGGGTCTAGCCTGCGCGTGGCCCAAAAAACGTGGCTCTGGAACCGGAGTTGGCGCCCTGGGGCCCTCCTCGTGTAGATGGTTTCTTGTGGGAGCATCTCCGGCTGGAGCAACCGGCCTGAAATTGCGAATGGACCCTGCAGTACTGGCAGCAACACGGAGTGATTCCGGTGCAGAGCCAAAAGTGGCTGTATTGCTTCGCTCGACTATTGTTGTCGTCGCTCTCTTCTTAGTTCGCGACGGAACATCGTCTCCGTCGGTCCCATCTTCATATCCCGAAGTATTACCTTCGCTCGCCAGAGGTCGTTTTCGTGGCCGCCCCCTTGGTCTACCCGTAGGTGGTCGACTAGACGCACGAGAATTGGGACGAGACTGGGTTGGCGGTCTGGAGGGTTTAATGGGCTGGCTTGACACAGATTCCTCTGCGACAGAGCTTTGCCTCGCAGGGAGTATCGGAGTAGTTTGTCTGAAAGACGGCGTGCTTCGTTCCTTGGCACTCGGGTCAACTGAGCCAGGTCGACTACTGGGCGCCGGCTGAAGAGGGTGATACTGCTGAGGACCGTCATTTCTAGCTTCAAAACTTGAGCCGTAAGGTCGTACAGGTGCCGGCGCAAGCGTGGGAAGATTCATCGGCGGCGGTGGTGGTTGATGTTGCTGCTGTTGTTGCTGCTGTTGCTGTTGCTGCTGCTGTTTCTGACCAAGGCCAGGGTGCGATTGAACAAACGAGCCCCATTCGCCACTATCTGATAAAGCCGACGAGGACGGTACCAAGTGTGGCAGTGGTGCCGCGGCCGAATGTGGGCGTGACATAAGTTCATTCCGAGGGATTTTCGATATTGCCGTCAGCTTTAGTTTGACCTCCAGTGTCTCTTTGATGCCATTGCCGAAAATAGCGAGGACGTTTTTCGTCACTCTTCCTGTTACCAACTTTAGCTCCTGCAGGTCGGGTGCTTGACTGAGTCCTCGAGATAACAAGCCCTGGCCAACCAAGGGCGTATCCGGCTCTGAATAGTCGAAAGCATAAATAGAATAATCTTTCTCTGCATCGCCGGCTAGTTCTGGGCTGCATTGCGAAATAGCCTGCAAGCATAGCCCCAGGTCGATGACTCCAATTGTCTGACCATCCACCGGAATAGTCTGAATGTGAAGAATATCCGGCCATCGGGCAAGGCAGCGTTCTTGGCTATCTTTATCGAAGGTGTAATGAACTTTTACTAGAAGGAGTGTCAGCGATGGGATATGCTCAAGAGCCAGCCTCTTTCCAAGTCTTACAACTCATGGGTCGGACTTGAGGCCCCGATTCGTCTCCAGCAGGGGAGACACCGCCCCAAGATCCATGATTATGCGCCATGGCTGTGGTCAGGTCAGCACCGGCAAGAAATACTCGCCTCGAACCTCTTTCCAGCTTCGATTTAAGCTAATGGGCAACGGTGCACGTTTGTATAAATAATTAGAGATTGATTAATTCGGACCGTTGTGTCGTGGCGCGGGTTCTCTCATGGTCGGATAGGTGTCCTCGTCGAAAAACGTGTTTTGCAGGTCTCGACAAGACCAGCGCAGCCAGGAAACGCAGACAAATCGTGCATAGATGGCCAAAATCCGTGTCCGAAAGAAAAGGAACGAGTTGATATTCGATCACTAAAGGCAATTGCAAAATCATATAACACGCTGAACGGAAATGCTGTTTCCAGTGCGGACGAAGAAGTTGTGGACTTGAATGTGTAGAGGGAGCAGAAGCAGAAGGTCCACTACTAAGTTGGTTGCTGAGGTACAAGATGAGCAGTGGGTTTGGCGGGCGGACGCAGGTACCTCCGTACCAGGCGTGTTAATTACGCGCGTGGAATGCGCGCTAC
Source organism: Xylaria arbuscula (assembly GCA_022385695.1). NCBI lineage: Eukaryota > Fungi > Ascomycota > Sordariomycetes > Xylariales > Xylariaceae > Xylaria > Xylaria arbuscula. The sequence goes on from MU279372.1 coordinate 72,702, forward strand.
GTAGCTAGACTTTTGGTGTTGTAGCGCGTCAATTGTCCCGCGCATGGACGCTAGTCTCTAGACCCCACGTCACTTCCTCGGTCGGGTGGCTGGAACGCCAGGAGCTCTGCACCCCTGGGAGCTGAGCTTCTATCTGCGCTTTTGTTTGGTGAGACACTGCTGAGTGGGGCCGATGACGCACGGACCTCTTTTCGAGCGTTCCCCACCCGGGGCTTATCTGTACCTAAGCGTCTCTCGACTGAAGGGCCGCCTGCTGAGTTGGAAGGCGGAAAACAATGCGGATGGCCGCTCTTCACATCAGAAACTGCATGCAGGGAAATTGGTGAGATTTTCCCTCATTCTTTTCTTTTAATCCGGGGCGACCTGCCGTATTTATAATGCCGGATATTCTCCACAATTATGTGATTGCCGAGTTGTGTGACTCAACCGCAACACCCCCCAACCTTGAGAGAGGCCATCCCCATTTAATGCATTCTCTTATCGGCCATATATTAAGTCATGTTTACAAACACAAAAGCAGGTCGAATGACAACCGGTCGCATCCTTTACCAAGACCCCACGTCAACTTGCCCAAGCAGCAACCCATAGTCACCACGTACAAATTCTATTTTACAATATATGACATGCTAATTTTTTATAATATCCCATTCATTCCGAAACCCACACAGCCTTGCCGCTTCCATCTGTTGTGGTTTTCCGGTCCACGATCTCCTTCACTATTGGGCTGATGCCTTGTCTCCCGTTCTTCCTAGCTACAAAGTGTGCAATGATCTCCTGAGGTGTCTTTGTGCCCTTCAACACAACCGCCTTCACGTCTCGTTCCGTAGGCACGCCCAAAGATTGGTATGGATACTCCTCGTAGTTGCGAGTCGTCAGCAATTCCAGGCTAGGCACATCTTCAGACGCCCGGAAAAACGGGGCTGCGATTTGGTCTTCGGGCTTCACATCTTCCAAACTGGCGGGCTGCCATTTTGGTGTTGGCTTTGGTTTCTCCTTAGAAATGAGGCGAGCAGACACACCCTCAACGAAGTCGGGGTGCCGCATGAATTTGGCAGCAATCTGATGCTCCCTTTGGAACGTCTCTGCAATAGACCAGTCACGTCCCACTTGCATCTGCCTGTGCGCTACATGTACTGCTGTGGGAGATCGTTGGTGCAAAGTGTCCAAGGTTTTCTCCGCCCATTCCTTAGTGGGGCCTTGTTCCTCCTTCAGGGCGAGTATTACCTCAGCCACAGTAGGCTGGCTGAAGCAACGATCGATAGCTCGTCGAAGTTCGCCACCGAGCAAAATGGGCTCCTTCGGCGGTAGCCCCGTCGCGTATTCCTCAATGGTCATCTCGATGATGCCCAAACGTTTCTCTATGCTGTCGTAGTCTTTAAACCGCAATTCAGCCAGACGAGCCTCTAAATTTGGCAAACTAGTCGAGTGCAGGTAGTGGGTGGCGACGCCCGAGTAGAAAACGTTGGCCCCTGTCAACCGCTCGCTCGTGAGAGCTAGGTAGGCTCCTATAGCTCCGTTCATTCGCGGTAAGAAGAATGTTGCCCCGACATCGGGAAAGAAACCTATTGTTGTCTCGGGCATAGCAAAGACGGTCCTCTCTGTGGCAATTCGGAAGGGCGCATGTATGCTCAACCCTACACCACCACCCATCGTGATACCGTCCATAAAAGCGATGTACGGTTTCTTATACGTCGCAATGTAGTGGTTCAGCTTATATTCGAGGGCAAAGTAGTCGACGGACGCGCTCTGACCGCCAGGCCCGCGCATGTTCTGCTGTGCGAGAGCTGCAACATCACCACCGGCGCAAAGGGCCTTGGGCAATTTCCCTGCTGGGTCCCCGGCGCCTTTCATAACAATAACATTGGCCAAGTCGGATTGTTCCCACTCAGCCATTCGCGGTACTATCTTTCGTATCATCGAGGCGTTGAGGGAGTTCAGCTTTTTTGGCCGGTTCAGTTCAATGGTCCGCAGGCCGTAGAGGTTACTGAACACAACATCGTGAGGCTCGTCGCCGGGCAGCTCTTTGATCGTCTCGTTGACTGGGCTTGTAGACATCTGCGCAGAGTGTTACGGTGAGTCGGGCAGTAAATAGCAGATGAACTCAGCGACAATATGTCATCGTACCTGGGCTCGAGATCCAATCGCCGGGTCTAGGATCTTTGCTCTGAGCGGCATGTTGAAGCTGCCTCGGCAAAAGGGTAAGGCAGCATGAGCCGCTGTGCCACCACGACTCAGGAACAATCTGAAAGACATCTATATGTACGAGTGTATTCGCCTACCTCAATGCGCAAGTAAACGGAACTGCGCATCGAGTAGTACAGGAGAAGACACAGGAATGTATCTAGAAAGAGATGCAGATGTTCCGGCAGATATCGTAGGTGGAGCTCTGCCGACGGTACTTGTCGCAAATCCTCGGTCTTAAATTTTTGGAGCTTTGACCTTTTCCCATACCTCCACCACACTTACCCATCGAAGTAATTAGCTAGTCCATCAATGGCTAGTGTGTAAACCCCCACCAGAAATAATGGGTACCTGAATACGTACCTACCTGGCGCACCGGCCTTGGGCCTTCTGGACCCCCGTCAATCAAGCCCGCCGTTCGACATTTTGATTTCAGCCTTGCTCTTCCAACCTTCCGCCTTCTGCCACCTCAACACACCCACCAAAACCAAACAAGACACAAACGCGCATACACCATGGCGGACGCAAAGATCCAGTAAGTGTGCAGTCAATCACACCGTCCTAGGGCCTTTAACTAAGATACTGTTAATAGGGAGCTTCTCACCAAGCCAAGAAACGAGTTAACGTACGTCGCTACCATCCGTAGTTCATCTACTCCCTACTCGCCTCGCCTTGGTCCTACGCAGACGACTCACACGACCACCTGCGACAAACCAGCTGACAATACGGGCTCTTTAGAGAATACGAAGTCCAACTGCTCGAAGAGTACGAATTCGGCTCCGGTCCCCTCTCTATTCTCCAGACCGCCGTGCGCAGCCACACGCAGGTGCTGATCTCGATCCGCAACAACCGCAAGCTCCTCGCGCGCGTGAAGGCATTCGACCGCCACTGTAACATGGTGCTCGAGAACGTCAAGGAGATGTGGACCGAGACGCCTCGCCTGGCCAATGGCAAGAAAGGTCGTCCCGTGAACAAGGATCGTTTTGTTAGCAAGATGTACGTTGTTGTGCTGTTCATACGCTGATTTGTCATGTTGTCTTCGGATATGCCATGATATTGTCACGTGGATTCTAGGATTGCTAATTGTTCCTACTGTTGCAGGTTTCTCAGGGGTGATTCGGTCATTATTGTACTACTAAGCTAATGTCACAAATGGGGATTCGAGAATTTGACAAAATATTACATCGTATCTCAAGGGCATGTCCTGCCCGCAGAGAGATACTCGGCCGTCAAAATCTACGGCAATCACCGCGATGGGCCGCTATCGGCATCTTTTGTGCTCGGAATCTGCTGCTTGCATAGACTGGAAGGGTAAAAAGCTGCTATAGGAGGCTGAAAAATCCGGCTTCCCTCATTGATGGGCTTCGCATCGGCGTCAGGAAGAGATACCACGAGTCAATACATGAATTATTAAGAAATTAAGAAATTATTAGCTATTATTATCATCCTCGAAAAGAAAATGCTGTACACGGTGCTCGTAGCTGCATTCGTACTACACCGTCTCCCATTCCTCTTCGTCAGGTTTCAGTCCGGCCAAACCCAGGAAGAAGCTGGCCAGGCCATGTGCTCCCGGATCTGGCACTTTCTCGAAACCGGAACCGCCTACGTACACAGCCCTACCGAGGCTTGCCTGCATTCCTTTCGTTCCCTCTGCAGCCTTCTTCGCGGCCACGGCTGCCGCCTTGATATCGCCCGACTCCCCAAGAGTCTCGACAAAGGGATACAGCGCATCCACGATTGTTCGATCACCGGGCCTCGCCGGCGTGTATCTTGATAGAGTCTTGCAGCTTTCTCTGAGGGCGTTTGACCACAGCTGCGCCGTAGCTTCTCCCGGGGAGAGCCCACGAAGAGAGTGAACCAGTGCGTTGAGAAATATGGCGAAGAGCGCTCCCGACTATTGCGGACAATCAGTGTCTGTCTAACAACTACACTCTTCACTTTCGTTTATGGAATATGAGGGGGGAAAAGTACTTACCGTGCCATCCATCGAAGTTTCTATCACGGGCACAATATTTGCAACATCAACTACAAGATCACCTGTTGCCTGTGACTCTTCCAAGTGCTTCAAGACAGCTGTTGTCCGTCAACATGCAGTTCACTCTAAATATAAGAGGGGAGAGGGGGCGGTCTTACCTTCAGCTCCTCTCTTCAGGCCAATCCCGCAGTCGCCATCTCCCACGACGGTGTCGAATCTAGTCACTTCAGGTTCGACCGAAATCAATGCTTCAAGCCCAGATACCAACGCTGTCGTGAACGCTGCACCATCCGCCTTGAGTCCACTCGGTTTAACGCCCTGGCCGGACGCGGAGGAATGCTCCCGCGTATTCGTATTCTTAGCCTCCCAGGTATTTTTAGAGATAGGCGCTGACCATCCAGTCGCTTCACAGGGGTAGTCGAGAAGCTGAATCATGCTCTGGCCACCAATGTCCGTATTGACCACGTTAAGTAGGGTTATGCTGAACCCGAGCCCGTTCAGACTCGTCATGTAGGTGCCGCTGAGGATTCGCACAGGCCGGACGCCCCATTGTCCAAGCTGCTTGACGACCTCCGCTGTGATACCTCCGAGCTCAAGAACGCTCACACCGCCCAAGTTGTTCACCAACAACACTACTTCATTCGAGTTCACATTCAGATACGCTCGATCTTTATCGTTCTTGTCGAGCAGCTGAGATAGCATCGCTTTTACCAGCTCGGGAAGCTCGACTTTGGCTCTCCCAGACCCAGCCTCGTTGTGAATGCCCATCCCCACCTCGACCTCGTCGGCGCCCAAGCTTCCCTCCACGTTAGGATCCACGGCCCTGCCAGGGACGTGAACGTGCTCAAGACTTGCTCCCACACTTATCAAATTGTCGGCCGTGAGCTTAGCGACTTTAAACACCTGGTCCAACGATGCCCCCTGGGCAGCCAAGGCGCCAGCAATCTTGTGCACGAGGACAGTCCCCGCAATGCCCCGTCGACCAACTTTACCCCCTTTCACCCGGCCCACGCCAACATCGTCGCCCACGACGAGCATCTCGACCTTCAGTCCAGCAGCCTTGGCCGCCTCGACGGCCACGCCGAAATTGAGCACGTCACCCGTATAATTCATAACAGTAACCAGGACGCCATGTTCGGCGTCAACGCGCGACGTGATGGCCGTGCGTACCTGCACGGCGCTGGGCGAAGCGAATATGGTCCCGGCCACGGCGGCAGATAGCAGGCCTTCGCCGACGAAAGCGCCGAAGCTGGGCTCGTGGCCGCTGCCACCGCCGCTGATGACGGAGACCTGCGAGGAGCCATAGCCGGGTCTGCGGTAGACGATCTTGTTTGCGGCGTCCAGGCCCACGGAGGGGTTGGTGAGGGTGAGGCTCTCTAGGGCGGCGTCTACGAGGACGGTAGGGTCGTTGATGAAGTGTTTGGCCGACATGGTGTAAGATGCCCCAACATGGGTCTCTATTTATGCAGTGTTTTATGATTATTATGGCTTTCTTTTAATTCACTGCTGAGCACAAGTACCGTGACATGTGTGTATTATTAGAAACTGATTTGGACATGGAACGTCCGATTTATATCTACCAGCTAGCTAAGCAAGCGATCAACCACCACCTTGAAGTCCGATACTCAAAGGGTAAGTGAGCAACTAGCCAACCAGCCCGAGCTTGGGGGGCGGGGTTGATCCGAATTCGATCCCGCGGATTTGCTTTTCCTTACGTCGGTAGAATAGGTAGGTGTCTAAACAGGCATTCTAGTTCACGTTCTAGACTCGGCCTAGTTACACGAACGCCATGCGTTTACAGATTTGATTTGGCACTCTGTCCATTGAAGAAGGTTATTCTAGCCTTCGTTTTTATGGAAGTCTTTCCCTTTCACATGTACCCATATCCATACAACCCTAGGTAGCCAATAGACCCAGCAAATACAGATCTAACCCCATCAAAACAAACGCTGCGGCCCCCGCCTCTCACCCCACCCTTTACATATGAATTACATACCAAGACATCCTATTGTGCGCTTTTCGCGCTGCTGCCCTCCCATCAAGTCTAAGGTAAGTGGAAGCTACATTGTTGAAAAAAAAAAAAAGATTCCGTAGCCTAGGCGGTAAGCCGTAATGTATACGGCGGCATACCGCCTCCCGTGTTCTGGGCACGAGAAACTGCCCAAAGACGGACGGCAGGCGGGGCGTGTACCTGCGCATAGTATTTCCTATTTGGCCTATAAGGAAATGTGGGGAGTTCTGGAGCATGATCTGGCTACCTATTAACTAACCTTCATTTCACTCACCCATGACTTTCTTCTTGTCAAAATCAATATTTAAATTTTAAAACCGGAGGAGGTAAATGTTTTGGCGCACAGGTAGCTGGTTTTATTGATGTGTAACCGCGACATAAAAGTGAGCGCAAATACGCTTTTGCACATAAAGATTCCGAAGCCACGATGGGAATCATTGACATCAACCCCGTCCCAGTCAGCGAAAGGAAAGGGGAAGCCGCATCTCTATTCACACCCGCACTGGAGCAAGGACCCGATCAAATTTCTAAAAATCACTTGGAACCATTCAATCTGTTGATCATTTTTCCCGTCGACTAGAATTCCGTACTCACGACCTACCTCTCTTCTTCGTAGTTGTAACCAATAAGTGTCGTTATGATTCTTTGTTGGCTGGTGCGGATAATGGCCGGGTCGATGAAGTTAAGAAATACTAGCATCTAACCACCTACCTGTCCACCACAATTTACAAATGTTTGCTGCACATTGCGTTAATATGAGTCTGTCTCCAAGCCCTCCGTCGAACCCTTGGTATGAGAGAAAATCAAATTTCTGTATTTCTAAATCTGAATGTGTGCGATATAAACGCCGAGTAGAAATCAATGATACTTATAACTTCAAAGCAATAACATGTATCGATCTCATGCAGAGGAGAACATGCATGATGTTTGTTCCGTAGTAGCCTCTCCCCCCTTAATCAGGCTATGTCTCTCCTTGTGGAAGGGAATTTTATAGGGTCACGATTCTATCCCCTGGCATATCTAGGTACATTCCAAGTTCATCCCATCTACAGAAGCTTTTTCTGGATTAATACCACAACTGCTAGGTGATCGTAGGTAGAAACTAATGCCACAATACTTAGTTATAAAAGTGATAGTAGCAGCATGTTGTCAATCTTAAGCTTTGACGAGTATAAATTGGCAATGCCAAGGACCGAGTACTTTAGGTAAGTTAAAGACACTTGTTGTTGTGTGAAGCTTTCCAGGGTGACTTTGTCGGTACCTACCGACCGATATACGTAAATGTCTGTGTCTTGTGAGAGGCATCGGGAGAAAACGATAAATATACCTAGTCTTAAAACGTTTTGGTGTCACGTACCATGTTCCTCAGGTAGGGAGAAGGCGTCTGTTTAGCTTTAAGAGGAAATAACCGACCCTATGCGTGCGCAACGGTACATGACAATAAACCTCTCCGGAGTAGCTTAGAATTCCTTTCGAACTTGATAATTATATGCATATAATGTTAAAGACGCAGGGGTAAGGATGGTAGGGTAGATCTAGGATATAGAATCTCACCGTGCGGCTTGTATGTCCTACCCAGCTAAGTGTATACCTAGGTAGGGTCACCTTACTTCGGCCGAACATGCTAGAGGGTGAAAAGCTGTACGGTAGGAACATAATATATATAGGTGTATTATTAAAGTTAGCGATCGGTAAAAATAAATCTCCCGCACATAGTGTAAGCAATCCCTCTTTCGGGTAGCTCTTCCAAAAACTCAACTTAGGTAGCAGCCTCTAGGAGATGATTAGCTGTAAAATGTCAAAGAAGGAAATACAGGTAGCCAAGATCATTTTAGGGTGTGCTTAGGCGGCGATCAGATATTGTGGCTTATGCAAGGATACCTGGATGGGGCGAGACGGGACTCGATGCCTATTGTGGCTTGGAAGTTATGCTCCCGTACCCGTGCCCCACGTAAACTGAAATTAGGTAGGTGGGATGTGGGATTTTATTCGTGAAAGAGTGACTCAACTTTCATCACGGCCCTTGATTCTTTGAGCACGGATATCTTATAGACAGTACCGGACACGCATGCACGCATAAGTATTATTCGCCTTGAAGGTATTCGCGATCGAATCCGACGCAGACTTGCCTCTTTACGCGCCAACTTGGATCAACGTGCCGTGCGACTGATTCCCCCGCCATCGGCATCCCTTACCTACCAAATCACCTCCATTCCCGCGGCGCACTCCCCAGTCGCGCAATCGCGAACGCCGGGCAGGTCAATTATGTCCGCCGCCACTGGCGAACCTCCAGCGGAGGCGAAACCTCAGCTCTCAGAAAAGCCGCAGAACCCACCAGCAACCACTGCAGCCCCTGTAAATGGCGAGGCGCAGACCAAAGCCGAAAACGCGGCCCCGCCCGTGGCGCCCAAGCTCTCCAATGCGGAACTGAAGGCGAAAGCAAAGGCTGAGAAGCAGGCGCGACGTGCTCAGGCAAAGGCTACCAAAGATGCCGCCCCGGGTGGTGCGCCTGCACCCGCATCGGCTGGGCAATCTGGCCATGTGGCTACAGAGTCGAAGGGAAACAAAACAAAGAATAAATCAGATGGAGCCCGGCCCGCTGATACGGGCGCGACTGGGAAAGCTCCCGGTGCGAGGGGATCCGTGACGGCCGTCCCCGTCAAACCAGAGAGCTCCATACCGGAGTGTTTCAGTCATCTTTCCATGGCCAAGAGGATACCCATCACCCAGGCGGACAAGGATGTGCACCCCACGGTCTTGACCCTTGGCCAACAAATGGCGACTTTTGCCATTGACGAGAGCATCACCAGGTTGAAAGCCACACTACTGGCTTTCAAGAAGGTAGGATCCACACAATTCTTATCATCTCCTGGTCTTATATCCTGGACCGGCACTGACTGCTTCACCAGGTGATCGATTCATACACCACGCCACCCGGGAACACGCTTGCGCGGCATCTCACGCCTCATGTGTTGAACCCTCAAATCGAGTATCTTAGCGCTTGCCGGCCGATGTGTTTTTCCATGGGAAATGCCATCCGTTGGTTAAAATTGCAAGTCAGTAAAATCGATCCAGATGTTCCTGAGCTCGAAGCCAAAAAGCAACTTTGCGCGAGCATAGATGCATTCATACAAGAGCGCATCAACTTTGCGGACGTCGTGATTAGCGAGACGGCTGCTAATCTCATCAAAAACGATGAGGTGGTTTTGGTGTATGGCCGAAATACGCTGGTTGAGCGAACGCTGCTTCATGCCCATCAGAAGGATGGCCAAAAATTCAAAGTTATCGTGATTGACGATCCATACGAGCGGCAGGGCCAAACCCTGGCTAAGGCGCTGATTGCCGTGGGAATTAAGGTGTCGTATAGCGGGGATTTCGGCGCGCTTCGGTTTCATGTCAAGCTTGCCGATAAAATCTTCCTCGGTGCTGAAGGGATGTTCAACAATGGAGCCTTGTATGGACGTTGCGGCACTTGTGACCTAGCCATAGCCGCTAAAGATTTCGGGAAGAAGGTCTACGCACTTTGCGAGACCATAAATATCACCGAAAGAGTCTCGACTGATTCACTCACATACAATGAGATCGACCCGGAGAGGTGTTCTGGCACTTCATTCAGATTACTTTACGATACCACTCTGAGCCAGTATCTCACAACCGTGGTGACTGAGTTATCCAGTGCTCAGCCCACGTCGGTCTCATATCTACTGCGGAAACTCGAAGACTCCAACTAGAAAATGGGTCGACGAGATGATAAGTAGTAGTGAGAATCTATGTACTCCGGATCTCAAATAGTGTCTCTGTATCATGCAAGATCTAAGGAAGACCTAGTTGGCATACAGCAAATCATGCAGCGGACATCTCAGTAGGAGAGGTAGCAAAACTAGAAGATAGAGGGTGCACGAAGATAATAGCGGAATGCAATGTTGATGACAAAGTTGATGATTTGCTCTGATGTAGAATTCTAGTGAATCGTAGTGATGGTCGATGTCGTCTCGGGTTTGCAGCTGTGATACCCAGAGCCCCCCGTTTATCTCATGTATCTTATGTACAATGTACGAATGTAGGTCAACGAGATATTCGATTCGTTACAGCGCTCCGGCCTCGGCATCGCGAGCTGCTTTCCTCGCCCTCTTCTCCAGGATTAATCGCTTGCGTTCCTCCAAGACTGCTGATTGCCGTTCGTCGACGCCTTGTAGCCAGTATCCGAAGCTCGCACCGACGCCCGCGAAAACCGGGTATGCCCATAACGAGCCTCTGTTGAAGAAAGGTCGCATCTCGAGGCCGAGCTGCCAGAAGCGGACGGCGACGCCTATGGTAAGACCGTTAGCTACACGTCACAGGACAGACAGCTCATCGTGGTCGCCGAAGTAGATTCATTTGCTGGTTCCGCGGGAGCTGGGCTGTGTCATACCGAAGCCGGACCAGAAGAGGACTCTGTGCACCATTGTGGGCGATGGGAGGGGAGATGCGCCGATGTGGCCGGCTCTAGCGGATTGGTATCGAGGGAGACAGGTCGTCGAAGCCGTCTCGATCTGTGGAAGGCTGCGTTGGTGGTGATTGGGGCGATTGATGGCGGCAGCGGCGACGGTTAGATCGTTTGGATCTGAGGTTCTGGCGCTTGGGGATGCAGTGGAATTGAAGGCTCGGCAAATGGCAGGGGTGGTAGCTGCGCACAGACCATTCCATTGCCAGTGGACGCTCGCTGCTTGGAAGTCTACTTGACGCTAGCTAGCCTCCACCTACCTATCCCTCTCCCTTAGGTGCTAATTTAGGTAGGTACTGAATCCTGACCAGACCCCTGGCCTACATGTATCTAGCTGATCTACGCATCTAAATCAATTTCTCCATTCTGCAGCCCGCGTCCTGAATCTTTAATGCGATAGGAAACCATCACCATTTGAATGGTCACAATTCACTCGTTTTCTACTACGCGTCTACATTCCTCGACAAATCACAATAGTCATGAAAGTCTGAACAAACAGAAGGCAAAGCGCTGTGCATCGACGCCTTTCCCATTTCAATTCAGAATCGCGTAGCACCGTTACCGTGGCCATCGGGCCTCGTTGGCCGTCGCCATGGCGTCCACAGAGCATACGCCCGCCCCATTAAATGGAGTCACACCTCTTCAGCCAAGGAAGTTCAAGGCTTCAGATCTTCCTCTGCCGTCAGCCACGCGGTCGGCGATCGAAGGTTTAGCCCACAGCTTCAAGAAGAAGGGTGGATACGATACAATCCGCAAGCTGGTCTGGGAGAAGTTTGAACAAAGCGTGAGCCGGCCACGTAGCCTACTTTGCTCTACCCAAACTGAAACACATCTCTGACAATGCCACCCTTAGGACTATGAAGCGCAAGTCACCAAGTCCATTCTAGAAGTAGCCGAACAAGAGGTCGAGCGAAACCCCGGCCAGCTTCTCACCCTCGAACGCCGCAAAGCCGCTGCTTTAATTGACGGTGCACTCGATCGCTCTGGCGTCTATCAGAAGGCGGAGGCTGTTCTCGACCAGCTGATCGATGTGAAGGCCATAGAGGCGCGAATGCGCGAGTTGCGCCAGGCTGAAATCGGCGCCGAGAAAGCAGAAGAAGAACGGACCCGAGGCTCCAAGACAGATGAGGAATATGCTGCAGAATCAACGGCAAAACTAGCTGCTCGTGAACAGCTTCGTCAAGAGATTCGCCTAAAGGAGAAACAGATACAGGAAGAAAAACTCAAGATCGAGCGCGAAGAGAGAAAGAAGCGGGAACGCGAAAGGGAACGCGAGATCGAGGCAGCTGAGGCGAAACGCAAGGAAGAGCGCGACGCTCGTAGGCGAGAAAGAGAAAAGAAGGAAGAGGAGCGCCAGCGCGATAGGGAGAAGGAGCGCGACGAGCGGCGCCGAGTCCGAGAGCGAGACCGTGACCGTGACCGTGACCACGACAGAGACATCGATCGAGCCGCGCGACGCAGGTCCAGGTCGAGATCAAGGTCGCATCACCGCGATAGGGACCGCAACAGAAGTCGGCGGCGCGATAGCCGCGAGCGGCGTCGACGTGAGCGGTCTCCCCGAGAGGAGCGTGATCGCGGTAAAACCGAGGACATCAAGAAGCAACTCACCAAAGAGGACCTTGAAAAATTGGAACAAGAAGCACTGGCAGACCTCCTACGTGAAAGTAATAAGGACAGTTCCAATTCAAAGCCACTCGAGATGGAGATTGACCAAGCCTTGCCACCACCTCCTCGGAGAACGAAGCCCGCGTCTGCAATACAACCTATACGTCGCGACTCCGTGAAACCATCAGAATCGAGAAAGGTTCCGGAACCAGTAAAGACCGAGTCTAAAGATTCTATCATAAAAGAGACTAAGAGCAGCAAAGAAACGAAACACGGGCAATCCAAAGAGTCTAAGGATCCTCCAGAATCTAGAGAAATTAGGGAGTCTAAAGATGCCAAGAACCCAAACACGAAGAAGGAGCGAAAGCCGAGTCCCACTCCGTCGCGACGCCATCGAGATCGATCACACAGTCCAGTTGATGACCGTAGACATCGTGAGCGGGCTCGAGAACGTAGCCATTCACGTGGTAAAAATGACAGGCGAGATAGGAGCAGATCGCTTCATCGAACAGACCGCAGAGAGCGAAGCAGATCAAGGAATCGCATCAGAGAAAGAACACCCGAAAAAGATACCTATCGGCCTGGAGATCGCTATAGGAGCCGGTCACGACAACGAGATAGGCACGAACGGAGAGACCGTAGCCGTTCATTGGATCGATACAGACCCGATCGTAGAGAACGGAGTCGTTCTCCTGCTAGAGACGATCATGAGAAACGGGTTCGGAATTCCTCAAGAACCCGGCCTAGCCAACAAGATAGCCATCGCGATCGCTCTCGTTCACCACGGGATCGTACAGAGAGACGGGATAGAAGTCGCTCTAAACTAGCATCTAGCCGCAGGGAACCCAGCCGATCTACTCGACGCGCACGAAGCCAGGATAAGGACAAAGACAAGGGGAAGGAAAAGGGCAAGGATCATGATAGCGAGAAACCACGGGAGCGCGCGAGCGAACGAGAAAAAGAACATAAAGGAGAGCGAGAACGAGAGAAAGAACGCGGAGATCGTGATCGTGAACACAGCCGTAGAAGCCGTTCTAGATCTCGGCCAACAACAGCCAAAGGACCTACTTTGAACGATGCCGAGACATGGAAGCAAAGCGAAATCAAGCGGCGCGAACAGGAAGCGAAGGCGTATCTCAAGGCACAAAAGGAAGCTCGTGAAAAAGGCTTGCCTATTCCCGGGCTTGACGATAGACGGAGTGCTGGAGACTGCTCCCCTGAGATTAAAAGGCCCCGTGTGGGTGAGGAGATTGATCGCTATCGACCTGCGGAGCGCGATCGAGAACGGGACCGGGAGAGGGATAGAGACAAGGATCGAGATCGTGATAGGGAGTCTGACAAACGAGTGGACAAACCTTCCGAACGAGACCGAGAGCGCAGCGATCGTGATCGGGAAGACCGACGCGATAGAGATCATGCAAAAGATCGAGATCGGGACCGTGAGCGAGAGCGAGAGCGTGACCGCGACAGTCGACGTGAACGGCGTCGAAGTCGAAGCAGGAGTCGAAGTCGTCGGCGCGAACGTGAACGCGAACGTAGCCGGGACGGGAACCGGAGCAGAGACCGCAACAAGGGCCGCTCACGTTCCCGAGACAAATATCGCGATGGTGACAAGCACAGGGAGAGAGATAGGGATAGGGATAGAGATCGAGACCGGGACCGGGACCGGGATCGGGCCCGTGATAAAGAGAGAGAACGCGACAGAGACCATGACCGAGATAGGCGCAGCCGACGCGATAGGAGCACGTCCCGCCGGGATAGACGCAGGCGCAGCAGAAGCCCCTGAGCTATACCACGACATTGGCAATTTGAAATCAATCAGTGCACGACGAGATTCGAATGGAGACGTAATGACTACAATTCTACTACTTAAAGCATATAGCTATGTAATACCAATGGGCTTTGGTTGGGGAAAGGGAGGCGAAAAGGCAGATGGACTTCTGCGGGATACCCTGATTCGAATTGAGTCTCGAAAGTAGGTTGAGAAACGAAGCATATGTATGCCAATGCTGTTATGTTCGGTCAACTCATTCACCAGCTGACAGAGATAATAAATCCCGATAGCCTATGGTGTACTATGCAATTCAGGGCGGTCAGGACAATAATACCATGAGGATACATCATTTATGCCGGCACCATTGAAACCTCCTAGTTAACAAGGAGAATGAAGAGTAGGTATATACTTATTATAAACCTGTACTGCGTTTCCCAGCCGCTCTTTGAGACACCGTTACATCCGCGGCAGCTAAGATAAGCTGCACTTTCTCCGGTAGTGTAGATCGCAGCTGAAGACCCACCGCTCAGGTGGTTTCGAGCGTTGTTGCATGATGCTGTCCGTACCCAAGTAATGCAAGGGCGGCCGGATTTCGTATTACTGTAAGTTGCACCTGAGCTGCCTGAGTGAACATGCACGTGTAGAGTTACCGACTAAGTCTACCTGTAGCTGCCAGGTCTGCCAGGTCTAGGTTTGAACGCATACTTACATTAAGCTACAAAACTTTGTAAACAAAACGTCTTGCTTGTAAGTGTGATGTGGATGTGAAGGTGAAGGTGAAGAAGGGCAGCTTGAAACTCATCGGGTGCGCCTACCGACTGAAACAGCCCCAAGACTCGGGAGACTCTTTGCGGTGCGGCGATACCTCATGCGCCGATAACACATTTATGGGTCCCCGTACTGCAGCTACGATGATGGTGATGACATCTAGGCCCTGGCCTTTTAAGGGTCGCAATGCAGCTACCTATTCTGCTTATGCATGCTAAATAAAGCAGACACACGAGCTTCAAATTGGAGAGACCAAGGGGCAAAAGATATAACTTGTATCTGATGTTGAGGATGTCTGAATACCTACTCTGTTTCAGTGCGTTATCATTGAATGCTCTGGTCTTCTGATGTGAGAGCCTATCAGGTGCCTCTCCCATTATCTCAGTTACCTACGGCTCACGGGGGCTTCAAGGGGTGGACCAAACACAAATCACCCATCCACGTCACCACCTGGACAAGACCAGACGAGACAAGCCCGCCAGCAGCATTAGCTCGTAGCTTGTCGTTCTAGTCTAGGCATTTACAGAATAAAAACGGGTCGGTGGCACTTCCTGTCTCGCCTGTTAAGGAACAGGCTGCTAGTAACGGCGAACCGCTAACAGTCAACTAAGCAGAAACAGGAATCCGCGCGCCCTAGCCGACTAAGACAGCCACTGCCCAGACCCCGTTACGACTCTTCCCGCTCAGCCCGAACAAATAGTCGACAGGTACAGCCAGCTGGACAGTACTGTGTATACAGTGCACTTATTTTTAGCATCTACAGAAGGTGCAAAGGCTAGGTACTTATGTACTTAATGTACAACATCTCGGCATACACTGTATACGGCTTACAATTATCTGTAACACAGCGCAGCGGGCAGAACCAAGGTTGGTACTGTACTGTAGGTACACGGGCTTCTACCTAAACTGCCTACCACTTTACACAACCTAACACACCATCCTACTGTACTACACCACCGACCTAGGTACCATTCATCGTCCCCATTTACCCCAACCTTCTCTTCTTACAAGTCACACATCTCTACCAGGGGACCCTCTTCTTCACTGCCATCATTCCTCTTGATCCAAGCTGGCTTGCCATCCTCCCTCACCTAACCTAAACCGTTTGTCTGGACCGCAGGCAGCGTCATCATTCGCTCTTACTGCCCATTGCCCATTTCCCATTGCCTTCTCTGTATCTTCTTCATTTTCCCGTCATTCATCCCTATTCCCCGCCAGTCCGGTGCCATCCGCGCGAACCCGCCGCAGTGTCTCGACTCGCCTTATCGCCGCCGCCACATTCCACATTCCACGGTCCACGCTTGCGTAGCCGGTCCAGTGTGCGTGCCACGACGCTTACGGCGATTAGTAGCCGCTCTCGTCCTACATCCCGCCTTACCGGGCAGCAGCCATTCTCTCGTGTCTCGAAACAATCTCTTCCGACCTTCGACGACGCCCTTCTTCAAATCTTTGTATATTGCCGGCGGTTTTTTGTTCTTCTTATCGGCAGCGCCGGCGTCATCGACAACTTCCCGACCGGATGATCCTGACCGAATGATTGTGGTGAAGCGGTGACGGAAACGTCGCAGCCTTGGATTTTGTGCTTTCGGTCTTCCCATCAACACACGAACCACCGCCAGCAAGCCCAGCATGGCGAGTCCTCTAGATGGCATCGTTATCGGGCTGCTGTCGTCCTTTGGCTCCGCCGTCATAGTGGCCATCATCTTCCTCGTCATCTACTTCTTTCGCCATACTGCATCCGGTCGCATCTTCCTTGACCGCATCGGTCGGCCTGGCGAATATGACGATGAGCAGGCATTTGCGAGGGAAGAGGCTGAAGCCCTGGAAACGATGGACGATATGCAGAGAACAGAATATCTTAGAGCAAAAGGTAGATTCGCCATTCTTTTCGCCGGGGAATCCATTGCGTCACTCTTCGTCCCCCACTCTGTGTTCGCAGCTAACCAGCTCCCAGCATTTATACAAGGAAACCCACCCGAGTCGGTCCAGACGGACATTTCATTATCTCAGTATTTAGCTATTCAAGAAAAGGGCGTATCGGCATGGGAGTTCGAGCCAGAGTTGGAGATTGCAAACTGCTTTGTCGAAGCCAGAACCGAGATCGAATTCTTTGACTCGGAGTGTACAGTCATGAGTAACCTACCCGTACCAAAGCAAAACGAAGTATACTACTGGGAGGCCAAGATATACGAAAAGCCTGAAGCTACATTGTTAAGCATCGGAATGTCTACGAAACCCTATCCACTGTTTCGGCTTCCAGGTAAAATGCACCACCCATTCCGTCGGTGCCAATTGCCACTAACGCTGCCTTTAGGCTACCACAAGCACTCTGTTGCCTACACATCGACAGGCGGGCGGAGATTTAACCAACCTTTCATGTCAACGCATTACGGGCCCTCAATTGTGCAAGGCGATGTCATTGGTGTGGGATATCGCCCTCGAACCGGCACTATATTTTTCACTCGTAATGGTAGACGGTTAGATGATGTTGTCCACGGCTTGAAATCACAAAACTTCTTTCCCTCGGTTGGTGCCAACGGCCCCTGCATCGTCCACGTCAATTTTGGACAGGCCGGCTTCGTCTTTATTGAAGCCAATGTGAAGAAATGGGGGCTCGCGCCGATGACTGGCAGTTTAGCGCCCCCTCCCCCTTATGGAAGCGAACAAGGTAGTATCCTACTTGAATCCGGCCGTAGGAAGGACGAGACTCCAGGATCACCATCGCGAACGCATTCCTATTCACAATCGTTCCAGACATACGCAAGTCGAGGCCCGATACATGAGTCAAGCCATGCACGAACGCGTAGTGGCAGTTACCGAGTTCTCCCACCCACCAGCCCAGGGCCACAGAGAAGTCCTACGGATATTTCTCTCGCGCAGCTGGTTCCCACGGATGAGGGGGGCGAAGGGAGCACCGCCGGTCATGGTTTCCCGCCATCTGGTGATCATGTGATCAACATCACTGGCCTAGGGCTGCATGAAGCTTCTCATCCACCACCCGAATACACGAGTCCTGAGCATTCAGACGAGGATGGCTCAAACGACGATTCCGAACGTGATATTACTCCATTAATTCGAACTCCAACGCGGAGTCGTGGGGCCTCTGCCGCCGCTCTCCGTCCACACAACCCCCCAATTCCCAGTTATAGCGACGCTGTGCGCCAAGGCGCTGGTAGGGACAGGAGCCGGAGCGATACGAGTGCTATGCAAACGCGGAGTCGTAATTAAAGAGTGACTGGCTGGCTGGCCATCTTTATCGAAAATTGGTCTGGAGTTTGTGGGGCGCATGGGGAACTCATCATCATCATCATCAAGGGTAGGACGGATCAAAAAGATCATCATCACTTAACCAAAGTCAGTTGTCAGGTTACCAGTCTGTTTGTTAGAAATACCCGGCTAGCAAAGACACCATTTGTAGCCATGACCATACGAGGGCGGAGTTTCAGGTGTTCCTTTTTGTAACCAGTTTCAACGAACGGTTTTTTTCCGTCATGGCAGTAGGCGTATTCATTACACTGCTTGCTTACCTGGGTTTAAATAACGACCATTAGCACATAGATATGTATATTTGCATTGGGAGCCCTTGTCTTGGCTAGATTTCTCTTTTTGGTGTCAGTAGTAGTAGGAGTAGTAGGAATTGGAGCTTAGGGGTGAACTAAGTAGATGTGGTGAGCGGGCAGGCAGGCAAGCACCCTTATATTTTTATCGTATCGTGTCTCGAATTGTGAAAATAATTCCATCCTATCCTGTCCTATCCTATTCTGTCTTATCTTTCTATAGAAGAGCTTATTCGTGGTTGTTTTTCTTGGATTGTTTTTATTTAGGTGAGATAAGATGCGGTTTCGAAAAGTACATAGTAATGAAACGAACAGCCTTTTCTAGTGAGGCAGACGTTAGATCTATTTAACGATTTATATTATTAAGGCGAAGATGAAAAAAGAAAGTAAGTAAGTAAGCAAGTAAGTAGTAACCTTGCTGGTTTATGAGTAAATGATTTGTAAGTATTGCCCTTGAGGAAATTCCGCGGTTGCGTTTTTGTTGGGATTATAGGTAATCTAAGGAGGTTTAGGGAGGTTCAAGGGATCTCGGGTTGAATTTAATTTACATATATTTTTTGCTTGCTTGCTTGTTTGTTTGTTTATTTCCTGTTTTTTTCTTTCTTTTTCTTCTTTTCAAATCGTTTCTTGGTAGCGGGTTTGCGACCAATTGATGTGCAAGTTGAGGCAAGCGAGCAGGAGGAAGTTATATTATACCGACTGACTAGTCTAGTTTAGTTTGCGTGAGTGAGTCTGCTTTGGTTGGTCTAAATCAGCTCAGCTCAACTTAGTTGGTACTTACCGTTCTTTCTTTTTTGTTTCATTTCTTTATATATCTTTCTTTTCCCGTCTCCCCCCTTTTTTTTCCAATGTCTGCTTTTAGAGTACGACCTCTCCTACAACTAGCCGCTGTTGCATAAACACCAAGACCCGGGAATGCGAAGCTTCCTGCTCATACCTATCCTATGCATGTCAAAGTGAGATGGATATCCCTGCAACGTATCACGAGTTGAATTTCGTACCTACCGCGTGCCGTCCGTTCGGTAATTGCGAGGTTCCGTGATAGGACGTAGAGGCCACTGCCCTATAAATGGAGATGCTTTTTATTATCGAGTTTTCCACGTGGGGTCGACCGATCGATTTTGTGTCACATTTTGTGCCACATGGGAAGACATAGTGATCCTCTACTTGCATGCGTAGGGTCGTTGGTTTTAGATATGGCGATTTTTCGAAGTCGTCATACTATACTAGTTCTAAAGTGGATAAGGATAAACTTCACCGTACCAGCTCCGGTCGAATTCACTAAAACATGTGTATAGGTAAACAGAATGGCTTCATATCTTGTATTACAGCGCGAAATGGATTGTGTCCTTTAGTGATAATATGTACACATTAAGTTGTATAAATGTGGCTCGCTTACCATCTCGACCTCTGAAATAGAATAGTCGTATGATTAAGTGTCTTTCTTTTGTGACGCTTTAGGTTCATTGTATAGAAGTAGGATATATCCTGTCTCTTGATTCCCTACTAGAGCATCTCCTAGGTTACTCACGTAGGAACAATCTTGGACCTTCACAACTACTTAAAGCCGATATTTACCTGCTCCTGCTAACGCTTGCTGCTTTTATAGCATCGTGTGTTCATAATAGTTGGTATTAGACGATTGTGTAGTTTGTAGTCTCGGTTCTCAATGCAATTCACATCCTCGGTAATTTGTTAGTATGTAGCGTAGATAGTGTTAGTAAGTAGTTGCTAATAATTTTTTTTTATTAACGAGAGAAATCGTAGCACTGAATGACATACGTGAATGCTGATGCAGCATATGATCAGTGCTGTTTGTTTCATGGTAGAATAGAAGTTGTTATTATTAACTAGCCTAAGTCGTATGCATCAGATCCAATCCTTAGCTACCTCAAAACATATAGGCTCTCTATTACACCATTGTGCTTGAGCTACTAAGCAAAACTACAGAGATATCATGTGATGAGAATTGCTAATAGTCAATCAAGGTGCGTTTGCCCGTTTCATACTCTCGATGGCTCAGATTTAGTTGCTGCTTCGAGTGATCACTATTAAGTAGACTCATCTACTTCCCGTTTCCTTCCCCTTTTATTGTCTCTGGTTTTCCAGTTCGTTTAGTTGTCAATGTATTCCCTTTGTTACTATATCCGATTTGACATGGATCTTGTCATATTCTATGTGATCAAGACAATCTAGGAACTTGTGCCAGCCACGCCGTTACTCCAAGATATCAAGATAAATCTGAGCTCCTGTACTTTCGAATCACCAGGTTCTAGAACCCGGGGCGACCCGTGTTGCCAGTATTCACAGTTTCATATCGCATGAAATCCGGTCCTTTTCAAGTAATAACTCATATTAGCTTGTAGAAACTCCCAAGCCTTTTAAACTTCAGAAACTCGTCGGTATCCTATGGCCGGAAGATTCAGCGCGCATAAATTAAAAACAAGCGTTAATAAGCTGGCCACAGGATATATCGGTATTCAAATCAATACCTAATACTACACGGCTCTTGCAACAGCATTTGTAATCAGACGCTATCAAAAGTTCTAGTACCACCACAGCCGCTGCCCTATGAGAAGCCGGGTCTATATATAGTTTCGCGGTAAAGTGATTGTTACGGACGCCGGTGCATAATCATTTTCGGTATTTCCAAGTTGACGTAACACTTCGGACTATTGATCTTTTAATTAAAAATCCAGTCTTCTTTGAAGAGAAGAAAAATAAGTCATATTTATTTTCTCCCTTTTAGCCACTTTGAACACATACCTGTGTAGAGGTCATCAAGAAACAGCACAGAGCACTCATGAGTTCTTGTTGTTGCTCAGAAGTCACAACTCTTCGTAATCTAGCTTTTCACAATGTACCTCATATTTATTATTTGTCATTTAGTATCGTGATGTACCTGCGTGCACTTCGATCTTAAGGTATTGTTTCATCTATCTTCGTATATCTTTTCATGCTAGATATTCTTGCGATTTTTCTTTTATGGTACGGCAAAGATGCGTAAGAGTCGAAGCACCATTATACCTAGGTTATGGTACCAGATGGTGGCCATAGATTATGTAGTAAAGTTCTACAACGAACTCATTTATATGAGGTGCAAATATCCTACTCGCCTGATGACTATTTATACTGAGTCCAGATTTTGATTGCAGTTGCGGCATGATACATTCCCTTTCAAACGGGAAGCTAGAGCTATCTCTGAAGGCTCATGTTTCCTCTTTTTATCCCTTCCCCTTCTATTCTTAAGAGAAGTGAATACCTATTACTGCGTGGTTATCTTGTACCTGCGCCTGCCGCTATCAAAATTACATTATATCCCGTTTCCTGAGAACAGCACTCTTAGTGAGACGTTACGGACCTCCTGCCTCATACAACATAATCATGGGAGATATCTTACACTGCGCGGAGATTAGGCCTTGAAAGGAGTGAGCGACATAATTCGCGAAAAACTCATGAAGACGAGCCGACTATAAGGCAAAACTATTGGGGGTTCCTTCCTAGCTAAATAGTTATCGTTGAGCTGATACCACAAGTATCATACCAAAGCTGATAGCGCACTGTTCCGATAGAAAAGGGGATACGGCGGGTACAGGGATGACTCCAGTAGGCACACAGCTTTGCCGAACGAATATTATACAAGATCGTACAACAGTCGTAACATGAAAGAATATATATAAGTGAGGTATTGATGCTCTGATTGTAAGAGGTAGATACACACTGGTCCAGGAGCATCGGTTATTACCTGGGTATTCGTCATGCTAATGGTCAGAGCATCCACTTTGATCTAGATGCGTAGTTGATATTGAGTGTTATGAGAAGTTGCTGATATTGAACATACGATACTACTGCTGAGTATCGTTCATCTAGTCGATGAATAAATGCCCAGGTATCAATTGTGTTTCAGCTTAGTATTGATCGCCTCTCTCACATATTGAGTTGCAACGTTACAGGCGGCCAAGACGTACGAAGCCTCAACATCTTCCGACGAGTGGCCACCTGATAATTCGCAGCGTAAATGAGCGAGGATGTGTACAGCTGGTTATCGGGCGCCTTTCGTACCCCCTGAAGTGGAACATGCATCCCAATCGGCCCTTGTGACACTACGGGCCCTTCAAACTGTTTAGGTCAGCTCGCAAATAAGAGCAGTCTGAATAGAAGCGAAGCGCAGGGGTTAATAAAGGTTAGCTCCGTTTTGCAACCAATGCAGATGAACTTCTCATCAGATCTGATCTAGGTGTACACTGCGGCAATAACCGTGTTCTGAACTAGGGTACTAAGTCGACGTGGATCATTGCTTGAGGCGCTCCCTGTACACTAGGTTTCACAGCCTTGAAGCCTTCATGGGTTTTTGCGTGAGCAGATACGTAATTACAGCCGGTAGTATCGTGGTCCATCGTCGAGGAAAAGAACCTCGCTCAATACCGGCTTATTCGTGATGGGCTATTGAATCGGCTATTTGTAAGTGCCATTCAGATTTTTGCATGGCACGTCACGATGCATGAGACGGGTGGCTGGCGTATCCCGTAGCCGCGGCAGCAGATCACTGGTGATCATATCTCTCATCTTATGCTCACTCGCCGAATATCGGTACTCAAATTTTCAGTGGCAGACAGGCATTTTCTCACACACCTTCCCGTCCCGAGAGCTCTGCCGAGAGTAACAATTTGGTTGGAGCGTGGTAAGCAGCAGTGGCCTAAAATGGTCTTCGCCCACACAGCGCTATGTCGTACTACAGTATTTGCCACTTCGGCAAACCCGGAATCCTCGCACAGGTGGACAGGAATTGGTAGATACACCTGAAAATCTGCAACACCACCGATGAAAGCGACTGGGTTCACTATTTCAATTGTATATACATATATATATATATATTATAAGACACCACCGGGTTGTGATTCCGTCAGCAAGGCGCCGAGACCGGGATGTAAGACTCGCTATTCTCTTTTCATAGTAATCAAGAGTTCAATTTCTTGTGCAGAACCCCTAAAGTGTCTCTTACAGAACGGGTTCTCATTGTTTACTGGACAGCACTGTCACCCATCACACCGGGAGAGCCTTGTGTTTGCTGACTTGATGACATAGAAGAATAGTCGGTGAGTGTCGGAATGGGTGGCAAAGTACTCGTTTTCGGTTTCTCGTCACCCGGTGACGTAGCCAATATCAATTACTTGAACGGAATTGCGGTGTTGCAGTTCTCTTGTGGACTACACTAGGAATATCTGCTTCGCTGTCCTCGAATCAGGTTCACTGATACCACAAATTCCTCCGTCGTTATCTCCGCCAAAAGACAGAGCTGGGATTTCAGACCTGCGGTCGTGTTCGGCATCAGGTGGATTTAAGTGGGCGGTATTGAGCGGACTAAAAAAAGCTTATGCTATGTATGAACAATGCTCCGAATCCTTGAGCGTCGCCTGGGTTCCTGTTCCGGGTTTATTCCGACCCCTTTTATGGCCTCTCTCAATCCTACTCGTGCGGCAATTTCTGGCATTCCCGCTCTCTTTTTATCAAGGATCTAATAGTTTTCCAACGTGGCAGGATTATAGTGTATACTTCGTAATCTTGGTAAGTTGCTTCAAATCATTAATGAGTGCAGACCTGGATCGGACACGTTTTTTTGCCTGTACCCTTAATCGAAGCAACTATGGTACCAGTACCACTTATTTACCGTGGTACTGCGCATCTGCTAGCACATTAGCAAACGCAAACTTAGTGTTGTAGATCAAGTGGGCCACGCAAATAGTTACAGGAGTATATATGTAAATTCGGCGAACATTTATCTACTTTTAGACTAGGCTGCTGGTTTTAGACCTCACATAACCAACTGCCTAGTGTGCTATATTATGAATTCAGGGGGAGAAGAAACATCGCGTACCAATGGGCACCGATGTGGAGCGAATTATACAGGCATTTTACAGGTAGGTAGTAAGGTAATCTTGATGTAGTATCTCTGGGTTCTGTCTGGTGGATACCCAGTACTGTAGTATGAATTTTATAGAGTGTTTGGTAGCATTACGATAGTCGTGTAACGAACGTATAGATTGAGATGGGTATTCAAGTCCACACCGCTAAAGAGATGAAACTATTTCCTCCAGTTGAGTACAAGCCAAAGCAAGGCCCACTTCATATGGGTATGTTATGGGCAATATGAAGTTATTCGAAAAAAGGGAGAGCTCCTCTCAAAACATGTCAAGCAACCTGTACATTAGAGTTGAGCACGGCCCGTTGTGACAAGACAACGTGGTGCGTTGCTGCACCATGCGTCCGAGCTGATCAGCCAACTCACCTAAACTACCCTGGGCAAACACACACAACCATGCATGATGCAAGGCACATCAAACGAGCTTGTCTTGTATATATGTTTGGTTTGTATGAGATCGCCGCCTCAACGATGCAATAAGACCGTCGAGAGACATTGGAGCTTGGCATGGAGTAGTTCAGTTTGCCAGGGTGAAGACTTCATTCTTATATAGTTCACTCCTTCTTTAGGCAATTCGACGCGGTGACTATTATCTCATTCCTAGGATACTGTTAAAGGAGCTGATTGCCAGACTGGGCAGTACTGGGTCATCGGGCGTTTAGCCTAAGCAAGAGGTCTAGTGAACTGTATGAAAATTAGACACTTCAGCTCAATACCACGGAGCTCAAGGATGCAAGTAGAAACTATGCTAATTAGCTATTGTACAGTATTACTGAGTAAAGGGATCTTGCCCAACTGTTGAGGCTTGTTTGCCATTACTTCTTGTGTGCTATCTTGTGCCACTCACTACTTAATATTAGCTGAGCAAGTCACATAAAACACCTACCTATTCAAGAACCGTTTACGTTTCAGATCTTTATTTAGTGGCGCTAAGAATAAACGGGTAACGGATTAGGCCAATTTGTAACTCAGCACAGATCCAGGATCTCGTTCTGTCAGATCCCGTTAAGGCTTGGCATTATTGTTATTATCAATAACATGATCATTATTGCAGTATGAGCTCCCATGGAATTATGCTTGGTCTTTTTTATTTTAGCGGCCTACTGTAGGGGTTGAACTGCAAGGCCATGACTAAGAATGATACCTATGGCAGTGTTCAGAGATAGGTAGCATATAGAATACAGCTGACAACCCTGATAATCAACTGATAATTGATTTCACAGTACTCTCGTCATGTTGTACGAAGCTATGGGTATGAACAGCGGGAACCGGAAGTTAACCCACGACTGTGGGAATTTCAGGGAGAACCCCAACCGTGAAATCTGGCATCGAATCTGCGTTGTACGACTTGAATTGCCGAAGCGTCCCGACCTGGCTGTTTCCCGTCGGTGTACTGTAGTGGACTGCTAGAATATGGTGAGATGAGCACGCAACTGGTTGTCGGAGAGTGTCGCGACCGTCGCGACCGTCTGTGCGGCAAACTCCGCCATCGAGTATCTAATCTAATCTACCAGTATCCTGAAACATCACGGATGATACAGGCCATCGACTGCTCCAAAAGCGTTGTGAGACATACATCTGACCCAAAGACTGCCAGTATCTGTCTCGGCTCGATTTTGAGCATCTTATGACGAAGCTAATCACAGTGGCGTCAGCCATTCTGGGCGCCTCAACCAGCTCTGGGTCAGTGTCTGGATCTATGATCGAAGACGGAAAAATATCTTGTAAGCAGTTGGTCGTCAGATCAATCACCAGAAACGCTCGTCCCTCCCAGGTAATACGACCTTAAGTCCAATACCTGTATGCTTTTCCTCACTTGAGACAATTGCTTCTGAATGTTGCTGGAGGCCTATGTCTACGGCATGCTTCTATATACTCATCATAAGTGTTGCCATTAGCTGCCGAATTTTGGTCAAGCGGGCTGTTCTGTAAGTAAGTATATAACCTTGATCCTCGTCTACTACGTCCATAAGCACACGTGTGTGTAGTGGTATCGGCAGTCTAGTTATGTCCTTCCTTGCCCTTCCCATGTGTAGTTACTGCACCTCATACATAAAGTCTTACTTTTCGGCTAGCACCCTGGCTAGTACATACACTGGGGGATATCGCTACACCGTACAGTATATACTTAGTATGTACTGTACAAGAAGTTTGTCTCAGAATTACACTAGTCAATGCCACTCTCGAAAGATGGTCGCAGGCAATGCGACCTACCTGTCTACTCGACGAACCGGTTGGTCTCACCAATCAAATAGACCGATGCATACAGTAGCCAGCCAGTAAACTACCTACTCATTTAGAACTTAGTATAGCTATACGCACGCCAATCAACAATCGTCCGTTTCTACGTCGTTTCTATGCCATTCGTGGGAACTACTGCAAGTGGTGTATCACCTTAGTGGCAACATCGGCGTTGCAGTGAAGCTATTGGGCCTCGAGTATGGTGGACAGGCGATAAGTTATACACTATCTTCTAAAATACTTTTAGTAGTCTTGGCTTTCAAATGTCTCTCTGCTCTACTTAGTACTTAGCGTAGAGCTTATTGGACTTATTAGAACGGCTGAAATAAGCGGCGCTGCTGAGTGCGTGCGACCCTGTAACCTGTGTCCCATATCAACGCCAGGTGTCTGACCAGGTGTCTCGCAGAGTTTCGTTACCTAGCCAGGTTGGAGTATCTATAAATTACGTCGAGTTTTTAAAAATAATCGCGGACTATCAGGTACACGTGGCTGGCCCCCCGAGAGTCTGTATAGGGGCCAAGAAGCCAATTGGGAATTCTCCAGTTTGCCTAGCACTAGGCACACCATGTGGTGTAATGGAAACTCGTCACAGTTATTGCTCTTCGTTTGCGCCGGTTCGCGACACAACATGACAGAGTATGTCACAAGACTTGAATGTCCTGTTTGGTTGCGCGCACCCAAGTTCAGGATTCTGTAATTAGTATGGTTTGCGCGAGGGCTGTCCCTAAAACCCCTGAACCTGGCCAATCGTTTCCAGGTTTCCAGCTGCCGGGCTCAAATCTTTGTTCAGAGCAAGGTGCTAACTACTGTTCAGGGGGATGTGCAGCGGCGCATACTATAGCCCCTCCAGATTACCCTGTCAATAATAACGGGCAGTATTACCTACAACACTCACCATCTCTAGTCCCTACACTGCGCTACTTCTATCGTGTACTCCAAGTAGTACTGAAGAGACCATACAGTAGGGGAGTCTAGGATGCCTACTTACGTAGCTACCTACAATGCTCTACTGTAAATACGAAACAGTAATGGGCAGGCGTGGAATACGAAATTTAATAGGTAGTATACTGTAAGTTATTCGGATTCCTCTGCTTCGAGTTTAGAGCGTCGCTACAGGTAATTTCCTTCCACTTTTTGTACACTATTGTAGGCCTAGCATAAGTCTATTTTTTTCTCCATACTAAGTATGTATTTCATAATGGACTAGATGGCGTTTTCAAGGAGTTACAGTAGCGTAGTAGTTACTACTAGTCTAGCATATGTACATTGATCCCATCGCTACCCTACACTAGGTAGGTATTTTTTCCCTAGATGCACAATCACGCTACTAGCACATTACCATGAGCGGCCTACTAATTGGCCGTTCGGATGAGGTAGTCTGACCCTGTCTACCTATACCAGTATAGTGTAGCTGCACTATGTAGGATACTGAAATTAAATATGTGAGTGTGCAAGGATTAGTTGACTGTCAACGAGCAAGCCTTGCGGTCGGCGTAATCGACAAGGTTAGAATACAATACTGCTCTACTTCATACTGTACATTGCACTCTCTTTTTCCCTTCCACGCCACTTCTTGCTAGTAGGTAGTTGGCCATCTTTCTTTCTGTTTTTTTTTTTTTACGATCTTATGAGATACTGGTCAAGACGAATTGAGACGTCTCTTCACAGGCCATTCTGTTTATTGAAGAAGAAGAGCAACACGACCTGACCACCATTCCTCCACACACTCTCGCTTGTGTGAGCTGGGCTTCATTCAATCAGCTTGAGAAACAGCAGGTCCTTGTTCCCACTACTTCACGCTCAGTATGACGTTTTGACAACAACTAAAAGAATTGGGCCTCTTGTTTTTGGGTTATGTCTAGCTGTGCGCCGTCCGATTTCTACACCAAACGTCAAACCTGAACGCTTTGCGCAACTTGCGGAGTAACCGTACGACTGGTCATCCACACTCCCAAGTCGCCACCGTCTCAATGGAGGACATTCTTCTTATGCCCCCAGATCGGGGCACGATTCTTGGACGGCCTGTTTGGAAGGTATTTAATTGTCGCTCACTGGGCATAGAACTTTTTTGTTCTGTTCATTACTGACAAATCTTTTTCTCAGCCACGTTATGTGGTCTTTGGCTCTTTGTCGCAAAGGGATGGTCACCAGCCAAACCTCTCACTGTCACAGGTTTTATCCGCAGCTCGCAGTAGAGATGTGGGCGGCTGGTCCTCGAGGTCGCAACTAAGGAGTCCAACAGACGCCATCTATCTTTCAGTTTATAAGTCCAAGGTGCGCTCTGGTGGTTCAAACAAACGGGTTGCATTTGCTAACACGCCGACAGGAGGATACCGAACCCATTCATCAACATTCGATTGCGTCAATTACAGATTGTCAAGTACAACATGTTTCTCAACGGAAGCAGGGCCATATTCCTACTCTCACTATTCAGATTTCCCCCGATCCGGCAACCGATAAGCTGCGAAAGCGTCGATCGAGCAGGTCCGGAGGACTGATGTCCAGCAAGGACTCGGGCCCATCAACACTCTTGTTCCACGCCGCTGAGGGGTCGCAATATAGCTTGGAGGATTGGGCGAGGTACATCCAGTTGGTCGTGCAGCGTCACCAATCCATGCCTATCAGTCCAATCAGTCCGACATCGCCGGCTTTTATAAGTCCATTCCCTACGATCCCGGATGCTGCTGAGAAGTCATCGCCGGTCTCTAATGCGAAGGCGAAGGGAAAGCTGAGATCAAAATTACAACCAAAATCATCAGGTAGAACCCTTCCTTCGACACGCGATCAAAGCTCGACATACAGTCCTGGGTCCCCTAGTCTTCGCTCTCGTAAAAGCGATCTATCTTCCCAAGCTAGCTCCATGGTGCCAGCTGCTATGAACTTTGTGCAGCAGCATTACGCCAACCTACAGCACTCTGAGCTGCCTTCGCCGGCATCCACTTTAGATGAATATCCAGAGCACTTAATAGAAGGATGGACAATGGCACAAGGTCGATCATCGACCGTGAGCTCTCCAATCATGGGTCGAGGAAGCATAAGCTCTTCTCAAAGTCCTCTTCAGCCGAGCTTGGAGTCTAGTCCACCTGTGGCACACCGTGAGACAATTCTCGACAGGGCTTTTCAGATGCGATGTATCCCCGGCTCCGAACGAGAGATTGCGGGAGAGGAGAAACTCACTTCCCTAGCGAGATTTGAGGCACTGATGCGTGAATCAGAAAGTCGTCCAAATAACACGAGGGAGAGAGAAGTAAAGCAAGAATCTTTGAGGAGCACATGGGAAGAGGATGACAGTGACGACGATGCGTTTGGTAGGGGTGTCGATGACGACGATGAAGATAGCGACAACTACTCCTTTGAAAACGCCGATCACGACGGAATGGATGCGTCAACGTTCAAAGCGCTTCGGTTCATCACCAGCCGCCACAACTCCATATACAGCGATTCTGGGCTGAGAAATGCACCATCTGTTTTACGGCCGCATACGTCACATTCACGAACTCGCCCGACGGCTCAGCGGACCAGCAGCCAGCCCTATATTCCCGGTCCATCACTTCACAGTTCGTCATCTCCTCCCACGAGACATCCGGAAAGCACTGCAATGCGATGGTCTCACGAGAAACGACATTCGACTTCTGATATGAAGAATATAAGTTTCAACGAGTTCACGGAACGATTGAGTGGTACGAGCAGTTTACTGATACAATCAAACGCGAGCACCGGCAGCAATCGTGGTAGTGACGACTACGACACACATACTCCTCGTGGGTCTATTGGCCCTCGATGGCGAGGCAGTATCGGTGTAATCGGGAACGAGCCCGGGTTTCTATGATTTAGCGAATACCACACACACGACATTATTTTTGCGGATTTTCTTAGGCGTCTCAGGACTCTCGACTGTATTAACTATCATCTACCTCCATTGGCTCATTTTGTATGACCTTACGATAATTGACAGGGGACTCAGCGTTACGCGATATCAGACGCCATAGCGCATCAAGTTTCTATTCTTCACGATTTCACAGCTTACGACACGATGCTGATACCCCCTTTCAAAGACTTTCTTACTGGACATTCAAGGACACGACTGGAGACAACTGAACAGAAGGCCTAAACGTGGATTACTATGTTTTGCAATGTAATGATTTTGAATTCTTGGAGAGAAGTACGGAATTCGAACTGGAAGAGTTTGGAAGTTCTCTCGCTATGTACTAGATTTGAATTGTTATTCTCATTTTACTTCTTTCATTTGGTGATTGCAAACGGGAGAGCAAATCGATGCGGACAGCATTAAAAGGTTTTCTGATTAAGGTCATGAGAGATACTTTCATTACTCAACATGAATATAGCAGAGCAGCAGCAGTTCAAAAAAACATCTACAAGCCATCTTGTTTGTTGTATATTATATATACTAGGTACAATAATTGGTATTGTGCTCCTATTAGTGTCCGTTTGTCCCTCACTGAAAGATACACTAGATAGATAACCCATACATTCTGAATATTCATCCCTTGTGATGAAGAAAAAGGAAAAAAAAAACAAGGACAAAAAAATCGATTTCGCAACGAGAGCTGCACCGAGCAAGTTGATGGACGAACGGGGATTTGAACCCCGGACCCTTCGCAGGCAGTGAGTTCTGAACATTATGTAGTACCACACACAATCAGATCATGCAAAGCGAATATCATACCCCTAGACCATTCGCCCAATGGAAACAATTGCATCGATCACGGGACTCGAACCCGCAACCCCAGACTTAGGAGGTCTGTACGCTACCATTGCGCCAAATCGACTGTCGGGAAATTCCGGACCGTAATGGCATATACATATCTGCCAAACAAGTACTCCAGAAACGTCGGCTGGGTAACAAGAATACATCTAGACTACCTTGCTGAGTAAATACCAGTTGATGAACTTGGGAAATCTGTTAAATCTTCTTTTTCCATTTTTTAGTAGTGGTTTTGCTATTGCCGTGTGGTTGAGGTAGTTGAGAATTAATATGTATGAGCGCTAAGAAGCAATGTCCTAAGTCCCCTATTTGTGACCAGACTGTGTGGTGGCAGCAGGCAGTTGCTTTATTTTTAAAGACCATGTATACCGATGTATGTATGTAGTTGAAGGCTAGAACACATGTAAATTTGGTTTCTTCGTGCGACAGCGAGAATTCATGAATCCTTTATACTATCTATGTCTCGAAGCCCTTGACTGTTAAGTTGTTAAGCGAAGGTCTGTTTCAACTTCAAAGAAAGCCAAGACTTTACATCAAAATTTCAATCCTTATTTTTCCTGTATAATATAACAATTCCGCAAAAATTCCTCGTATTTTACTAAACATATGCTGTGTAATAAATGAATTGCTAAAAGCATTTCAACGGCCGTCCTGCAGCGCTCCGCATATGACACCACAAGCCGCCCTAACTCAAAGCTACTATAAGTGTGGCTTGACAAGAATGGGCTTCCCTGTTCAGATCATGTCCACGAAATCGAACCAATGAGACATCCGCAGAGCGCCACCCAGTGACGTATATGCCACACACCCCCCTCAGTCTTAATGCAAACCGTAGAGTAGTACACAGCCCATCTGAGTTTGCACCATCGCTGAACGGCCACATCAGAAAAGGGTGGGATGGGGAAAACCTGCTGATGAATCGACTTCATCATGTGTGAGGTCATAGGTGGTCATCGAGTACAGCACTGTAGATATCTGAAGTAGTACAATACTATGTAATCATTAAGAACCCAAAGCTCATACATCATATCACATCACGTCTTAACCTTCTATTGTCTCTTCTCGTACCTAATAACCATTTCCATCCATACCAAACAGATCAAGCATTAATTAAACACGAGTATCTACAACAACACAGAGTAGCAGAATCGCAACTATCTCAAACAGCACCTACCCAAGAGCAAAACAAGTAAGCGAAACCTCATGCATCCAATTCTTATAGTTAGGTAACTAGCAACCAAAACTTAGATACTAACAGAAATCCCAGCAATGGCAGACGCCGTTAAACTGAACAAAG
Source organism: Xylaria arbuscula (assembly GCA_022385695.1). Lineage (NCBI taxonomy): Eukaryota > Fungi > Ascomycota > Sordariomycetes > Xylariales > Xylariaceae > Xylaria > Xylaria arbuscula. The sequence goes on from MU279372.1 coordinate 105,240, forward strand.
AAGAAGAGGAGGAGAAGGATAAGAAGAGTCAAAGCACAATGGAGTGGGCGAGGGAGAAATACAACGAGCAATACGACGCCTGGATGCCATGGATCGAGGACACCTTCCTGAAGTACTTCACTAGGGATAACAGGACGAGTTATGTAGCGCGAGGTACGTCTTCATCGCCATCATCTCAACCCCTCAACCCCAATCCCCAATATCACCCAACCACTAACAAATTCCTCTTAAATAAAAACAGACGGCCTCGAAAGAACCAAAGTAACAGGCATCGACCAAGTCGACAAGCTCCAAGACAGCACGAACGACCTAGCAGCAAGCCAGATCGGACAAGGCGGCATCCTCGAGCCTGTCGGGAACCTGACGTCCGAGGGCCTGAAGCGCCTGGATCCCCGCCCCAAGAAGAGCGACAACAACAAAGACTCTGGCGGTCTCAAGGTCCCCGGTGTTTCCGGGATCGGCCTGTAAACGAATGGATAATGAAAGAACGAAGATAGGGAATTAACAGAGAGAGGGCGGGGGCGGTAGGAGGGAGGGGTTGATTCTTACTCCTCAGCTATCGACAGATGGCAGTTGGGAGGACACAAGACTCTCCTGTATCAAGGAATCATGGTTATCTATAACATGCTCAAGGAAACGGGCTTGAAGGATACGGGGATACAATACGGACGGCGGAAAGGCGTACGAGGGCGCATGATTGCCTTAAATACATATGTTATAATATTACAATGCATTTTCCATTTCTATTATTAGTAATGATGACTTGGGAGTATGACAATATACAGAGATCACTTCTCTTACACCTAGGCTATCGTAAACTGGCTTGCATGCTACTAAAATCGCAGCAGAGTGAATAGCTGCCGTCACCCGATTGAGATAGCGATTCAAATGGGTCATCCAATCAATCTACTATATTGCTAAATGACAAATATCAAACATCAGCACCATAGCCCTTCAACTTGGACGGTTCTCATGTATTATAGATGCACAACAAATGTGAACCCTCATTAGTGTTACCATTTCTACACCTCGAAGCATGTCTACCCACTAACTCAAACCCCACCCATCTGCCACAGCTAGTAGCGAGAGGTCTAAAACATATTATATACGCCTGAAGATTCAAGGTAACTCGCGCCAGCATTGACATTTCTATAACAGAGTAGTAAAGGGATCTTTGATCGTGAGGAACTCACAACAGACTTATATATCCCTTGGTGCTAGTGCAGTTCGTCATTTGACTGACGAGGGATACAAACACAATCCTGGTTTATGGTCACAGGGTATATTAATTAGCATTATGAAAATACAAAAGCCTATGTGAACCTCGGCTAGGACATATAAAGTGGTATATCACAAATATATGAATCAGCGCCTCGTTGTGGGTCAATACTCTCCCACCACATGGTTGACAGATAATAAGAGACGGAAAACAGTGTACTTGAAACCTTCACGGCCTTTTATTTGGGCCACGCCTTCCCCATAGCACCAGAATCGCCCCTCGCATATGTATCTGCGGTATTTGTTCCGAGGTGTCGCCCCTTGAGGAACCAAACGAGGATACTCCAAAGCCGCCACGAGCCCACCTGGCCGGTTCCGCGATCACGGCCGATGGTGAGCGCAAGTTGGATCTTGTCTGGGTCAAATGCGTACGGCTCAACCGACTTGTCCGAAAAGTACGAGTTAAACTGCGTCATCAGATGTCGTGTCTGCGCGTCAGTGTGGGCTGCTTGCGCTGGCTGCAAGTTGCCGATGTCACCTATGACAAACACTAAAGAAACACATAAGCGTCAGAGGTTGTCCTACTCAGAGGCGTGATTTATCAAGTGCTATTTCAGGGGTAGGGAGAATTCATGCCGAGTGTCAAGAGGGAAATAGACGAGATGGGGGGATGGTAGGTTTGTATTTCTCCCAGTTGGCAGCGCGAGAGAAAAAAATAATATCCGCAGATCTGCTTACCGTTCTTGTACCCCGGTGCCCGCAAGTCCTTGCCCTGCTTCAAGCGACTAGTAGCATCGCGCAACGCCTCAGGCGCAAATTCAGAATTGGGCACAACACCAAACGTGGGGACGACAAGGTCCACATCAAGCGTCTCCGTGGTTCCGTCGTTGCGCGTGATCGTGACCGTCTTCTCCTTGCTCTTGACATCCGACGTGACCTTGGCGCCTCCGATATACTTGACGCCGAGCTTCTCAAGCTCGCGCCGCGTTGTCTGGCGGACGTCCTCCTTGATCCTTTTCTCGAGAGGCAGCGCTTCGGCGCCGACGAGCGTCACCTTCTTCAGTCCCGGCTTGGCGTACGCGGAGCCCAGCTCGCCGGCGAACTCGACGCCCGTGAGGCCCGCGCCCGCGACGACGATGGATCGTGCGTCCCGGATCGCGGCCCGCAGCTCGCTCAGGCTCGCGCGCGTCTGCGCCGTCGTGCCGAGCTCCTTCCACGGCATATCGGCGTGAGCCCGCGAGCCCGTCGCTACGATTAGCGTATGGTACTCGATGCTGCGTAGCTCGCCGTCGGCTACACGAACGCTGACAGTGTTGTGCTCCGGGTCCAGCGTCTCGGCCGCGCCGATCACGAGCGAGAATTTCCCCGAAGGATACGAGGCGAATTGGTCCGCTAGCGGGAACATGTACTTGTCCTCGGCCATCTGGTCTGGCAGCGCGAAGCGCACCGATGCGAACTTCCAGTAGAAGGTATCGTGGGGGGACACGAGGATGACGCGGAGGTCCTGGTGTTGCTTCAGGGTCTGCCGGACGAGGTAGTGCGCGATAGGCAGCCCGGCCACGCCGGCTCCTAGTACGACGACTGTCCTGGCCATGGTGGGCTTAGACTGGAGACACTTCGTAGTAGGTTTCAAGATTTCGGGCTCCTGAATATAGGGTTGAGTTGCCTTGGTATGGCCGATCGTATCCGCTGCTTGCCGTAGCAGTATGGTCTGTAATGCCCTTTATGTATACGCCAGATGAATGGTTATCGTGGTCAAGAAAAGGAAGGATAATCAGGGACCAGTGAACCTTTTTATATTTGCTGGCCCGTCTTCTGTTATTCATGCCCTTATGAATGTATGTAACCAAAATAGGCGCGCTAAAGGTACTGGCATCTATATTTCGTATACTCCCGCCAAGAGGTAAAGCTGATATGCTCGAGATTGGGTTCGGTCTCGTGGTTACGGCCGATCCCCTTACCTAAAAGAGGACAACGACCACAATGGAACGAGTATTTCAAGGGTGTACGTCTTTCTTTTGCTACTACTTTCTACCAAGTATATTTTAATCAAGATCAATTACTTTATATTTATGAGTGTACAACAGATAGTAAAAAGGTCACTCGATTTTCCCTTCGGACATAAGCGAATTCATTCTTTGAACAAATGGCCCGCTCTACAATCATTTAGGGATCTTTATCGCCGTCTCCCCCGGGCTTACTCTCTATCTTGTTCTCTATAGTACTACATATCGCTAGGAAGTATATAAGCTACCCTGGTATCTAGGTATATGTCAGCTTGTCTAGCCAGGAAGAGCAGTGTTACAAGGCCGGAGTCCGGGGCAACCCCGCTGATTATACGGAGGTACGCTTCTCAAAGGCTAACTAACTATGATAGATGGGGAGGCACAAAGGACTCGGGTTTGCGGATTCTAGCGGACAGAAGAAAAGGTTCTAGAAATGATATGTAAGAATGACTAATCGATGGCCTCTACATAGCGACTATCAAGGGAAGGCAGGCTTTGTAATACTAATTGCAAAAGTCCAAGACAGCTAAATTACATCGGATTAGGTACGTGTGTTGGGATCGTGATTGATTACATGTGTCACCAGAGTTACTTAGTGTAGTAGTCCGGCAGACTATCTAAAACACCGTCAAGGGATTGTCCAATGAGCTGTCTTGACGCGGGCTCATTTTGCCGTAAAAGGAAAACGGGCTGCCTGATGTAATAACCGCGCGGGACACTCAGCTTGAGGCTACCTATTTCTGGGCTGGCGCTTTGGATCAAACTGTGGCTTTATCACGCAATCAATTCTGTAGGTAAATGCTGATTCAGTTTCATTTCATTTTGTTCCCTGTCATTATAAAGAAGTCTAATCCCATGAGTTCTAACCCCCCTTTACTCAAATCTCTCGTGTATGGTCATGGCCTCATGAATTGGGTATTAGGGCGAAAAGGCATGAAATAGAAAGGAAGAGAATGCGAAACCGGGCCTGCTATATATGAAGGGTGTAAATGAAACCCCGTATATAGTGATTTCCCAATCGCATCGCGATAAGATCAGGAAGATAACCCCAAAACCTGTTGACCCCGATGAGCCCCGTTTATCGGACCATAAATCAGCCCATCCAATTTTGCCATATCCCCCACGCCCTCTAAACAAGTAAAAGCTCCAATTACCTACGTGGCAGGTGGGAGCAGAATGGGAAAAAGTAGGTTATAAGAGTGAGTAAGTATCATTTCGATACAGCTCACGTATTTTCCAAAGAAGATTTTCCGCCAGCGCCGATATATAATGATGTACCGTCCATTATACCAAGACTACCCTAAGTTTGAGTCTTCGTAAGCAGACATCATGTTGATTCCTGGGCTCCGTTTTAACCCATCACGATATCCTCGGAGGCGTCCATAGATCCCATGCTGAAGTTCGCGTTTGAACCTTCGATCTGGCCCAGCGCGACTAGTCCGTTGTCACAGACGTTTAAGCCCATCCCAGGGCCGACGGCGGCACCCTCACCGGGTGGGAATTGCAGCCATTGATCAAAGTCGATATTCGGACCAGAAATAGAGTTCCAGTCGAACCCGTCGGGGTGGCCGTCCTCAAGACCTTCTTCGAAAACGTCTAGATCCATGTTGTTGATATCCAGCGAGCGATCTGCAGAAGACGGCGAACCGGCAGATACACCACTCGACTCAGGCGTCATGATGTCTGTTGACGGTGGTGAGTGGGCGTCCATCCCCACACTCGGGGCCGTAGCCGTTGTACCAGCGTTCAGATTGACAAGGCCATTTTGAGGCCTAGAGCTGCTGTTGGTGACGGCGAAATTAGACGACATCGCATTCGATGGTGCGAATGTCTGTGCCACGTCCGATGGAAGGATTGAGTCATTCCCCAAGGCGGATGCGTCTTCTGAGGTGGCTGGAAACAGCAAAGGCTCTGGCGGTGGGGTCGTCACGTTCTCGCCTGGTATACCAGAAGCGACATACTGAGACACCATGGCGGCTTTTAATCCATCCACATTCATAGTTTCATTCCCATCACCATTCTCAAAGGTTCCGGGACTCTGCGTCTGATTGACTTGAAGCCCTTTGCGCATCGCAGCATCTACGAATGCAACGGCATAGTCAGCTGCAGAATAAGTGTCGCGCAGGCGTGTCATGACACGCATGCACTGTTGGAACCCCTTGTTGGCCGCAAGTTGGACAACCTGGGAGGGGTTTTTCATCTCAATCATGTGAATGATCATGGCCGGCAGGATAACAGTGACGCCTGTGGTGGGTAGAAATCGTTCGAGGTGCAGGGCACTCAGTTCCGCGACCATTCGCGTAATCTGCACGGCTGAGCTGCAGACACGTATCCGAGATATTTGTTGTTGGACTGAGCTGGGAGTCTGTTGGAATTCCCGAGGTGACGAGGGTAAGAAGAGCGGACGATGTAACGCTGATACCGTCGTGAAGTACACCATATGCAACAGGTTGCGCTGGAGAGCAATGACACCGCGACCATTCTGTATATCCAGTGAGGAGAGTGGCCGGTATTTGCATGAGTCAGGTAATGCCTCAGCCCATTTCGTAAGTTCGCGATCGCACTGGACAATGTTTTCCATGTTATCAAGCCGTTTGTTGGGTAGCAGCATCATGGTGCTCTGTGTTGTACTCTCGGGATGTGTTTTGGTGCATACCAACACTGAGTATTGGGTCTTCAGCATGTGACTGACGCAAAGGCTGAGCTTGGCCTTCGCGATACACATTTGAGCTAACTCCCGCTGCATCGTCACATCCCGTAAGAGGGTGCATTCCGGGCCGACTACCTGAACATTGTCGGGTAGCGGTTCGTAATCGAAGTCTTCCTCCGTCAACATGGGCACGTCGAAATCTTCGTCCTTTATCCGAGTGGGTCGACGCATGCCCAAAGCAATCAAGCGGTCGCGCATGAAACAGGACCACCATATTCGCTTCCATAATTTCCGCCTTTGTGGCGACATATTAGTGTTTGCGGGGTTTCGATGCAACCCGATCGTGTGGCCCAGCGAGATTGCGACGCCCATCCAATGCCATGTATCTTTTTGGTCATCTGGCGTTTCGTACCAATAGGTCATGAGGAGAAGTCCTTGTACAAGTAGGAGACGATCGCTTTCGTAGTCGAAATCGTATAAGAGCTGTACGTGTGAGCTTTTGAACCTATCTATAATGATGGTATTTGGTCCTTACCCTAGCCTTATAGAAGAATGCCCTCCGAGCTAGTTTTCTAGAAGCAAAGCCCGCTTCTTTCAGAGCCGTGTTGCTCACAAACGCAGTGGCGCAGAACATAACAGCTTGATACAGAAACAAACTAGTCTGCCCACGAGATCCATCGTGGGTATCGACGGTGCACAGGAAGTCGTTTAGATCTAAGAGAGGCATATACGGGTGTACATACTCCGCATAGGCACCTAGCAACACCCTTTGGAATGCGAAGCTGGGCACAGACAACGCGCCCTTAGCACGGAGATAGTCTACATCTTCGGGGGCTAATTTCGATGGCAAAGGTCGAATGAAACCATACCCTTGAGAAAAAACATCAATATTACCTGTTGGTTTTGGGAATTGTGCTTTCTTCACGGCTTCAACACTAGAATCTGTGCCAGCGCTAGCGCCGGAGTTCAGACTGTTCCCTCTAGGGGGCTGTGGGAAGATGCTGGGGTATCTCGAGCCTTGGCCGTTCTCATACTGCTGCAGCGAAGGAATCAAACTGGGACGTTGACCTGAATTGACATGTGAGTATTCTTCATGGTGGAGCCGCCTTGGCCATGCAAAATTGTGACAACATGTATTGAGCAGACCTAAGGTTTTGACATGTGAAGATAGAAAAGTACGGGTGCCTCCGCATTAGAGATGATTGACTTACATGGTAGAGAAGCCGCATGGACATCGACACGGTCGTGCCCATTTACCCCTAATTTGCTGGCGGTGACGTTTAATGCTGAATTTTGCGACAACTCGGCGGGGTGATGCAGGGGTTGGACAGATGCTGCAGAGGCGATCGCGATCGGACTCGGCGTTGTCTTTGCTTTTAACAAATGTGCCTCGGTATGTTGGTGATGTGGGGCACCGTTGTTGGCGATATGTGAAGTTGTTGAATTTGTGTTGAAAAGGCCCTTCCTATGAAACAGAAGACAAGGTTGTTAGTAAGTCCGATATCTAAGCTGAGTAGTAATCGGACCTGCGAGCTGAGCTTGGCTAGCAGCACTCGAGTAGAATACTGGCTAGTTAGGGATCTAAAGACCGGAAAAGGAAATTCCCAGGCGAACCAGCTCATAGCGTAGTGATACAATACATGAGTCTCGACACACACGTAGCCCATGGAAATTGTGATAGATCAAATATAGTAAATCATTTTCAAAACACACTTACTTGCGGCGGCGACTTTCCTGCACAACGCATTCAACGCCGTCCCATCGGCAATTACCGCAAGGGGCGCCTTCGACAACGTCGCATCTGACTTTCCGGGCTCGGCATGACACGCAGGCCCGAGCAGCTCTTCGTTTGGTAACTTTAGCCGTCCCGCTGGGCTCCGTTGCTGAAGATGAACGCTTCTTAGATGACGGAGATGTTTTATCTGATGCCTTCGGCGATCTCGCCGTCCTTTCCGTCGGCGGTGGTGTTGCGGACGTTGGTGAGGTAGATTTTGTGCTGTCTTCAGAGTGTGATCCGGACGAACGGACGGATTGCGTGTCTTCCGACGCCATATTGTAAGCGACCAACTAGGCCAGGAGCCTTTTTCTGTTTCAACCAGCTTCCTCCAATTCAGAGACTCTAGTTCAGGTGAGAGGGCATATGATGACCATTGAGGAATTATAAGAAAGTGATCAAAGCTGAAGATGCTTTCTTGAAGGTCCTAGCCGTGCGAGATGTTCAGCGCTATGAGCCCTGACGAGATGAGCTTTCTCTGTGACTTCCCGAGGTTCTTTCTATGTGGCTTTGACATCCACACGGCACTTGAAATGCAAGAATCAAGATTCGACGGCATGAGAAAGTCTGAGGTCTCCAGTTATAACAATAGCAATTCGAGATGGCTAAAACGAATGAGTGGCCCAAAAGAGCATGCTTGGGGCCTGGGGCTAATATATCACCATCCCAAGGCTCCTCCAACAGAGTAGAGTGCTCCATAGTTACTAACGTAGCGTGCACATCAACACATACACTACGGCAGTGCTCCATCAAGAAATATAATTATTGACCCCACAAAGGTACCCTTAGTTACTCGTGGTTAGGTCGCGTTTCCGAAGACTCTCCAGGCTCTGTAACTCGATATGTATCCTTTCGATTGAGCTAGGGGGGGTGGTAACTCGCTCCATAAAAAGGAACAAAATGTGTGCGCGATATGATTCTTGGCGATACCAACGAACTAAATCGACAGGGGATCCTGTTAGTACGTAGTAAGTAATAATGATGGCAAAACGACGCTGAAAAAACGACCCCTTCGTCACCTGCCCGTTTCCTTGATGTCAATGTCGACCATGCTTTTTTCCCCTCGTGACCATGAAAATTGTTGGTGCTGACACATTGTCTTTTGTGCCTTCGAGCACTACCTACCACAGACGGGACAATTTCACCCTGGGACGGGCAGATATCCTACGTATTCTACGTATCCTACGCATGGTAGCGACCCGCTTGGGCCTGTTGGAGATTCATGATACCTACTGTACCATTTTATCTTCTCCAGATGGAGTACAGCGCGAGAAATGACTGTTCCCGTGCTGGCCCCGGCCCTAGACCTAGTCCCGAGACCGCGAGATCGAGAGCTCCAGGTCGAGGTCGAGCCGCTAATGTCAATGCCAAGGTGAAAACTCAGCTGCACGTGTGGAGCGGCCAATCGGACGCCGCTGGGGGAAACATTTCCCACTGCAGCCGCTCTGGGTGACATTTCCGCGATAGCCTTGTATGAAGGAGGCGGAGCTACTGATAGTCATGACAGCGAGTCAGCTAGGTCCATTACATGAACAGTATGGGGCAGGCAGACATGGGGTACAGTTCGCTACAGAATATCTCCCTTGTCCCGAATCAAGGTCACATGCAGGAGGCTTTCATAACTCGTCAGCTTCATCGACGGTCAGAGACGGTGGAACCCTGAGGGACAAGCTAGTGTATGCTAGTCCATACATATACACGTGTACCAGGTCTCTAGCTACCTGCTAAAGAGGCCAACAAGGGCCGGTATCGAAATATCCGGTTATGTCTTATTCCGCAGCTCCCTTACGGCGTACATCTCCTGCGTTCTAGAAAGCTGGGGGACGTGGGCAGGGTAGCATGCGAGCGAGCTTGGACAGTTATGCTGCAGTAAAAGGCGATACGGGAATAATCAGCTATCTGTGTTTTGATCTGTGCACTACTGTATACTACTGTAGCGTAGTGTATGCTACATAGCAGAGCAGCCAGTGAGCGATGCCAGGGCTAACGGGGTTAGACCGTCTTGGAGGGGTTCAAACCGGGATTGCGTCAACCGTCGCAACGGCCGTCGTGAACTCCTACACTACTTACAACTGATACTGCTCTGGGCATATCTATTTGTAGATCTGGGATTGTCTGAGCGGGTATTGACTAATTCAGTGGGGGAGGCTCCTTTCGTACTGCAGGCAGTCATCCAACTACAGAAGCCCTATTTGATAACTTGCTGCTTAGAGCTAATTTGGAGTCGGCCATGCTCCGAAGGCATCTTCGGTATAGGTCCGAAGACATTCGGGCGACGGGATGCCTCCGAATAGGGCTTGTGTGCTACCGACGAAGAAGCGCATTTAGCGAACCCTGACTCGCTTCTAGCCCTTTAATTAATTGATTTATTTTATCAATACCGTCATTGTGTAGCTTTGCTTGAGTGAGATACGATACCAATTCAGGAATGTCCAAGAAATTTGTTGCTGCCGGGTAGATCTGGGGAGATGAGTATGAGGGGAAGACGATAGGCCCTGCTTGTTTCGTCTTCATACAAAGTACCTAGAGAGCTTGGCTCCCTCTGGGGTCGTCACTGCTTCCAAGTTGGACTTTGCCTAGACCTTTACTCTGTTTCGAGCTTAGTAGGTAGTACTGCAATGCAGCCAACACTTGCGCAAATGTAGAGTCCACAAAATTCCATCTGCAGAATGGGTTACCCACACCACAACTACTGTTAGTAATATTCACATATTTTCAACAGTGGAAAACAAGGCGTCTGTATCTAGAATTGGTCTTAAACTGGCTGGTCAGAGACCCCTTCAGGAGAATTGGCGCCATCACTATTGATCTCGTCAACAAGGTTATTGATTTAATAAAAGAGTCAACGTTCATGCTTGTAGTTGGCGGATCTAGCAATATGCACTCCAGTGGTGCAACAGATACTAAGTAGTCAACCATTTCGCGTACTTCATGGTCGCCAGCTAAGCCCTCGTAGTGTCGTTATGCGTAGTGTGTGGGAGCTTCTTATCCAATGTACCCTTAGGAGAGTATTCCTTCATGAGACCGACCCATGGGGTAGCCCACGCTACTAAGTAGAAGCGGGGCTGAGCTACACTTCTCCCCCGCTCATAGTGTAGATAGAAGCACGAAACATTGGGGGTCTAAAGAAAATATATGGGTACAATAGAGTACTGCACGATTCGTGCTTTGAGCGGTGATTCACCGCATTTCAATCGAGGCGGTAGGTATACCGATCGTAGGTGGGTCGAAAAGCCTTCAAACACGCCTGAAAGATGGTACTAGTCCACGCATAAATCTCATCTGGAAACCAAGCAGGTAGGTTGATAGTATTTCCAAGCCATGATCCCTAAACTCTGGAAGTCGTGAGTATTGCATACAATAGGCCAGTTCTTTATACATCTCCTTTAGTAGTCGTAGAACCCTTTACCGCTCTTCTTTCCAAGCCAACCAGCATCGACCATCTTGGTTAACAAGATACTTGGGCGGTACTTCGAGTCACCCGTCTCCTGGTGTAGAACTCTCATGATAGCTAGGCAGGTGTCGAGCCCGATGAAGTCGGCCAATTGCAATGGGCCCATGGGGACATTGGTGCCATTCTTCATGATAGCATCGATAGAATCCCGATCTCCGACACCGGTCTCCAAGCAGATAACGGCTTCGTTAATGTACGGCATCAATATCCGGTTGGCGAGAAAGCCAGGCGAGTCGGCTGATACCGAAGTGACTTTTCCCATGGCCTTGCAAAACGCTATGGCCGTGTCAAGCGTCTCGGCACTTGTCTGTAGCCCGCCGATGATCTCAACACCCGTCTGTATCGGGACGGGGTTCATGAAATGAGTCGAAACCACGCGGGAGCTAGCAGACGTGTCTTTCGGATCCTGTGCCGTCGCCGCAGCTATCTTGGTAATGGAAATAGATGACGTGTTTGTCGCTAGAATTGCATGCTTGGGGCATACTTCAGCGAGCTTGGTGAAGATGTCAAACTTGAGCTGGGGGATCTCGGGCACTGCCTCGATGACAAAGTCAACCCCAGCCAATTCCTCAATCGAGGTCGTACTCGTCAATTTAGAGCGGGTTTCGTCCGCCTGCTCCTGCGTGATGCGTGATTTGGAGACGTCCTTAGCCAGGAGTTTATCTGTAAATTACTGAGCCGAAGATCTTGACGGGGTCAGATAGCCGAAGCATGAGTTCTGTGCTGACCTGCAAATGCCAATCCTTTTTTCAGTGACGCCTGCGAGTTGTCTACCAGAGTTACCGGAACACCAGCCTTCTGAGCAGCGACCAGCGCAATGCCCAACCCCTATGAGATGCAATGAGATGGTGTTTACGAGGGGAGATCACATGTCAAAGAGTAAGCCTACCATTTGCCCAGCACCAATGACACCGAGCCGCTTTACCTCTGTTGCATTTCGAGCAGGACTGGAGCTGAATTGTCTGAGCTGAGGCACAAGCTGGAAGGCTCGTCTTCTTGCAAAAACACTCGCCATCTTCGTCCTTGAATCTGGCAGTAAATTGATGGCGATGGGAGTATGATATTGGGTACCTATTATTGTTACTATGTACCAGCCATGTTGGAATGAATAGGTATGAACTAGACTTGGAACTCTTGACCCGTAGCCTCGGTCTTCGGATAAATGTGGGCCAAATATACCGGTAGTACATACGTCAGCACAGGCCACTTGCAGTCAATTTAGCTCGCGTCGCGCTTCTTCCAATCCAGCGCGTCAAGACCGCGTCTATCATTTTCACAAGCTTGCACTAGTGCTGTCTCAGCACCTGAAGCATGCCACATTCAGTCAGTCAATGAACTTCTGCAACTGATCTGAACCCACAATCCGCCCCCAAGAGGCGTCGGTCCTTCATCGCCTCGCAATCGCCATCCATCATGGAGACGCAAGATGGATTGTCGGATATCGTCCATCCCGAAGTGCGGGCGCACATCAACAGCCTCGTATCTGCTGTAGGTTTCTGGACGGTACCTGCCGCCGTAGCAATGTCCTGGCTGACCTGAGCCCCTATACAGCTCGGTGGCTTTGGCGCCGATGGTGATGATGAGGGCCGATACGTCCTTGGTGATTCGGCACTCGAGGTGCTGCGGGACATCAAGAAATGGCTTCGCTTCTACGACGAGAAAACCAACCGGATGGACGTTGCACGCTGCCTGGCCGGGGCTAACCTGGTCGATGGCGACCTTCTACACATCCTCGCCGCCTGGCCCGAAAACGCTACCGACAACCGACTCAAGGCTCGAGCCGCCCTCGCCTGCTACGAGATCATGGTCCCCCTCACCTGGCCGCTGGAACGAGACGTCGAGCAGATGACCATCAACCACCACAGACACCTGCCCTCGCTCCAACTCGCCCAGCTTGGCTACAAGAGAGCTATCATCAACTACGATGCCTCCCAGATACTGCACACTGCCGTTCGCGTGGCATTGCCGGCCATGGCGCTCTCCCGAGGCGATCGGAGTGCTCGCGATGAAGGCATCATAAAGCTTGTTCTCCTCTTCCTACGGAACGTTGCTGCCATATCACCTCCCCCAGGTATCAAATACGAAGGCGACGAGTCGCAAATCTCGCGGTCCGCCTTGATCGATGCCTTCTCCTACCAGGACATCTTGATTACCATCCTGACCATCGCCTCCAACATTGGGGAAGATTTCAACCAGGAAGGTGTCATACTGATGGAGATTATATTCCACCTGGTAAAGAGAGTTGATGTCAACAAGTTGTTTATGGACGAGAAGCAATTAAGGCAGACAAAAGCGAACGAGCTTACGGCCATGATGGACAAAGAAGCAGCTATGCATCGGCCATATAACCGCAAGGCCCCCTCTCGACATAACCGATGGGGAACCATGCTCTGGGTAGATCGCGGCGACGGCAAGATGTCTACAGTCACTGGACAAGACGCACTCCTAGATGCTACAACCCGCCAAAAGAAAATAGACAACAGTAAAGTCTTCAGGCCCCCTCGGAGGCCAACAAAAGATGAAATGGAACCCAAGGACCTTGGCCCACCTGTTTCACTAAACACTCGAGCTCGGGAACAACTAAAAGGTTTTGTGGAGGAATTCCTAGACTCGGGTTTTAACCCTCTATTCCAGCACATACGAAAGAAGTTAGACGATCAGAAAGACTATATCTTCGAATATCATTCGCGACAGTTCTTCTACTTAATTGCGTGGTTCTTGGAAGCAGAACGAATGAGAAAGAAGGCGGATAAAACCAATCAATCGGCAAACCCTGCCGACGTGGGGAGTTTCAATCTAGTAGCTGGTGTGCTCAATCAGCAGACGTTCATCACGTTGAACCGGGCGATGGCCGATTCAATGGAAAGCAAACGCTGGCAAGAGTTATGTGCTACTATGAGATGCTTCACTCAAATTCTATTGACTGTCCAAGAGATGCTTGAATCTGGCCACGAAGAAGACGAAGAGATTGCGGAGAATATACTGAGCCGTATCTTCTACGAAGAAGAGACTCATGACCGTGTGGCTAATATTGCCAAAAACTATAAAGATCAGGGCTTCGAGTACCTTGATGCCTGCACTGAATTAACACATACCTATCTTCGAGTTTTAGAGGCTTATTCGAAGCAGAACGTGGATATGCAGGTACGATCACGCCGCCAAGTACGAAAAAAAAAGAAGGCAGCGAAAGCGGACGGCGAGGATGAAGAGAATCCCATCGTAGAACAGGATGACTCAGAAAATGATCAGGCGAACGCAGAACGGACGTCACGAGAACGTAAATTTGACTTCAACCGATTCGCCAATCGCTTCATTCCTCAGGGCGTGGTTGATACTTTCGTCGCCTTCACAAGGTACTACCAAGACTTGAACGATTCACAATTAAAGCGGGCACACCGGTATTTCTATCGAATTGCCTTCAAGCAAGAGATGAGTGTAATGCTGTTTCGGGTCGATATTATCCAACTATTCTACAACATTGTCAAGGGCCAAGAGCCGTTGGATAGCAACTCTGGCGTCTTCAAAGAATGGGAAGAGCTGGTGAAACAGATACTACGGAAATGTATTCGCAAAATCGAGGAACGGCCACAGCTGATCATCGAGCTGTTATTTTCCAAAATTGCTGCAACTGCTCACTATCTAGAGTTTGGATATGAGAAACAGACACTCTCAACTACCCAGGCCAAACCCGGCGCAGAGCTTGAGTTCCGGCACATTGTGGAGAGAGACCAGCAAATCGCAATTGCAGTTAGCGTTTTGCTTGACAAAAACCTTGCGCACCATATCAAATGGGTTAAAGACCAACTATTAAATGCAATCGAGGAGAGAAAGGCATGGGAGAATGCAGAGAAAGCGATATCATCAGTCGATTTACCAGAAACCGTGGAGCATCACGAAGATGCGACAACCAAAGAGCCACCATTAGTTTGTGAGTCCTCCCACCACCTGAGCTTTCTGGTATATAGACTGACAGTCTCTAGCTATACGGCCTGATGATGATTCATGCCGCACAGCAATGTTTAAAAACTCGCATCTCCGACTCCTGATGAAATTAGTCGGATTTGAGCGACTAGCTCCTACATTAGATGAGACTCCTGAATCTTCCTGGATAGTTCCAGCGCATCAATCGCCTGAACAGTTACAAGACTCGCTTGGCCTGGTGAACAAAGCAGAGTTTGACCCACCCACATTTGAAGATGGAAAATTAGCTCAAGACCAATTGAGACGCAAAACAGCACCGCGAAAGAAAGCTGTCTTTGACGACGATGAAGATGATATCGATGACGATGATGAGATTCTGTTTCCTGCCGGCGGGCCAACTAATAGAAAGGCTGCTGACGATTTCCTCGATAAGCCTAAAAAGACCAGACGTCGCCGCCGCCGTAGCGACGCCGAACCGCTAACTGATGAGCAACTGGAAGAGAAAGAACGCGCTCGACGAGAGCGCGAGAGAGAAAAGGCGAAGCGTTTCAAGAGTGAACTCTTTGTGCATGCGAGCGATGACGAGTCGGATGACGAAGAGCGATGGGCCGAATTCTACGCTAACGAGGAGCGGATACGACAAAAACAGAAAGCTGTTGCACTCAACGTCTCTAATAAAGCTGTGGATGAAGCATTGGCCACCACAGCTGAGAAGCGAAAGGCTAATGCTCTTGGTTCGGATGACAGCGACAATGATGACGACATTATAATGACATCAGTGTCGGTGCTGAAAGGACTGAGGGACAGAACGGTAGTGAGTGACGATGACGACGGAGATGGCGAGGTCGATGCGTCTGGAACGGACGACACGCTGCCCTCGTCAACCTCGCGCGCTGGTTCCACATCAGGCGCCAAACGGAGACGAATCTCTAAGGAACCAAGCCCATCAATTCATCCTGCAAATATAGACGAAAATCAAGTCATGGAAGATGCAGATGAGGACGTTCTCACTTCTAAACCACCTCAGCAGCGTCGGTCAAGGGGTAGGGCAGGCTTTATCGTAGACAGTAGTGATGAAGAATAATGAATTGACGGGCTTGAGGGTTGCATAGGGGTATGGCGTTTATACGGTAGCAAAGGCTCTGAACAGATATCACGGATGTATATGCAGGCTTGGATGATGCTGTCGCTCTGGATTTGACGATAGTCTTTGTGTCTTGTAAATACTTTGGCCAAGCCTTCACCTCCAATAAGGATCATTCATCAATTTGGAAAGTTCTCGTCAATTTGGCAATGTTTGGCGACCGAAGTTC
This sequence comes from Xylaria arbuscula, assembly GCA_022385695.1. Lineage (NCBI taxonomy): Eukaryota > Fungi > Ascomycota > Sordariomycetes > Xylariales > Xylariaceae > Xylaria > Xylaria arbuscula. The sequence goes on from MU279372.1 coordinate 121,576, forward strand.
GGAACAATTACAGCCTTCATTTACCATTTACATTCAGGTGAGCGACTATGCACTGAAGAATGATATATTTGATGCAATCAGCCTAGCCTGCCTATGGTAAATGTATCAACTCCGCAAAGGTTTAAACTTTTTGAGCCATTGGGTGGCTCAATGCAGATACCAATGACATGTGGTGTACAAATTTTTGTTTTAAGTTGTAAATTCATCCTGATTTGATAGATTTCAATATATTAAAATTGGCTGCAAATTAATGTACAATAGAAGCCCCAGCGTGAGCCAACATAGTTCAAAATTTGACCTTATGTTATGTTTTTGACCGAAAATGCAAAGCAACAGCTTGTCACTCATTGGGCTGCTGTTGTTTATTTCTTCTATTCAAGGATCAGTATCATAGGTGCTTGCAAATATGTGGCTTGCGATAAATACAGGGATGGCAGCATATGTAGAAGATTTGAATAAAAAAGGTAATACAATAAGACAAAAAACAGGGGGAAATAGAACTGGAGTCAGGTTCACTCACGGGACAGCTTGAGCATCCGCAGTTCTCGCCGCACTTGCAAGTGCCCGATGTGGCGCAAGAACAGGATCCGGCGTCGGTGTTGCAATTGCAAGCCATGGCTTCTGGTGGATGGTTCAATGTATGTATGTGTATGCTTTCATTCATTAGTACCGGCTGCGGCATGCATGCATAACGAAAAAAAAACCCGCTATATGATATGTTGAATTCCAAGGGAAGGGTAGACTCACAGTTGGTTACGATGTTGCAATCCTGAATCGAATTGTTTGATTGGTCGTGGTGAGTTAAGAGGAAGTACGGTAGCCAGCAAGGTCCTCTTCAAGCAGGTTAGGTATTTATAACCTATTCTTCTTCCCTTCGAGTCTTCCTTCCCCGCAGCTGTCTCATGGCGTGTGTTAGCGATATCTCCTCGAGAACGTGGACCGAAAACGTCAGCGTTGAGCGTGGAGGCCAATGACACTGGGAGCTGCCATGGCCTGGGCTAAGCTAGCGCGTTGCTTATGACGAGTGCGATCGATCATGACTATGTCACGCACCGAACTAGGTGGTCAACAACTCGAAGGTTTTCAACGTCACATTGGCGAAAGCTGTGGAGTTGCTGGCTTGTGGCTCAAGAGATGTGCGGACTGTACTGTATATAGACCCAGGTCTTAGTAGTGCCTAGCGCGGTTGGATTGCACGCCGTGAGACAAGTACGAGGCACTGTAAGTTATAAATGTTGCGAATTTCTTTATATGATATCATCATCTCGTTTTGTGTTGATACTTCCGTCTGAAGAAGAAGAAGAGGGGGGAGAAAAGACCGAGAAGATAAAAAAAAAAAAAAAAAAGAGAAAGATTCCTGCATCCACTTGAGAATTTTATGATTGGCCTTGGGGTCTAATCGCTATGTTACTGTTGGTGCTATGCTTTGCGTTACAACGTCGTCTGACACCAAGGTTACAGACTATTAATGTTATCAGTTTCAATTGTTTTTATTCATTATGTTTGTTACATGAGAAGATGGCGCTATGACACTCTAATGCCACCGACAATATCTTTCTGGGCGAAAAGTGCTATTGACTCGGTTCAGTTCATCCAAGGGGTGATATCCTCCGAAGTATTTCGTGATCATTAAGTAGAAAATGTGTCCAGTTGTCCCTTTCTCTATCGAATGGGGACTGCATATGAGAATCGCTCGCAGGTGTCATTGTCATTAGATTTAGGCCTTGTTTCGCTGGCCATAGGCCTTCGTGATATAGTCACCATCCTTGACGATGAGGTCCTCTGGCCTGTAGTCGTGCTTGCCTGTCAGGTAGCTTTCGATGATATCCTTGGTACCGTTGGCGTAGCGCACTTGGGCGTCGAGCGAGGTACCGGACATGTGGGGGACCATGGCGTTACCGCCGCCCCAGGGGTTCTTGGCAGTGCGCAGAGGGTGGTCCTTAGGAGCGGGCTGAGGGAACCAGACATCACCACCGTATCCTCGGAGGTGACCGCTCTTCAGAGCCTCGGCGACGTCCTCCTTGACGACGATGGCGCCACGGGCGGTGTTGACCAGCCATGAGCCTTGAGAAGGGTTAGTAACGGGCTGAGCACCGGATAGAGCGCGATGCAGAAATTGACTCACCAGGCTTCATCTTGGCGATGAGGTCCTTGTTGAACAGACCACGGGTCTTCTCGTGCAGGGGGCAGTTAATTGTGACGACATCACTCTGAGCAAGCAGTTCCTCGAGGGTGTCTACCCGGCGGGCGCCAATCTCCTTCTCAACCTCAGGCTTCAAGGGCTGGTAGTCGAAGTACAGCAGCTCCTTGCAGTCGAATGGCTTCAGGCGGCGCAGCACACGCTCACCGATACGGCCGACGGCGACGGTACCGACGACCTTGCCCTCAAGGTCGAACTCGTTCTTGGCGGCGGCAGCAACATTCCAGTCACCGGCCTCGATTTGCTCGTGGGCGGGGACGAAGTTACGGACCAGGAGGAGGATGGTCATGACGACGTGCTCGGCGACCGACACGACGTTGGAGCCGGTCACTTCGGCGACGGTGACACCGCCATTTGTCGTGTTGGCGGCGTTGAGGTCTACGTGGTCCGAACCGATACCGGCAGTGACGGCGAGCTTGAGGTTCTTGGCCTTGGCCAGACGTTCGGCCGTCAGGTAGCCGGGGTGGAAGCTGTCATGTAGTTAGTTTACCAAGACTAGTAGGCCGAGTGTGCAGCGCCAAGAGACCCGGGGTACACGTACGGTGTGGTGATGATGATTTCAGCATCGACCAGCTCCTTGTCGAAGGTGGAGTTCTCGCCGTCCTTGTCAGAAGTGGTGACAAGCGTGTGGCCCTGGTCCTCCAACCATTTCCGGATGCCAAGCTCGTTCTCAGTGGTTCCGAGCAGCAGAGGTTGCTATACGCAAGTAAAAACAGATTCAGTTAGCCAATATTTACCAGACATGCAGTAGCCTGCGAGTGGAGAACTTGATGGTGAAGGGACATAGTCTAGACTACCCCACACTCATTCATCTCGTTGCCTCCTCTCCAACTCGGGCCACATGCAGGAGACGCTAACGCCAAGGGATCAGGTCCTTGGCGAAGCATCGACACTGCAAAGAGCAGCCCATACAGAGCTGGGGAGTCCACGGTATGAAGGGTGACGGGTAGTCTAACTAGTCCAGGGGCGGGTGATATGGAGGGAGTCTGCGGGTTTTACATACCTGTTTGGCGTGCTCGCCACCGTCGTATAGGACAGCCAGAACTTTAACCTTTTCACGTTTTGTCGTCAGCATACGAGCCGAGTAAGGAGCCCCCAGAGAGGGCGAGGTAAATTGGGAGGCGTTGCTCTTGGATGCCAAAGCCACTCGCGGGGTCAGACCTCGCAGGGACGCGGCTGGACGAGCATGGCTGGAAAAGCGAGCTGATGACGTAGGAAGTGCCCTTGAAACGGGACGAGTGCAACGCGGAAGAGAACGGGCTAGGAATACCATTTTGAATATTGGAGTCGATGTCGACTATAAAATAACAGGCGTAGATAGTGTCTCGTGTCAGTTGATCCCAGGGAACTGCTTGGGTATTTATAAAAGAGTAGGCAGTCGTATAGACAGCGAGAAGAAGAGTCGATGACGTTGGGATGGAGATGAAAGAAGACAAACGGGGACGTTACACCGGGGGGAGAGCCCTGACATTTATGCTCGTCTACCGGCTGCGATCGAAGCACGAAAAAAGAAAGCGGCCGTCCCATCCAAGTGGAACAGGGTCCTCCACGACAGCTCCTCTGCGACACAACCAGCCCGGCACTACCTCGCACGCACCAGCACGGCTCCAGCGATTGAGGGGTAATGGCATCCCATCGCAATGTCGGGATCGGGTAATATCAGCTAGACTACATACTGTACAGTCTCGCCGGTCACCTGCGGTCGAGACACTGGCCCCTATTCGCCGGCCATTGTCTCTCTTGGCTAGCTGCAATGCTCAGGAGCGCGGTTGCTGCGACCGGAATAGCAGCTCAGGAGAACGAATCGTGCCATTCACGAAACAGGCAAATCTCCCCGCACTTGCAGATCCGCTTGTCGCTGCCTCTGCTAGTGAGTAGTGAGTGAGTAGTGAGTACTATGTAGTGAGTAGTAGCACAGAGCCGCGAATGCCATGCGTGCTAGGGCGACCGCAATGCCGTTGCGAGCACCAAACGCCCTTACGCTAGAGCTGGATTGGATGAATTAGGCTTTCGAGGCGGGCTAGCTCCCCTCGGCCCCGCGCCGGAAGGCCTCGGGGATGACTCGGGGTGTTGATGAGGGCAGTTGTGTAACTGATTTACTTGCGCCGCTGGTCCGGTCAGGACGCGCCACTTAATTAGATATTCGGGTCCCTCGCTGTCTGTAGAGTGTATTACTGTACGATGATATCGTTCAATGTCCACATTTTCGACCGTTGGGACAGGAACAGCTGACGATGCCAGTTCTTCAATCAACGATATGCCCCACGACGGACTCAACAGGGTGGTTTCGGTCGTCGGCAAAGTGGAGAAGCTTGGCTTTCCGTCTGGGTGGAATCTGGCATCACTCTTAGTGGGACATCTATGCGCAGGATGGCTACGTACTACGGTACAGCATCCGATCCCACAATTGGGAGATAGCAATAAGTGCTGGGCAATGCGTTGGGCTGCCCGTTCACCTGACAACCGCTTGGTGATGTCTACAAAGAGGCATAGCTTCGTACAGCAGATGCAAGCGACAAACGCAGCCAGTTCGGTCGGCTACTGTAAAACTTCGGCATCTTTGGCTCGACCTGACTACTAATGTAGATGTGGAGCGCCAGTCGTGGCGATATAGACCCAGTGTCTTGGTCTCCGAGACACCGAACTCCAAATGAGCCAGTTTTATCAGCTGTTATCGTGGTCTAGATAGATTCTGTTACGAAACCAAGACTCCACGCTCAGCCAACGCCTACCAGCCCAAGATTATTTCATCTGTTATCCAACTATCATCATTGCGTTAATTGTACAATTAGATAAGCAAAATCATACCTACTACCAACTACTCAACCCAGTAACCTCAGAACAAGACACTTAACGGCTCAAGAGTTGTATTAATCGCAATTCTAGGTACATAAAAGCAGTATTTTCGAGTTACGAGAACAGCGACGAGACATTATAGGGCGAAAAATGCAACGCCAGCTAGCATAAAGGCCAACAATGGCGCGCTTGCTCGCTGTACGACTGCAGCACCGGTGATGGGACTTTGCGAAGGCGAGCTGCCAGAACTGGTACCATTGCCGCCTCCCGTGCTATTACCGCTCCCCTTGGATGAGTCTGATACGGGCCCAGGATTTGTCACATTGAACCAGTTCCCGGCGACGACCTTGTCTGCCAGCCCAACCGACGTCAAGACACTTAGGGCATTAAAACCTGAGCGATTCGCGGCCGCTGTCTGGAGAGCGGACAACGATTCCGCTGAGGCATCTGATGTATCGATCAGGATTTGCGTGCTGCGAAACTCGATGTTAGTGGTTTATGTTTCGGGAGCGTGCAGAAAGCCTCATGACCAGACCCCAGAACAGAGTCCTTCAACTTTCAAAACTAGCTGAGATAGGAAAACTCCACTGGGAAGTACTGACTATTCATGAGAGAGTGGAATTCTGGCCGGCGGTGCGGGAGGGTTGTATGAGGCAAAAGCGGCCTCGTCCGTTGGCGCTGAAAGGACGAACGCATTGATGGAGCCGGCCGTCGTGTTCAACGAAGTGGCCGATGAACTCTGCGTAAGACCCTGCTGCAGCCAATGCAGCAATGTGCTAGTTTGAGGAGGATTGTTCGTCGGGATATCGAGGTCGACCATCAAAACTGCGAATAATGTTCCGTCAAGCTTGCTCTGCGTCGCAAGTGCCGGTGCTGTCTGCGAGGCTAAATTGCCTACTCAGTCACTATTCACATGCGATCCCGCCTGATTTGTGACGTACTCTCTTCGGCGACTACGACGCCGTTAAGCGCCGCAATGTTCCCAAACGTTACCACGAGCCCTGTCTCGCTCCCTGGTTCAAAGCCGGCTGGTGTCGCAGCTAGCGCGCCCGACATCGACGCCGCCAGCGTCACGAGAGTCTTCGACAGCATTTCGGTTATTAAAAGATTACCACGTTTTTTAAAAATAAGTTATAGGACGGATTGTATAGCAATTCGAGAACAAGAGAGGTCAAGTAGGACGCTAGGTAGGCAAATATGTATGAATATATATATATGGATCAAACGGATCAAACGGAAGGAAAACACCCTGGCGCCTTGGCTTGGAGAGACGGCAATTGCTATGTGACTTTTTAACGTTTGTTCTACTGCTTGACCGTTGCTCCTTACTATCGCGGCCTCTTCATGACAAATTCGCGGCCCACTCAAAGTGGGCAGGAATTGTGTGCTCTTTTTCTTTTGGGGGTGAAACGTGACGCGATCGATCCGCGACAATGCTAATGCGCGCCAAGCGCAATTGTGCGATTAATAACGAATCTGTCAGTTCAACCCAAGCTGGCTGGGCTCCGCTGCCTACGTACCTGCGACTGATACATTTACTGTTTTCAGTAATGGAGCCGCCGTCACGGGTTCTGGTCGTGCGTCACTATCGGAGCATTCTTTTGTCAAGCACATTCAAGGACGACGACGGTTTGCTCTTAGACGTAGTCGTAATGCTCGGGTCTGTTACATTTGTTCAATGTTGCTGCAGTTGCGACGAGAAATTCCACTTTAGATCAATAGGTGTGGCTAAATAATCGGCATTGATTTAAGGGTTTGATATGCCAGGTCAGTGAGAAAGTCACCAATGCCGCTAGTATAAAGTCGAGATTCTCAATGGAGGTTAGATCGTGATTGAACTTCCAGTTTTGAGTTTTTGGCTCTGCTATTCTGAGTGTTATGGGATGATTCAACTGCCTCTAAGACTCCAGTTACTAACGACAGTGCACGTTTACCACAACTACAGAGCCGCCAATCATCAAGGCAAGAAGTGACAGTAACATACCAGGCTTTCAGGTAAATCGATAGGGGGGCAATTGCCGGCTCGAAATATTTTTAATTGTTGCTGGGGGTTGGTCTAGATACTATATCGCTGACGTGTAAATAGACAGAACATCGTACAACTGTAATGAACCAAATTAGGGATAACTGTCTCTCCATGAGGCAGTACATTGCATGTATGTCTCGGAGCTTCTAGAACCTGAGACAATTCATTAAGATGACTGGACTCTAAGTCATCTATGATTATCACGCTAGAGTTCTGAGACAATAACTACTTACAAAAATGAGAAGGTAGCGGGCAGGCGGCATGGGCGAGGGCTACGACAGCGCAGGCTGATATGCACGTGGCGGCGAGACTTGATTTTATGAAACTCTGTGTGGCGTTCAACGCAAGACATTCCCGATTCCATAGCAAACAACACGTTGAGACATTACGATATAGGTGGCGCTACTGGGCTTTGTACGTAATACACATTTCCACGCGGTCTCGGGAGGAAAGTATAGACGGGTTCTGTCGCGAGCTAACTCCCGTCGCTGTCATGTTCAGTGGCCAGTCGAGCATCTAGAATCACAGGTTAACTATGCTGAAAGGGTTTTGCACGAAATAGAGACGATTAAACCCCGACAGCGAATTACTCGTATTGAATTCCTAGCTGCTCTAGTCTGTATACTTCCAATATCCCGAGACATTATAAAAAAAACACTTAGCGTCCATTTGCGAAAGAGTAGCAAACAAAGCGAAATTGTATCTAATATATTCGATGATGATCAGCAATCAAAGGCCGAGATTGGAACTAGACGAGCGAGAGAGTATCGCCCTGGACCCTAATAGGTAATGTCCGTGGCGTCGTTCCCCCTTGAGTAGTAGACTTCTTAGTGTGCTACTTTCCGGCTCGCTGTCTTCGACTTCTGTGAAGGACAATCTCGCCACGATGAATCTGGGATCATGATCGTTTTGAATAACGCTAAGGCATGCCTTCACATTTAACGAGCCGCACTGCGCAGCTTAGGGAATCGTGTACTGACCGTGGTAGAGCAAACCCCCCTGACAAACCTTGCGCCGTAAGCTGGTGCTACCATACACAAGTAGCTTACCGCATCTCGGGGATCGGATCAACGCATATGACTTGGAAATTGAAAACCCTTGGGGGATTTATGGACTATGTTCAACAATAAGACTATCGACAACATGGATCCATCTGTTGTTCGTATACGTCCTCCTTGGGCTAACGGTCACCGATGCACGCGTCATATGGGAAGATAGGCACCCTATTGGAGAGTGATGGTATAAGCGTTTATATTTTGTGAGGTATCTTTGAAGATATGGACGTGTATTCGGATCAAAAAGCCATTCAACGTACCATATCAATATCACATGTCAATCAATGGTCGAGCTGAATCCTTTCGAAGATTTGCGACCCCTTTCTTTATGTTCAATGCTAGTCGGGAATATTACTCATCGAGATGTAGAAGGATTATTAACTGGTCAGTCACATAATCGTGGTGAGGTCAGGTGAGTTCTTGGGTCAGGGTTTGATGGCATTCGGAAATGAAAAGACACCAAGATATTGGCTAGCTATCCAGCCGCAATGCCACCATAATAGCCACAGCTGTCAATTGGCCGAATCCTAGGGATTTTTAGCTGAGAGTCCGACACGCTGTCTTCCAATAGATACTTACGATGAATAACACTGGTCGGAGTGAGCTGCACTAAGCCAGTTCGCCGTGAGAATGTCCGTCAATACAGTTGGGAATTACAGAGGGTCTGGAGATGGCGCTTATTTCGTGATGCACTCGACCTAACAGCTCTAAGTTCCTGGTTCCGTGTCAGTAAGACTGACTAACTGCCTAGTATAAATAGATAATTAACCCAGACTTATTAGTTGGTTGTTGTGAGCCAAGCTCATACCGGGGCGGCCAATACCAAGCGCCATGGTCGAGGTACACGCGCTTATTGGAAGATAGGGAGTAACGATGGCGACCACATTGAGTCAGCAGACCCACGATGATCACGATCAATTTGATCTCTTTACTAAGTACATGTAGGTAAACAGCTGCCATTTGAAGCTCGGTAATCGGAAAGAATCTGGATAAAGATCCGGGCATACAAAGGGTCGGATCCGAGGGCCGGATCCCATGTGGATCTGGTATGACTGAGACATACATGCTTCTGCATGCCAACACCTAGGCGAGAGCACCTAGGCGAGAGCGAAACCTTTCTGCTTCCGAGGTTTGCTGCGCGGCTGAGACACGTTACACTGTTCAATGCCGAGGCTTTCGCCAGCGAGTAGGGGTGCGCCAAAGGTTGCACATGTGGTCTGCGAAGCAGAGAGACCTGAAAAGAGGTTCGATATGCTGGACTACCGATAGAAAAGTGAATGACTTAATTGAGTAATGATTCTAAATTATGTTGGTGTCTGGAAGGAGATATCCGCTAGATAGTTAGAGCTTGGGCTGTTGGTTTCATTGGCGCACACGAGTACCAGTGAAGTAATCGATCACCAACATGAGCAGGATTCTTCAATAATGATACCATCTTCTGTGTTTCAATATCATCTACGCTGTAAGAAGATATCCAGTAGGTAGGTAGATACGCTAAAGTCAGTTTCAACTTTTCTCGCATCACTATCCAATGATAATGAGAAGACCCCTGCTCGCCTGAACAGACCCTTGAACGTCGCTATATGTAAGTAAGGTGGGCGAGCGGCTACGATTGGGTTTGGATCCCTATCCCTGCTTAGGCCTTTTTATACACGAGAGGATCCTTCTTGGGCAAAGTCTAGTTTCCTATTTGGTGACCGCTGTTGTAAGTGCGAGCCGTGACAGGAACCAACTGGGAATCGCCGCACTTCGTTCGGGGGGACTGAATTCTGGGCGAGACTAGGGAATTCTAATTTCAGCCGATTTCTCACGCCTCTGATCGTCATATTCCCCAACTTGTGGCGGTCAGAGTGCCACGTCACTAGCCACAAGCATAGCCACCGCTGATCCCGTTCCCAGTAATGGTAAACCTGCAATGGTGGCGAGGTGCAGTGTTAGTAGGTAGATAGTTGGTACTACGATGTACCATATCATACCACAGATGCTGCACAGAGTAGAGCCACATGCCAACTGGCATTGACTAAGCATACCCAGCTGTCTGGGAACGTCGCTTGGATGATCTGAGACAAACGGCTTTTGAGGCGACAAATCGGCTTTTAATGCATTAGTTCTGCCTTAGACCATGCAACTTTCAGCTCATCAACGCCCTGCCGAACTGATGCTTCTCCATCGTATCCATCATAGAATCGAGAAAGGGAGTTCGAGATAATGGATAGGTGTCCGGTTCAATACCTAGGCCCTTAGTTTACTCAAAGCGCGATGTAGATAACACTATGCGGTCGATAGTCGAGTCTACCAAATACCATAATGCTGTGGCCTGGAGCGTTGGATCTGCGAGGCGCGGTGGGTACGCCCCAAGAGATCCATAGCAGAATGATGTCGCAAGCTGATTTTATGACAAGCATTGGTTAGTTCTCATTTAGTGGACATACCTTTAGATGCTTCAGTCACTAGACCATGTATTTCTGGTGTGAAATACAGCCAATTAGAAAAATACAATATTTAGCCTACATTGTCGCCCTGTTTCTTCGTCTTGGCATCGATTCGACCTACAAATAGATAGGTACACTACCATTTTGCCCTGTGTACGACACTGGCACAATCAAGGTCGGTTGCGAGGAAGGCTTCTGGAAAAGTGGTCTGGTTACTACTTTCTGTATTTGGTGCGAATGTTACAGCCAACTATTCGCTAGAAGTGGCACCATTTGCATATGGTAGTATCCGGCAACCCTCTGAGGTAGTGTAGGACGTAACATACCTAGTAGTACAGTACTATGTTGCGTAGGCATGCATACTTCTTTAAGTAGGTCTGTCTGCTGAGTACTACATAGTAGGTACTGTAATGTTGCTCACCGAGCCGTGTCTCGAACGCTCGTATCTTACGCTCGATGTCCATTCTCCCCGCCTGCCTGTCACAATGATGCCCCTCGGCTTTGTGGATAAGTGACGCTGCTATTTAAAGGTCATACTTGCGAGATGTTGTCCTGGTCGTATAACAACTGGGTAAAAAGGTGACAATAGTAGTTCCGGCATGTGATATCATTTCTAGATACAAACCAAATGGCCTACCTACTAGATAGGCAGGTAGCCAAGTGCAGCTACGAGTTTACCTAATCATTCCGTTTGCTACTAGACTTGGGACTTGCGGGATGGTGAACCACGGATGCAAAGACTTTGGTTGCACCTCCACGGGTGCAGAACGGGTGCTAACAGAGTGAGACATACATAACGCCACCACGATATACTAAGTGGTGGACCCCGTCTAGTGTGACAAAAGCGAGATAGGCGAACGCGGAGCACTACACTACGTAGAAGAAGGCGGCTGTCATACAACATGGTACCACTTCTGACATGGAATATTCATTGCACCGTCTTCTCTTTCGAGAAAGGTGAACCATATTATATTTGGTGATATTGCTGATGGCGTTCAAAGAATATTTGAGCAGTGTCCGAGCTTACCTAGAGAAGACATTGAGCAGGGAGTGTACATACCTGATACCTAAGCACTTACCGTCGCCGCAAGGCAGACTTGAAGAGGTAATCCACCTACTTACTGCCCGTCGAAAAACATCAATCGACGTCAAGGAGAATGGATTCTGCTGTACAGACGCATTTACACCACTCATATTCTCAGATGTATACATGGATTATAGAGGGCCTGATGCTTAAGAGGGAGTCTTAAGAATTGGGCACTCGGTTGGCTCGCTGGTCACTGCCACAGCATGTGTTATCCCTGAATAGTCCCTGAACACACGTACCTACTTACTTACCTGTAAGCACCTCCTGCGCGGGGGAATTAGTGTATGTGATTCCACCGAAAAGCGCTGGGCGAGACCCGGAGCTGCAGGCCAGTGGACAGGCCGCTTACACTTAGAGCTTCACGGGCAACTCTCCACTGGGCTGCCTCCTGCCCAGGCCCCGCAAATAGCCGTCCTCACAGGTATCAGCCACAGCCTGGTTTTCCATCTGTCCGCTCGTCCACCAGCCATCCATGTTTGAGTTCAGCAAACTCGCCGCAAGTTTCATCTCACGATGGGCAAACTTTTGTGCTTCCACCACCCTAAATATTAACAAGACAAATGATACTTGCAGGCGCCGTCGCGACCATTCGACTTTGCGCTAGTTTACCAGAGTGTATATGTACGGGTTCCGGAGTGCCAGACCGACAGGGTTGCCCACATGTGCCCCGTCCCAAGTGACCCTTGGCTGCGTTGCGCCGTCCAACCAGGGGACATGCCACTAATTTTCGGGGCGAGGGTACAGGGTCGTCGCCGACGAATCGCGTCTTCCAGCACTCTCTGGTCGTTCTAATAGGATATCAGACTATGCAGCACCCGCGTCCGCTCAACATAGTCCCAGCAGATTGGCCCAGTGCAGCGGCTACGCATCTCATCCTGATCCACGCTCGCAAACTGTCTCCCAGCCTGTCCAGTGTAGCATTGTGTACACTACAGTACCACTACTACTACCTAACCATGCGTGAGAGCATCTTTTCCTGCTTCGCTCTAAGACTGGGAGCCATATGGTCACCCAAATTTTCGAGCTTTGTCTATCTCAGCTCTGCTTGTTGTCGTCCATCTGGTAGGGTGGCTCTGGATTGGATACCTCTCAAGGCGGTGGGCGAGAAAGAGAGGGAGAGAGAGAGAGAGAGATACAAACGAAGGGAGAAAAAGTCGCTGTGCCGGCCACCTGCAGTAGTCGCGTGGGAAATGTCACCCGCGACTCTGGTCCAGGTATGCCTCGCCTTGTGTGACTCAGCGCAGTGCTCAGTGGCCCCTTGGGTTTCTCGTCCCTATCTTCCATAGGTTGCATACGCCGTACAAACAGGACCCTAGCTTGCTGATCGCCCCGTGCTACTCCGCAGAATCCGCTGTGACTGCTGCCAACTAGTGTGGACTAAAGGTTAGGTACATTGTTCGGCGATTCCTGAGCGACGCAAGATGGCCACCTCTTGGCCGTGGACAGGGGTGTCTACGCCACGACGACCCACGCGAATTCTGAAGTATCCCAACCAACAAACCAGTATCTTTTTGCTCACCATTTTCCTTTGAGTAAATCAGTGTTACTGGTTAATTGGAAAACGATGGGTTGGATCCATGTAACTCGGCCAAGAATCTTATATACCCATAGCTGTCTCGCTCTCCTGGATCCTCCGACCCTCTCCCGATGCAACCTTTCTAATTTACTTTCGCTTCTGGCACTCCTATACCGGTGTTTAGTCCTGCCTTCATCGCTTCTTTTTCTGTTGTATATTTTCTCTTCTCCTTGGGTCCAGTCCTATCGGTCCTAGTCTCGCAAGTCTGTTAGTGAACGGATTGACACTTTGGAACTACCTACTCCGTCTTGGTTTTTCCACATTTTCAACGCCGGCACTAGACCTTTTTAAAGTGTGATATATTCAAAGGGTTGTACCAACACTTCTAAACGCCCTAGCACCCCACCAACATACCAGGCTCACCTTTCCTCCCACACCAAGATTTTCGATTACTTAACGTCAGCGCGGAACGGTCCCTCGGTCCTTCCCATAAACTAAAAGCTAATCAGTCCGCGCCGTGCCCGGCGCCCTTTAACGGTGTCACCCTTGCTTCTCATCAATATCTTGAAATCTCACTGGACATTTTCCAGGACCATCTTATAGCTATACTCTTACAGGATTGATCGCCGTGAATTCTTTTGGCTCGGTATTATTTCTTAAGCTGAGCACTACCATCAATTAAAGCGACAAAAGACTCACTGGCCGGGCGACCTGTTTTATCCCCCCGTGGCCAATGCTACTTGGCTAGAGAGTAGTTCATTAAGATTGTAAGTCTATCCTATTGATATACCAAGAACGAGAGAATATCGCTGATAATTAGTGCGGTTAGTCATTATCATGAAGATATTATTCGATATATAACATGATTAGAAAATCTCATACCTGGCCAGTGTTGAGAAAGGAAAAGGCAACATGGCTTCCTCCATCCCAGTCGCCAGTGTTCATGGTGTCGGTGAGAAGTCTAAGAGTAAGCGGATAGGGGCACTGCTAGACCTTTCTCGCGGGGAGCCTCCCCTGACCGCAGTGAGACGAAATCAACAGAAAGAGCCTCAAAGAAATATGCCTTCGGTCCAAGCAAGTTCTCAGCCCCGCGCCCAAATGAGTCGGATATCTCAAAATCCATCCACCCACAAAAATTCAGCAAAGGGTGAGGTCAAGCCCTCTCGTCCTCCTCTCACTCATGAGACACAATCCTCGTCAACGAGCTCACGCTCTGGGATCCCCATGATGAAGTTGATAACATCGGTGACGGGTCAGAGTGAGCCACCCGTCCAAGCACGGAGGGTATTACGTCGAAAGCAGTCAACAATCTTAAAAGAGCCTTCCAATATCCGCGCCCAGAGTCATTCTCGTTCAGATTCTGGGAGAACTAGCTTATCTCCGCTAACCCAGAGCTCCCAAGCATCTTTTGACCCAGTCAGCCCTCCTTCGGACCAAGCCACAACTCAGATTTCAAGAGAAGCGCGTGGTGCAACATTAGTTGAGACTCATCGACCGATGATGCAGCCCACTCGAATATATCCAGAACTGGATCGCTACCGAGATATTACACTGCCTCCCTCTAGAAATCCGCTTGGGAAAGATGCGCTATATAGGCTCGCGACGGAAGACTTACCACCACCCACCCCTCTCTTCTCAGGAGCCAGTAGTCATAGCCAGCCAAGCAATTACAGCGCTAGCCCTTCCACAAGATTCTCGGGTTCACCCGGCTCCGGTCCGTATAGCCGAGACACAACGCCAACATCGATGTGCTCACAGTCACCTGGTCTTGTTGCACCGGTGCGATTTTCTGCTGCTAGAGCAAGGCAAGCAAGCCCGGCCGAAACGAGACCGCCCATAACTCGAAGAAGAGCCGGTAGTACGTCGAATGAAGGGGGCTCTTTTAGTGCTGACCCCCAGGGGCTCGCTGCAGTGAGGGAGGCCTTGACCTCATCATCGTCGAACTCGACAGTACGTACGGAGGAAAAGATCACGAATAAAGTTCGCAGAGGGCATCCTCCAACTCCGCCAAGCCCACCTCCCAGAAAATCATCGCAGAAGTTCAAGAAGAACGAAAGCACGGATGAGACTCAATCATCATTCCAGTCTCGGATTTTATCTCACTCAGGAACCAGATCTTCCTCCCCTGTCAAGCCTACCAAATCTGTCCATAACAGAGCTCCTAGCGTCACGCCGTCTCATCAGCGCAGGCCAACGCCACCATCCCGTCCCAGCAGAGATGGAACGCCAGATCTTTACTCTCAATTTGGTGGTCCAGTCCCAATTATACACAGTAATCTATCCTCTACAAGCCTCACCGAGAAACGCCAAAGCGGACAGCTTCAGTCAATCTATCTTCCTAGAGCCACGCCCCAGAGGCCCAGTCAGGACAACCCTGGTTCCGCGCGGCCCTCGTTCAGCCAAGATCCTCCAGTTCCACGAGTAGAAGTTCTGCCGGGATCCCAAGACAGCAAGAATGGTACCGGAAAGACTAATAGAGCCCCAAGCCCCGCCGTTTCAACATTTAAATCCAAATTCCCACTTTTTGGACGACGAACGAAAGTAGATTCCGAAGAAACCCAGGCTGAGAAGAAAAGAACCAAGATCTCTCGAAAGGGACCGGCGGCTGGGACTGGCCACGAAGGCTATGGCAGGGTAGGCGCAGTTAGGAGACGCAGCAACATAGTCTCAACTCTGCAAATTAGGACTCCGGGCCTAGTTTCATCTTCCGAGAGTCTTGCAAGCGCTCTATCGACGGATCCGTTCTTGCTAGAACGTATGAGTCCAGTCATCATCGCTGGCGGTGAGGTGGTTGAAAATCAGAATAACAGTTTTGATTTGAATCGCACTGAAAGCAATCAGAGCGCCTCTTTGCCCCGGCCCAGTCTAGGGCCCCGAAAGTCTTCGGCTGCATCTTCCATAACCCGAGATGGTAGTCGTCCGATTTTGCGGCCGTCTCCCTCTCTTTCGGAGACGATCTACTCACGCCGCCCATCAGATAATAATGACTTGGAGGAACTGAAAATGAAATCTACACTGGCATATGCGGCCGCAGCCCATCAGCCTCAGCCACAAAATAATTCACAAACCGACAATCACAAGGCAGCCGACGCTCGAGCTCCGTCCGTGTCAAGTATGGCTACAACTATCTATACTGACGATTCGCTCCCGGACATACAACCTGTACAGAGTCGCACCCTTCCACAAGCTACCTCACCCGCTAAGAAGTTGACTAAGAGAGCTAAATCGCCTCGTAAATGGAACATTTTCGCAAGGCACCAAGTCAACTTGTCCCCCGAGAAACAAGAGGAGCGCATACCTGTCCTGGTTCAGCCTTCGCAGGACCAACCGCCTGCCGTCCATACAATGATAGACTCCCCTAAATCGGAGGATATCGATGGAAGTGGAAGACAAGATATTAGTGTCATGTCACACGAAGCTAATGTTCTTCCTCTGGCAGATGTGGAGTTTAACTACGACCGAAAACTGCCTGCCAACAGTGACATTAGACAAATGAATAATGCGCATCCCGAGAACGACGGTGCCGATATTGGTCTATCCAAACCAAATGACACATTACCTAAGATGTGGCAGCTTAACACAAGACATGAATACCGAACAATCGAGCAACAATCTGCTGAGTCGTCCACTAGTCGTCCTAGCAGGCTTCCCCAAGTTGGTAGAATTCCAAGAGTCGTGGCTAGCCGTCCGGAACAGATATCACCAAAGAGCTTCTCTCGTCCATTTAACCGCGTGAGCGTTCAACTGCTGCCGGCGCAATTATCTCAGATGGACGAGGATTATATAGCGAAAGGCCCTAGTCCTCCTGATTCAGTATCGTCAAAAATCCCACACGCCGAGTCTCCAAGGGAAAATTCACTACAATCAGCTTCAAAGGAAGATCTGATTCTCTATGGCGATCTACCCATTCTTGAGCAGCGCGGCCCAGAATTCCTTGTCTTTCCACCTTATGAGAACTCAAGCCGCGAAGGAGAATCCGACTCAAGTTGTTCTGATACATCCGACCACGTTACTCACACGGCACAAATACCCGAGGCTTCAGTACCACTTGGAGTAGATGAAGTTTGGGACGAATTCAATGATCTACTTGAGGACTCTCCCCCATCTCCAACATCATCTTGCGGAGATCCGTTTTCACTTGAGACCTATCAATCTCATCCTGTCGAAAAGTCGGCGGAACCTCTTGAATCACCGACTTTTATGACCGAACCCGGTCAGGGCGCTCGAATCTCCAATGTAACTGCAAAAACTGGCACCGAGTCTAGTCACTATAGCGCTGATATGACTGCACGGATTAATGCCGCTTTTCGGTTTGATTCTGAACCTCCGGTGACACCATTATCCGTTTCAGAGTTTGTGTCCGGCTATGGTGATCGCAACAACAGTGAAGTAGAATTAGGTCAAGAACCCCAGCCAACCCCTCAAGCCAGTGAATGCTCTAATGATGGCGCGGAAGCAAAGGTGGATAGCGAGAGAAACTCACGGGTTAGCGACAGGGTTTCAACGAGCAGCGGACTCAGCGAAGAGACACCACTATCGCAAGTCAACTTGCGCGTGGGCTCGATGACAGTGAGCAAATGGCTCACATTTGGTCACGTTTTGTTCAGCCCTATAAGAGAAGAACTTGCCGATAATGACAGCTCCCTCAAGCGCCAGTCGATATTGGTTATTGATGGCCTGGGTAACGACGATTGGTCCTTTTATGCTGCAGAAACATACCCGGCAGCCAATTTTTTCAATCTTTCCCCTCGTGCACCGCTGCCGCGAGATCACCAAACAAAGTCATCTTTTCCCCTTTCCCCACCAAATCATCACCAAATTCAGTTCAAATCGCATGCGGACAAGTTCCCATTCGGTCCAGACAGTTTTACTGCCCTCGTATTCCGTTTTCCCACAGCCGCGCCAGAGTCACACTACGGTAATATATTCTCAGAAGCTCTTCGGGTTCTGAAGCCTGGCGGATTTATCGAATTTGCTGTTCTTGATGTTGATCTGAATAACATTGGCAACCGAACCCGACGAGCCGTCCGACATCTAAAAGAGCAAGTCAGTGCCCAGAATCCCGACTTATATCTTAGCAGTACCGCAGATCTTATCTTGCGTCTACTGGGGAAAAAAGGCTTTGTTGACATTAAGACGTGTCGTTTGGGTGTACCGGTTGCCAGCTCTATTACGACAACAGCGAATAAAGACGGGAAAAAGGACGAGCGCAGCCTCGCAGAAATGATGAATGACAAAACCGAACTGGGCGACAAAAACATCACAAAAATGGTCTCAAAAGTTGGTCGTTGGTGGTATAATCGTTGCTACGAGGTTCCTACAGGGATGAGGAGCAGCATCTGGCATGATAAAGCTTTGCTTGCTGAATGTGAAGAATGGGGTACTAGTTTAAAGCTGATGGTTTGCCACGCAAAAGTGCCTGAAGCCAGAGGGCGCAATGCCAGTGTTTGATCCTCCCTGGCAGCGGGCAGAATATCTCACCTATTATACCAACATAACCCGATCAATCATGCCTTTTCATTCGGACCAAACATATTATATTCAATTCCTTGCATATATTACGCATATACATTTGGAACGGCGACCGCATCTTCGGCATAAATACGATATTGCAAGACTTTTTGAAAAAAGATTTCCAAGGGCGCAAGCTCAACACATTACTTGTATACACAGATCGACGGCAGGAACCAACAGATCTAAATCCATTGTATCGAAGGACGACACCCAAAGATACTAACTTGAAGCATTGATATTTCGTCAAGTGGCACACAAAAGCACCCTTCATTTATTCCATGGGCACACTTCCTTAACAAATATGCCCACAAACACTTTGGCTGGGCAGGCATTTTCACAGGGCAGAACCTCTGCAGGAACCAAGTAACTTCGAACTCTTAATACTTTTGGCTAAGCTTGAGTTAGCCAGACTCGTGGATCTTTCAATCTGATTGTCCCCTCGACGGCGCGGAAACTGGCTGAACTTCGTCCAACGCATATGCATTTTATTCACTCGCACTTGGACGACAGACTTAATCCTTATACATACATGGAGGGCTCTGGTAGCGGATTATTGGGTTTAGAATGTGATCGGGAGAATACCGAGCGTATCTTGAGATGGTGGCTGGTTGTGAGGCGAATTAAGTCCAATTTGTTTGTTACGATGGCACGATATTAATCCCTTGATGAAGACGACGACGACGACAACGGTGGGGTAGTTGATATTATTGGGGAATAACACGCAAGCATCGGAGTCTTGGATTTGTGAAGTTTGCTATGATCAATAGTTGCACTTTGTTAATAGATACCCCTGATACTTTTTCAGACCATGAACCAACGGCCCTTATGTGTTTATTTGCTTTGCTTGTTGTTTATACTTGTGATCTCTTATTTGCAATCCACAGGAGTTCTAACTACAGAAAGAACTTTTCCTAGCATTGAGCCTATACACGCATACACGCTATCATAGTAAGCGAGAAGAAACCCAGTTTTGAAGGGTGCTCGTGGCTGTCACGAGTCTTATATAAACTAATGAACTATGTATCCCCTGTTTACCGTGATATATATATTTATATCTGAAATGGTATATGTGCATAGATATGCCCTCTATTTGGTGCTTCTTAGGTCGTGGCCTTGCTACGACAAGCCAGCTCTGTGTTCGTTGAGCAACGTCCTTTTACAGTGGCTGCTCGACCTGGGAGGCTCCAGGCCCCTGTATTTTAAGTGACGGCATTCAAGCATGCCTTTCTCTTTATTTCCCTTTTTTCACACCTGTCCATACCACCAGGTTTGGAAGGTTCGATGTATTTATATATGGATTCTTTACGCCACTTTTCGCCGCCTGAACAGCACTTCGGCGGTCTGGCTCGGACTCTTGGTCATCATGAAGACGACAGGTTTAGGACGAGCTTCGCCCTCCCGGAGCTTGATATCGTAGTTGAGAAGCAGGTAGGCCAGGATTAGCTTGATCTCCTGCGCCGCGAAGAAACGCCCCGGACAGGCATGCTTGCCCAGTCCGAAGTTCTGGCTTGTGTCTCCGATACTGGTGAATTGGTATTTGCTTGGATTGGTCTGAGATGGAGACGAATTGGGAGATGGGAAAGATGAGGTTGTGGAAGCGGCTTTGGGGGAGGGAGTCGTTGGCCGAGAAGTGATATATGAGGGAGATGGTGAAGAAAGGATAGGAGATGAGGATCGTGTTGGCGCTAAAGGTTGATGTGGTTGCTGCTGACGTAGCTTCCAGAACCGCAAGCCGTCGAAGACTTCCGGATCGGGGAAATACCGCCCGTCGAATGAAATTCCTGCCAGGGGTGTTAATAAGCTGGTCCCTGGTGGAAGATGAGTGCCGTCTGATAGGTCGATCGGTTTCATTACTTTGCGGATAAATGAGGCTATGGTTGCCTTCGGTTAGCTTCGATGTGCGATGTTTTTCTTCATGCTGATTTGGCACACGGAGAATCGAAGAGAGCAGAAAAGAGATGGGGAGCTTATCGAGACCTTCACTTACTGACGTTGCTGGACAGCCGCTGCGACTCCTTAATGAAACTGTCCATCTTCTTTAGTTTCGATATGCTGTCCTTCCGTTCCCAGGCATCTTCTCCATGAAAACCCTCCAAAGCTTCCTCGCGCAGAATGCTCTGCATTTCCTGATGAACTGCGAGGTCGTATATACAGTCCGTAGTGAGATTACTTGTGGTGTGTATCGACGATGCGCTCAGTAAAAGTTGCATCTTCGCCTGTATGAAGTAATTCCGTTTCTCTTCAACCGGCAATCCGTCCGAAAGCCACTGAATAAAATCATCAGGTTTCTCGGAACTTGGCGTATCCTCATAGTTTAGTCGTTCTTCTATTAGGGGTTCTAGCATGGCTTGTGCTTTGGCCAGGTCTGCCCTGATCGTCTTGAGTTCCGAGACGAAGTACTGTGCCACCGGACGCATCCACGGTGGAAAGAATTGTAACTTTGTCACGGCGATGAAAGCCGTTATGGCGAAATTCACGCTAACACCCATCCATTCTTCTGAGCGGCTTAATGAAGATCCCACAAAGGCCCGTCCACTTAACCGCGAGACCGCTCGTACCATGAATGGCTGTATCCTGAATGGTGTCCAGTCTAGATGCATTAGCAATGATGCAGCGGATCGATTCTGACCTCAGACTCTACCTTTGCAGGCAGGGAATTCCGCGTCTAAAATGAATTGAAATTCCTCTTTGAGGGTTGGAACTATCCTCTGTAGGTTATGTGTTGCTTTGGTTTTCAGGAGCATCGTCAGGATATCTGAGTGAGCATCTGCGGATAAGTGTGTGTACTCGCTCAACATGGCCTGCTCGGAAGACATTAGCTAATGTAACCTAGGAGTCAGGAGACTGCTATGGTTTTTGCTCCAACTAACCTCGCTGACTGCTGTCATGGCACTGAGAGTATCCTCCGGCAACCCCTTCAGTTCAGCCACGAGTGTTGGCGGTATTATAGTTCGTTCACCTTCCGTTGATCTTATCTGGTACACACTATCTCGAAACTTTCCAGCTTGTGTTAAAACTCGGTCTAGACATGCAGCGGCTAGATACACTCACCTTGCAGTAGCTGTCTTTGATTAAAGCATCGGCGTTGAACATCCACTTCATTCTAGATACCTCGTAGAATGGGGCTGCGACATGAGATCCCCGTTTAGGAAAGAGAAAAAGCCACACACAGAAGGCTATGGTGCTGATTGCGGCATAGTAAATAACCCGATTGTTCGTTTGGATCTGACGCGATATCTCATCCGTTGCTAGGGTGAAGCTGAGATTTCGAGCTTGTAGGGCGTCCATATCGTAGCCGGTGGTGAGATTCGGCAGTGAGAAAGTAGGAATACTGCGTCGCAAGTATCTTCGATAACCTTCCCCCTGACAAGATCATCGGGAAAGAAAACAAAAGTATTCTGCAGAGAAATTTCCTCAGAGGATGTGGCGAGTATACGACCCGATTGTCTTTGAAGAATAGCACCACAATAGGTGCCACGCTGCTCCTTGGTAGTTGTGGCATTCGAGTCGAGTTGTTCACGTATAAGCTCGGTGTTGTCTCATGCACGATGTGCCGTAGAAATGGGGCGAGGAAGGTTAAACCAGCAACTTCAGAACCGCATTATCGCCGACTAGTAAGAATGCCGTATATGCCAGCACGGATAGGAAAGAACGCAGAATCAAAGCGATAGAGTGATTAGAAAGGAAAACAATAGAGTTGAAGGACGGGAAGACGCTCTAAAAATGAACTCCCTTGCCGAACCGAAGATCCTGATCTCCATGGGAGAAACGAGGCGCAAAGCCGCACAGCTCGCTAGCTGGCTGCCGGTTGGATGCTCAGCTGGGCGGCCGGCCCTAAACGACCCCGGAACACTGTTTGACATTGGGTTTCCTATTGTCACGCGCAGATGTAGAGGGTATCGGTGTCTGGAGAGCCGATCGATCTGTATTACTACCCAAGTCGCCATCCTAGTATACCACCCGCCAACCTACCCCCCGCCAAGAGCGTGCGGGTGGCATTCCGACGACTGTCGGGAGGCTGCTGAAACGTGGGACAAAACATCCGAACCAAACAGTTCGGGAGCTGCCAGCCCCGAGAGCGCTGGCGGGCGGAGACCCTGCCCCCTGTCTCTCATTTACAGCAGGTATTGCCGGCAACATGGCGATATCACGCGGCAGGCAAATGGATAATTCAGTCTTTCGACAAGAGACATATTTCCCGCAATAGTTATGAACCAGGCTATCGCTGCAGAAACAAGAGGGAGTTTTGGTCATTGTAGTTAAAATTGGACATTCAATTGGCTGGTCTGTTGTTGACGTCCGCCTCTTGGCAATGTCTCATCTCCGTCTAAGTCCTTTTATCCGCCCCGGCTCAAACAAGCTTGATCGACGACTCCTTGGAGTTTGAGCTGCGCGCAAATCATGGTAACGACTGGAGATCAGGACTTCATATCCCATTTATTTCAGATGGAACACAAGACACGTAACGGCAAAGAAGCCGAAAGGTGAAGGAAGGAAAAAGACTGCGATTTGGCAGTGAGTTACTCAGTAGTGCATGAAAACATAATCCTAGCCGAAAAAGATAATCTAGCTAGACAAGTCAGCATAGACCTTCGGCAATAGGATGCCGGATCCTTCGAATTGCGTCGCATATGTGCCCTACCTACTGTATATGTCTATGTATACAAGCAGAATATATCTACCCTCATCCTTTGTGAATATAGATATAGGTAAATACTCATAAACTGTACAGCCATCGAACTCGGCATGAAGCGAGACCAGATTAACATCAGTTTAATGATTCCAAAGAGCTCCACACTTTGGCATTGCCGTCACCTTCTAGCAATTGACGAAACAGCCTCACAGCCTCATCGTTCTGCCCCTTGACATCAAAATCATTGGTAAAAGCCGCCATCTGCGCAAAAAATGCCTTCATCCTTGCCGGGTCCTCATGCATGCCGTCTTCAGCAAAAACATACACGCGCCCAAACTTCCGCGCCAGGTCAACAACAGCCTGGCTCCTGGGCCGTCGCGCGCGGCAAAACGCCTGCAACGCGGCGGGGATCTCGCCGGGTTCCTGTACGTGTTCGAAGAGACAGCTGAGAACCGCTGCGTCCTCCAGCGCCTGCGCCGCGCCGTTTCCGGCGAACGGCAGTGAGGCGTGGGCGGCATCCCCGAACATGGCTACTTTGTTGCGGGCGTAGAAAGGCGCGTGGTCGTGGTCGGCTGCAGTCCAGGACGCGCTCGTGTCTCGAGCGACCATCTGCACGATCTGCTGTGCTTCTTCGCTGTAGTCTGCATACAGCGTGGGATCCAGGGGCGGGGCGTGACCAGTAGACGTGAATCTGGCCCCGCGAACCGCCACGCCGGCACTGAGGCGTGTGTTCTTGTTCAGCGGTATGCAATTGATATGGCCTTTTGGTCCGAGCAGGATGGGCACAGATGTCGTCCATTTGGGGTTGATTTGCTTCCTCGCTTCCTCTGTGGACACTAATGTCCTATAGATCTGCCAACCATCATGGTTCTTAGGAGCAGTGGCTGGATGTTCTGGCCCTAGTAAATAAGCCCTTGTGATACTATGTATACCGTCCGCACTGAGAAGACAGTCGACTGACGTAGATGTGCCGTCTTCAAAGGCGAGTTGGATTTTTGATCCCTCTAGTGCTGGCTTCTCTGTTATAGCGAGTAATCTTTTTCCAAAGCTGATAGAGCTGGGAGGGACAAGGGCTCGAAATCCATCGAGAAGATCGGCGCGACTCACGGTCTTTCTCCCCTTCGCTCTTCCCAGCTCAGCGATTAACTGGCCCGTGTATCGGCCCTGGGCTAATATGACTTCGGTTACCATCTCCTTGTCCTCGTCACCCATAGTTAAAGCTTTATCGAAATAAGCTTGTCGCACTTCGGGTCCCAAGAGCGTCATTGCTTTAATGGCGTTCAAATGCAGCGCTAGGCCTGCCCCAACGTCTGAGTATTGGGCCACCGCCTCGTAGACATGTACGTTGAGGTGTAGCTTCGTCGTCAGACTGGCTGCCAGAGCCAACCCAGCGATGCCACCCCCAACGATTGCTACCTCGATCTTTGATACAGTCATTCTCATATAAGTAACTAGTAATATTATAATTTACGACAGCAAGACGAACACAGAAATAAGAAATAAGCATGTCAAGGCATGGCTATTTGAATTTTGGTGACCAGCAAAACAAGGTTGTCTGCGGCATCACAAAGCTCGTGTAGGTGCCTGCACAATGCATTGAAAATCTGCTTCTTATCTGGCCTGTGAAGAGCATGAAAACCCTTGGGAGATAGAAGGAATCCCGATTCCGAGCCATCTTTGCACGAATATTTTGCGGTAGATGATGGTAGTTCACCATATTCCGATAGATTTGAAAGCTAGGCTCCATTGGCAGCACTTCAAGACCTAAAATCACGATTAAAGCGTGACGGGCCGCCGAGTTGGATATAGCATTTGCATTCACTTGGCAGAAAATACAGCTTGGCGACTATGAAGCAGCTCGGCTGTGCATTCCAGGGAAGAATCAAATACCAGCATGGAATGCAACCTTGTTGGTGCCGCGCGTCAAGCCCTTGGAAAACGCGGCCAAGAAAAAAAACAAAAGGAGGGAGCCGGTCAGCTCAAAAGAGGACAGATTTATCTATCTTTGCGAATACGAATCGAGAAGTAGCAGCCACTTCGCATACTCATCGATAACGTCATCCTTTAGGAATCAGACCTGGCGACAAATGACTGACAGCCAGCGTGGTTCGATTGGTGTGGTTAGGCTTACCATACTGTGCAAGGCCATGAAGTGCTAAAAGGCGAGAGATTTGACAAGAGATACTTAGTAGGACCGCGTAATAAGAACAAAAAGAAGTAGCAAGTATAGTGATGGCACAGCTGAAAAATGTCAATGATGGCTACTGATCATTCGACATGGCGTGAGCGGCTCCAGCGTTTCCCGAGAAAATTTAAGGTTCTGTTCAGGGGCATGTTAAATTGCACAGAAAGTGGCGCGTCCTGTTCTGACCGTATGAGTGTACTGAGCAATTAATTTCCAACGGAAAGAGAGGACCCAAAAGTCGGTGTCGACAGCAGCAACGAGGCTGGATAAGTTGATAGGTATTGCTAAATTGGTATTTGAAAAGTTGAAACAGGTTGGCAGTTGGACCTACTTAGTAAGTACCTAGGTACCCAGGTATACACCACACCGACTCTTATCTGATCTTACCCCTGCTAAAATAGGTATCCAATGGGCTTGGGGTTTTTGGAAAATGTGGAGCTTCTAATTTTCAGAGCCGGTCTCGGAGCTGAGATGAGATTGATAAAACCCTAGTCGATTGATCGATCTATTGATTGATTGATTAGATTATATGCACATGTAAGACAGGTGTCAGCACGGTTGCACAAGAACGCACGGGACTGGCTATCAATAGGTCTGATTGGATCCCTCTGGTGTTTGTGCTCACTAGGAAGAGCAACACCAGAAATACCTACCTTGGCTTTGGACATACTTATCTGTTGGACTGCCATTAGCGTCCATTCACATCGTAGGAATAGGTACTTCGAAATGAGAAGGTGTAGCCGAGCATTACCTCAAGCTCAACGCTGCATGTTCACCCATTACTATATACTACCGTATAGTACCGCAATATCATGTCCTACTATATTCGGCGAGCACAAACGTGGAGAGAAAGACTTCGGCTCAGGGAGCACTGTGTGTTCAGACGTCCACATGTCTCGGACATGGACAGGGCGCTTACACACTAGTCGCACCAAGAGCACGGCAGTCTGCCGTGTCGATATAGGTATATTGTACATTAGCCTTCCAAGAAAGCCGGGCGCGGTAGGTAATTCCCGCATATATTCTGGGAAGGGAGGCTTCCACTAGGCATTATTCTTGCTATACTAACCTCGTTTGCATAAGGACCTCGGAGAGTAGTATGCTGGGGCGGTTGTCTGCAGGTACGCGTCCACTATAAGAGCTGCGACTAGCTGAAAACACTACTAGCAAGGTTGCATTTCCTCGAATTCGGGACGGAGAAATTCGTCGTAGCCCATGCTTTCTCTGTACCCCATTGCCGGGGCCGATACCTATTCCATGATGTCGGGACTGTCTGGGGAGATGTCAGCCATTGAGCTACCAGGATCGCGCGATAACCCACCCAGAAAATAATGGGTAGTCCAGGCAATGGGGTGACCGAATGTCATGTCATTTAGCACAAGAATCTCGGTTGTTAACGATTGGCTGGTGTTGTCTGTGATCATACCAACACATATAAGCTGACATGGCGAAGGGCATAAGTAGTGTAAGCGGTTTTGAGCTGCCTACCACATTACCTTGTAAGTCGGTTGGCGCGGATGGGAATACTACCTGCGTTATTACTGCCAGCGAGGATAAACCCTCGGGTGCATTGATATGCAGCAATGTGCACTAGTACAAGGCATAATGATAGTGATACCATACCCGTGGACCTTTGTGTTAGCTCGAGTAGGTATTTCGTTACTGTACGTAAAAATTTTTTTATCTCGACTACGCGAAGCCGGGAAAGGCCGAGGTTCAGACGATGGGCCATTTACATGCCACGGTGTGCTGTACAGTGATATCGTAATCACTGATGTAAGTGGCCTGGAGGCCGGGGTACCGAGTTATCAGATGGACCCCACTTGCACCCTTGCAAGCCACACCTGATAGGGGTTTTTTACCCAAAGCTGCCATCATCCATTACCGACAGCGGTCTGGAGCAAGTGCTGGAGAACCGGGTCGATGATCTAGCCTGGAGGTGTTTGCCTTATTAATGACAATTGCCCCCAGACCTGCCCGGCCCGTTTTCGCATTACCAACCTTCCACCAACACCTCCTCCAAGTGTGAGGGCAGCTTGGTCAGTCTTTCGTCTGCTTGCGAGCATTGCTACGCAGTATTGCTGTCTTTTAAGCCGATTAACCGGCCTTCATCTCCACACTAATACCATTTGCTGAGTATACTTACCTTGGTACTGTCTGGGTGGTCATAGGTATATGACGTCCTGATCCTCAGGCATTTTCTTGTCCCACCAGCGAATTCACAAGCGCATGCGACCAAGTCGACTCAATTCCAACCTACCTAGTTTTCCATTGACGATCCTGTTGGCATTTCCTTCGGCGACGCACATTCCCCAGCCCGCACTGCAGAGCACCAATTAACGGATACCTATACAGTACGACTGCGCTTGCAACGACATCGTGACACAGTGCAAATTCCCGACGTCTGCTAAGTCGACTTGTATATCGTCCGGAAGATCGCAGCCTTTGTTCTCCTTGCTCGGTTCTACTGTGAGGCACAGGTACAGGACGGAACAGGAGGCAGCCTCACCCCTGATTTGCGATGGCTGCCAATATCGATCAGATCCTTCCTCTCCCGGGGGCTCAGGGCACTCCCGAAGAGCCAGGTCTGCCTTCAATCGCCCCCTCGCTTACGTACTCGGAGGACTCCGAGGACCAGGACGACCTACAAATTCCAGAACCAACGCGTAGACGACGCGCATCCACCCGGTTAATATCCCAGAGTGCTTCTGACATACAGAGGATCACTGGTGAGTCCACCCAACAGCTGATCAGCAGGTGTTGCGGTGCTGGCTGTTGCATGAACTTTCAGAAGAAGAAGCTCGGAATCGAATATGAACAAATCCCCCTTCCGGACAACGATGCCTTTCGCTCCTTGGGGTTAAGAATCAAGGACATTCCTACTGTTCTAACCGGCATCACCGACCTACCTGAGCAATTCATATTCTTAGAAACACAGCCCCGACGCCGGTCTCAGGTGCCTTCACCTACCGATTCAGCCATTTCACTCGGAAATCAAACTAACGGCGCAAATACTAGCCCTAATGCATTGGCCCAAAGCCTCAAGAACCTGGAGCTTGAGGATCTCGACACCTCGATACAGCCTCCGTCCTTTGTTCAGCCACACCCCCCTTACCATGTCCATCCCGCCAAGATTCACAATACAAGGGAGCTGACCCGACCCGGCGCTCCGAAGAGAACTTTTCATTTTGACCTTGACATTACTCATTATCCCGGAGAGGAAAATCTAGATTTCAAGGTTGGAGGGGCTATCGGTGTCTCTGCGCCCAACGATGCTCCGGTTGTAGAGGATGTTCTCGATTTACTGCTAGTTCCTCGCTTTCTTCGAGATAAGCCGGTCTTGTTGCGGACTACGAAGGGCCGATGGCCAACTGTATGGGGTGAAGATAAAGCAAGAGAACTCGTGACAACGCGCCGGGACATACTTACCTGGTGTTCCGACCTTCAATCATACCCCCCAACCAAACCCTTGTTGCGTGTCCTGGCCGAGCATTGCACTGATCCCGACGAGAAAATACTCCTCTTGTTCTTATGCTCCGGAGAAGGCCAAGGTGTCTTCTGCGATTTCCGCACTGGGCCTCACATTTCTGTTTCTCAGATCCTCAGCGCGTTCCCATCGGCCAAACCTCCTATGGATGTTCTCCTGACCGTCCTGCATCCTCTGATGCCCAGGTTTTACTCCCTTTCTAACGACCCACATGAATCGTACGAGATCCGAGACGGCAAGCAGCATCGCATCATCGAGATAGCTGTCACCGTTCATGAGACGGCTGACTGGCGTGGTGGGAACCGCACTGGAATCGGCTCGGGTTTCTTCCAGCGCCAAGCCCTCAAATTCATGGATTCGAAGGCTGATGGTGGAAAATCGCCCCAACTCTACATTCCCATGTTCAAGGGTTTGATGGCCAACCCTCTGGCGAAGCAGTTCGTCTCAGACGGACCGATGCTCCTGATTGGAGCTGGAGTGGGCATCGCACCATTCCGAGGATTTGTGCAGCGACGTCTTAAAAACGCCAACTGTGCCAATAAGGTGTGGGTTTTGCAAGGCATCCGAGACTCGCTCGTCGACGAGCTGTACAGCGGTGAATGGGGTGTCCACGAAGACGAAGTGAAACGTGTAATCCAGAGTCGACGCGGCGAAGGGCGCTACGTCCAAGAAGAGGTAGCAAACCAGGCAGACTTGGTTTGGTACATTATCAACTCCGTTGATGGACGTGTGTTTGTGTGTGGAAGCAGCAAAGGCATGGGCGAGGGCGTTGAAGAGGCACTCATCAAAGTTGCCATGGCCAAGGGCAACCTGGAGCACGACGAAGCGAAGAAATTCTGGGAGTTGAAAAAGGAAGTTGGCCAATACATTGCCGAGACATGGTAGTTCCCAACTTTTTCCTTTGGCATTTCAATAAGCCATCAGCCCGCATACTCGTAAGCACTGGGGGCAGAGCGGTTCAGTTATGGGCATCAGATTTATGATTTCGTTTATTTCAAGCGCTATGAACTATACATCACGGGGTTTTACAAAAGGACATCTAGAATCAAAGAGATATTGCGCAAGCCGGGAAAAGCCCACCTTGCGCCGTGACTGAGCTATTTTGCGTCCTGGGCATAGATATAAGTACCTTGTGGAACACGGGTACTCATCAATCATGGCGACAATCAGTCATAGTGTTATTTTTTATTTGTATGATAGTGGAATACCTATTAAGCATGTTACTACTGCGTCTGGATTGGATTCGCGCAAATCATGTGCTCATGTGAGCCGGACTCGTCATTCTGAGCTGAGAGCTCGGCATGCAGTAGCAAATAGAACCTGCACATAACATCATTATTTGGCTGTGGTATCTTCCAATCAGAGGAGTGTGAGCGGAAAAGGATGAATAGTCGCAAATAAATTAATAGCATCTAGTACTATACGCAGGTGATCCTTTCGTCTGTTATCAACATCATCAAATCCTGAAAGAGCAGAATGAGGCTCTAGAACAATGACGTTTGTATGTCTCTCTCTTTGGAATTTCCCGGGACCCCCTTGATGTAGACTTTCGGCGAGAACCGCCTATTCCGGTAATTTTACAATGTGGCGTCTGTCAGTGTCACTGATTGGCCATGGCCGTTCTTCTCAGGCTTCAGGTGAAGAGGGAACGGGCGACGTCGTGAAGGGGGGAACTCCAGCCGTGATAGGTACCATAGGTATGAACAGAAGTAAATCGATTCGGAATTACATAGAGGCGCTGTTGAATTCGAAAGCTACATATACCTACCTACCTACCTCACTAAGACTGACTGCCCCTCCATCCCACTAGAAAAGGTGGGGTTCAGCCTTTGCCCCTCGCTCCGAAAAATAGGATGTGCGAGGAGTAGCCGAAATCACAATAGCCGACGGACAGACCAAGTGCCGGGAGATAAGTCAAGAATTCCATGCCAGAGGCTGTGTAAGATATAATATAATATCATCGATAATAATAGTAATGGAATATGTTATATACGAGACAAACATTTCACCTATGTAGAGCATCTACTACCTACCTAGCATCTACATGTGCCCCTACCTACCTACAGGAACCTGTATCATTTTACATATCCATATCCATACTTAATTCCGCCTGTGCCGGTATGAATCAAGATTCGGAATTAATATGAACCGTATCGGGATGTTCGTGCTTGATTACCCAGGCTTGTGTAAGCAAAAACGAAGGACGCCCCGCTTGACTATGACTCTATTCTGGGTTAGTACGCTCTCGACTCCCCTGACACTATTTTCGTAGTGCCATTTGACCAGGTAGGAAGTCCACATGCCATAATATCGCGTCGCGATTATGATAGCGTAGAGGTGTGATTGTTAAGCAACAACTAAAGGACAAAATAAAACTCTGAAAAGACCCCGCATCGCATGGCATTAGGTACTGTCTGTCCCCTTTTTAGGGTAGGTAGTCTAACCTAGACAGGTTCAATGTCACCCTCTTAGCGCGCGCTCTTGGTGTAAGTACATGTAGGAAGTGTTTGAGAGCAAGTTGAGAGCCGAGCACGACACAATACCTCGACATTGGTTATAGCCGCCCCCCGCCAAGTGAGCAACGAGTCGGAGGTTTCCTCATCTTGGGAATACATTGCCCCTTCTATTTGCGACCAATCATCGTCGCCTGTTACTACGTAGGTGTATAGCTGGGGATCTACCGCTGGGTAGGCACGAGTTGTCATGCTGCAGTGTGATGTTAATTCCAAATTACAATTTTAATGAAATGTTTCGCAACCACCTGTAAGACGGAGCTGTTTACTCTAGGTACCTACTCTTGTAGTGAATGCCGTGATACCTACATTGTACATACCTACGTATTATTCTACTGTAGAACTATCGGAGATATGTAGTGTATTGTTTAAGGTATGTACATATGTAGGAAATACCTACTACTATGGTGCCATCTGCACACGCTAGTAATAGTATGTTATCAGTTTCTACTTACTTACGTATATACAAGAGGCACACACGTACAGTACAGTAAGGTATCGTCAACGCCGACCAGGTCGTCGTCAATCGGAGTCGTACCCACCGGGCACAGCGGCCCCCACCATCAAGTACCCACCGGCCGCCTGTAAGCGTAGGTAGTGTACCTGGATTCAGCGCACTGCGACTAGCATCATCTGATAGATTGATCGTGTCATTTGGCGTCGGAGGCTGTCTATCGCATTCAGGCTGCATTAATAATTTCTTACAGAACGAGGTGAACCCAGCCCTGTCCCATAAACCCCTCACCCACATGCGTCGTCTCGCGCTTACACGGCCGAACCAGACCCCTCCGTATCCCACCGGTATCCCATCTGGCGTCTAGATTTTGCTGAGTAGCCAGGCACTTGCAGCACTTGCAGCACTTACACCACTTAGTGAGGTCTGACTTAGCTACCTACAGTACTAATACCCTGCAGTCACGTCGCCTTGTTCTGGAGCACGCTATTGGTAGTATCGACCTATACCTCGACCAGGAAGCTGTCTGTTACCATCATCTGTTGGTCTGCGTGCGCACGATAACGTACATAGTGTAATTCTTCTGTGCCTGTGCCTGTGCCTGTGTCAGTGTCCACTCGAGCAAACACACGTACATATATAAGCCCATCATGCGTCCCCGTGTCTTGACCTCGACTCTCCTCTCCGCTTCACGTCTCTACACTACCGCCGTCTCCGCCTCTGCCTCTTCAACTTGTCGAGCAGCCAACGCCTTCTTCCCCTCCCAACTTATCAAGACTTGCGCTCCCAGCCTCACCGCCACCACCACCACCACCACCAGACCCTTCTCCACGAGTCCCACCATGGCCGCCAACTCCGCCCAGCTGCTCGAGGCCTTCAAGGCCCGCCGGTCCTTCTACCAGCTCAACAAGGAGCTGCCCATCCCCAAGGACAAGATCACGTCCATCGTGCAGGAGGCCCTGATCCAGGCGCCCTCGTCCTTCAACTCGCAGTCCAACCGCGTGCTGGTGCTCTACGGCGCCGAGCACGACAAGCTCTGGGACTTCACCTCGGAGATCCTCAAGCCGCTGGTGCCCGCCGAGAGCTGGGACGCCACGGCCGCCCGCAACGCCGGCTTCAAGGCCGCCGCCGGCACCGTCCTCTTCTTCATCGACACCACCGTCGTCAGCACCTTCCAGGAGAAGTTCGCCCTCTACAAGGACCGCTTCCCCACCTGGGCCGAGCACAGCACCGGCATCCTGCAGTACGCCGCCTGGACCACCCTCGAGGCCGAGGGGCTCGGCGCCAACCTGCAGCACTACAACCCCCTCATCGACGCCCGCGTCGCCAGCGAGTGGAACATCCCCTCCAACTGGCAGCTGACCGCCCAGCTCGTCTTCGGCGGCCGCGCCGGCGAGGCCGGCCCCAAGGACCACCTGCCCCTCGAGGAGACCTTCAAGGTCGCTGGTGCTTAAGTCTGAAGAAGATCGAAACACGCCGACAACTTGGACGAGATGGAATGAATTTTATTAGAAAGGTTCGTTAGCGAAAGTCAATTTTGCTTTATTGGACCTACGAGAAAGCTGCATAGCGCGGAGTTTATATATATAACCTACCTACCTACCTACCTACCCTGCCTCGCTTTTACCCATACCCACAATCCGGGCATGCTGGAGACGACACATCTCAAAAAGCTTAAGAGGAGACTCACCCTGACTACCGACACAACACGAGAATTGCCATCATCAATCAATGTACCTAGTTTACGTTACCTCGCAGGGTATATAAATAGACGGACATTAGAGGACTGACTACTTAACCTAGTCGAATGAAAGTAAATAAAATTCGCCCCGAGATATTTTATTGATAACATGTTTGCATCCCCGTGACTACCTGGCTTCCGTTGCCCCTTCCAATCCAAGGAATAACAACTCATGGCGTTAAATGATTGCGTTTTTTCTTGCTCTTCGCTCTTGTAGTTTTCATCGACACACAGCGCCTCTGATGTGGAAACGGTCATGAGACCTTGAGATGCATCTTGCGCTCCTTCCTGACATGCATATGCATGGCATATCCGCACGCTACAACCAACCAGTGACGACGCGGCTCTCACCAATGAGACCTCCGTTCAATCGCCGCAGTCTTTATCTCCTGGTGTCGCCATCCCCTACTGTAGTGTCGCAAAAGCGACGCCGTTTGTTGCGCTATATCAGCGAGCGCAATAACGGCATACACCCACTTCTACGCGCCACCTGGATTCAATTTCTAATGCGCCATAAGAGATTCTTCCACCTCATTTACACACCATCTATCTCGATGGAAGCAAGGAATGATGAGAAAGATAGCCTAGGTAGCGGGCTCATTCCCTCACTGCTAGATATAGCACATTTACGAAGTCTATTAGTTGACTGGGGCAAGGTTGAAAGCAAAAGTGGTCCGTCAATACATTCACGATAGCAGGCGAGTTATACCGAATGCTCATCTTGAGGAAAGCCGAGAAAGAGCCATAATAATAACCTGGGTAAGCAGGTAGTCTATATACACCGTCACCGTCCAATACACTCCAGGAGTAGTAGCAGCGGTAGTAGCAACGAATGTGTCGCGCTGTATGGAGAAGTTGACATATTCTTGCTGCTCATTCCGTTGCTCGTTACCTCCCGTATCATATCGTACAGGAAAATTCGATATGTATTAGTAATATAACATGTAGAGACAGCCAGAGATAATCCAGGATAGAACAGAAGAGCTATCGTGAAAAACAGGGTGGTAGTCGCGAGTTCTTCGTCTGTGGCATGTCGCGTTAGAATGCCACCGTTCCAATGTTTTTGCTGCGTACTTACCGAGCGCTGGGCCAATCTCCCGGAAATCGCAGATTCAAAAACGCCCGATTTTCCGCCTGTCGTCTTTGCCCATAACCCACATTTTGTACACTATCATGGCTTTATTGCGTGTAGTACAGGTTGAATGGAGAATTCAGGCGGTCCCTGACATCCGCCAATGTGCAATCTTCAATATTGACCATGAAGTTTGTTCAACGCCAGTAGCTATCCGGCTAACATAAGCGCAGTATATTAGGCTTTTCGCAATAGCAGCCTTGAGGAATGATTTATTAGCTGGTCAGGACTTCCTCCTGCACTGGAGGTTCTGGTGCAGGCATTACATTGCCGCCATCCACAATGATTTGTTGGTCGATACGTTTATCCGTCTCGCCGTATTCGTGTCGCTTGTATGTTGTGATACGAGCTGTATTCATATCAATATCAAAGAAGCGCACCTGTCGAACGAAACCCTCGTAATTTCCATAACCGCCAAAACCGGCAGCACCTCCATAACACATCCATAACTCAGGCTTTCCCTTCTCTTCATCCGTTGAAAGCATGCAATAATCATTGGCATGGTCGCTGCCGTTGAGTTAGTATACACTCTTACATTGAATTAGGGACCACTTACTGTCCGCAGCTGACCAAAACTACACCCTCTTCCACCAGGGCGTCGCGGAAGTGTGTGTTGTATAGCGGAGCAGTAACTCCCTCTCGACATCCTCCAACCAAAGGATTCTCCGGAATCGCATATTCGGGAAGAGGAATGTGAATGAAAGCGAGATCCATATGAATATGAGTATATGCCTTATGTTTCTTTTTGAGACTCAACGCCGTCTGTTTAAACCATTCGATCTGGTTCGGCTTAATCCAGTCATAGCCGCTGTAGTGTCGTTCATCGGGAGAATATGAATGTGTGTCGAGAAGATACAGGGTGAGGGCGGAATGTTGGGAGCTGCCTTGAGCTAGGACCTCCACATAATAGTTCCCAACTCCATCTATATCGCTCGGGCCAGCTCTAGAGAGCGAGTACGGTAATTGCTCAACCAATGCCATCTGTCCAGCTCGGGCTAAAGAACCCTCGTCGTCGTGGTTTCCAAAGATGCACGCATAAGGAACCTTGTGTTTAATGAGGAGGTGCGCATACTTGAAGATGGCCTATTAAAGGGGGAGTCATTAGCTAATACCGAATGATAAATAAATAAGAGAGAAAGAGAAAGGCATAATACCGTCTGGGCATCAGGGGCAGTATCTCCGTTTACTTGATCACCACTTAGAACAACAAAGTCGGGCTTCTCCTCCTCAAGAAGCCGAGAGACAAAGTCGAGAGTGCGTGGATCAGCTTCACATGGGCCGCCCTCATACTCGTTTGGCACGGCATCCCGGCACTTTCCCACGCCGGTGCTCAAGTGTAAATCAGCCAGCTGCATGATTTTGAACTTGCCATTATCCTTGATTCGGGGCTTTGGTTGCTTAAGTGAGTCTTGGTGGCCACCGCGCCTTATGGTGATATGAGCAGACGGCGTGTCTCGCTTGATGTCGAGCAGAAGCGCGACGCCTCGCATGGCCCAACCGGGGCGCACTTCATAGGCGTCATCGCCGAAAAGCACGTCGACGGCGGTGACGGCCTCTTTGGAATCGCTTGCGTGCGGCTTAGCCGATCGCAGAATCCACAGTCCTGCTGACCTCGACTCCCATTTCGTGTCCAGCTGCTGCTGGGCAGCGTTTGAGGGGTCCATGGGCCCGACCTTCACATCAATGACGACCTTGTCAGCAGCGGTGAGCTCCTCCTCCTTCTTCCGCTGGACATGGACGTATGCGCTGGACACCCATGTCTGGCCTAGGTATAGGTTCTTGTCGATGCGATGCCAGACATCGGGGTCGAGCTTGCATGAAGAGAAGATGTTGACGCTGCTGCATGTCGTGATTGCGATGTCGGTGATGACGAGGCCGTGGTGGTGCTGGGGCATGTACTCGTGCACGGCATTGGGTAGGAGTCGAAAGTTGCGATCGAGGAGGAATATGACGATGAAGGCGAAGAAGGCGGCGGCGGCGAGCTGGGTGAGGGTGCGTACCTGTTTACGTGGGGAGCAAGTGTAAGCAGGGGTCGATACAGGCACATGTTGGTCATCGAGGGCAGAGGACACAGGGCAGAGGAGAGAGTGGGAGACGTACTATCCGTCGCGTCATGATGGCAGCGGCGCGCGGCGTCCTGAGTGTGGGTGAGGCCGTGGATCAGCGCCAGCCGACAACAACCCCTGAGCCGGCTTCACGTGAGTGATCTGTACTGTCGAGGCAGGAATGTAGCGGAGGGCCCTTGATGCTACGATTCCATTATTCCATTTTAGCATCTCAAATCATGCATGCATCGCATCGCCTGTTTCGATGCGTTTGGACTCGGGTTTCAATAAAGCTACGTAGTAGAGAGACAGTTGATGGGGAGTGGAACTATCCGTCGATAAGGAGGTCGATAGAGTTAGTTTAGTTTAGTCTGATTCCAGTCAAGTAAGGAGGTACCGGTACTGTAGATACCGGTACTGTAGGTACGGTACTGCACTGCTGTACAGTGGGCACAACCCAAAAACCCATTTGATTCTCCTTTTGGAGGCTTGCGCCGGGCAGTCGCCGGTACTGGCCGGGCGCGGCAACGTGCATCGTCTTAGCTGGCTACACTAGGCCGCTGGTGGATGCTAATCCGGGGTAAATGCATAGTGCACACACAGTCTTTATACTGTAAGTCATACCGCTCAGCTGCAAGCCAGCCGTGACAACTTCCTGCTACGGTAGTTATGACCGACCTACCTACATGTGCGTACCTTGCTTACATAGTAGACCTGCTTAGACCTAAGAGGTAGGTACCGTGGATAGCGTGTAAGCCCCGTGGGGGTGCTTTGACCTGCGCCGCGGCGACGCCGTGGCAGTAGCTAGTCCGAAAGAAAACTTCACACCTTTTATTAATAACATACACCTATGATTTTTAAGACCGCCTACAAACTACATAAAAGTCCTAAAAAATAAATCAAATGTATAGCATTATTTTCTTTCTGTTGCTTTATATTACTGTAATTTTTCTACTTTTTATTTAGATCTTCTGAGAAAAACAACGGTTGAAGTGACGTCTTGTATTGCAAAGTAAACAGGTGTGACATTTTTATCCGGACCCGCTTCTGGCCGTGGTTATCGGGGGGTTTTTTTTCTAAGTGGAAGTACTTACTTACTAATGCTATATTCATTTTGAAGCACTTTCCAGAAATCTGCAGGGAACATACCTACGGCATCCCCTTCTCAATAAACAACGCATACAAGGGATATCCTTTCCCTCAACATCTTAAATACCTACTTAGCCTGATTCTCATTTCGCTAATCCAGTATCGAAAGGCTTGTCTTCTCAGGTGCGGAATCAATATTGAGATACATCCCCGCCAAAGATGCTGTGTTGCTTGAACATCATCGATCGACGCAGGCCTTCAAAGTGTGCCCGGTTTTGTCTCACTATGCGTGCCCACGACTAGAGCAACGCAACAGATCGATTTGGAAGAGATTGACTTCTCACCGTGGATCGTTCCCCTTTCCAGCAATGCCGTTCACTTCCCCTGAAGAAAACTGCATATGTAATGCGGCAGGCATTCTTCCCGACCTGCTTTGTCATCCTCTGTACACATTCTTACGGTCCCGAGTTGAAGGCATCGCGGCCGATCTGCCGCGGAGCCCGGGCGACACCCGGGTAGGGTTGGCCGAAGGAGTCGAGCGTGTTGTTCTGACAGCCTGATGCTACTGATTCTGCTTATCTAAGGTCGTAACAATGCTACCACACTCCAACGGACAGTGGAGAATATTACTATGGTCGATGGTATATCGACTCGATAGTGACAGGATGCGTTACAGATGCGGTTTCTTGCTCGCGCCTAGACTTTGATATGCACTAGGGCGACAGAGATTTATGCTGCAAACTCTTCAATCCATCCTTCGGCCCTGATATGATATGCCTAGCACCTAGGGCAGACTCTTCAGTTTGATCTGTTGGTTAGGATTTAGTGGATATAGAAAAAAAATTACGAGAGAGATATATAGATTTCTTCTGGATGATTACTGACATGGATCATCTGATACGGGTGTGTAAATCTAGGTACTTGTCTCTCCCATCTATCCCAGTAGCATATATACTAAGTAGCCGCAAAGGTTGAAGCTCAGCAGTACATTGGCACAGGAAGCGTTGCTCGAGTTCTTCGTAAGTGTATACTCGAGTATACCATTGCTGGTCCTGAGTTGTCTGAAGCAGCCAACTTGAAACTATCCATCCCCAATTATATAGCCTACGACACGGGACCGAACTGCACTGCGCGTCTATACCACACTAACTGAAGATTAACCAGGCTGACGATTCGAATGTGCAAATGGCTGGTATCGCCGATACCCGCGCATGTTAGTTATGAGACAACTACCTATCTGGGCCATCGATATGCAGATACCATTGACACTGCACCATCAGATGGGAGATGAGTCTTTTAACAGTGCTAGGCTAGTACACATAACCAGGGGCTGCTAGTGTGCAACACAGGGTTCTTCTCTTGTTTCATTATCTGGTACTATAATAAGCACTTATAGCCCTGTCTCGATCTCCTATTCATCCCGATGCTAACGTCGTGAGGTTAGCGTGACAGGGTCGGATTCCCTCCCCGGCCGGCCAGCCGAATACCTGGCGTAGTGTATTAACAGAGCATCGGCCACGGACGGCACGGGCCCAATCGGCCGCTCCATAAAGTCCGCGTCACATCATCGTCGAACTAGCGGGTAGGTAACAGACAGTACACAAACACCAACTACCGCTAGCCAACCAGCCAACCAGCCAACCCACCGACCTAGTCGAAGCAACAGTCTCGAAACACGACCCGGTCTAAAACACACCTACTTGTGAAGGCTTATAGAGTCGAGAGTCTGGTTTTGTTTTCGTTTCCTTGGAGCTTACTGGTAGTTTGATAAAGTCGCCGTAGGGTGAGTGAGCAAGCGAACATGAAAGCTGCCGATACCCCTATAAGGAATGATCTGGATGGAGGCAGCAGCGTTCGCTTTTGTGACCTGTGCAGCAAACCCATAGTCAGTGGTAGGCTTCTCAAGCATCTGTCCAAAAATCTCAGACATTTACTATCGATAGAAACTGCCTTTAAGCGGCACCTGGCATACTGTCGTCGGACAGTAGGGAAGCCCAAGAAGCGGAAGCGTTCGTGTAGGCAGTGCCATCGTGCTAAGGCGAAGTGTAGCTTCGACTCACAAGTGAGTGCTGAAAGCGGCCCTTTTTCCTCAGTGGGATAGTGTATTTGTATTCTGCTCTGGCCTGCTTCTATCTCAGGAGTCATACCTTCCCGGGCGGGTGCGGTCGTCGTCTACAAGATAAGAAAGATACTAATCCTAGCAATTATAGTGCTCTCGTTGTACATCTAAAGGCTTCATATGCGAGTATGAAAAACTTGTAGTGCCCTCAGCCGGCAGTGAGACGAGTAACGAGCCCCAGGATGCATTAACACCGGAGCCGTCCGAAGGCAGTCCAAGTGATGCGATTGATTCACCAGGAAATTCAGATGTAGTGCGAGGTTTCGAAGAGGCTACGACAATGTCCTTCTGGCACCAAAATATGTCTCCGCGGTCAGTAATAGAGCTCCGCGCAGACCCAAACCACCAAGCAAGCAGCCTGTTCTTGGTAGAAACGTTGCGGGGTTTGCCTTATATGATGAGCAGACGAGAGACGTTCCCCGTTTTTATACACGGCCAGTGGCACCAACCTGAACTTCCAATCACATACACCAACTGCATGCGCATCTGTGAGCTATATGTCGCTAGAGGTTTATGCTCGGGCGGCCGGGCGCTCTTTTATGCCGCCATGGGCGAGGAAACTGCACGTTTCGCCCACCATCTGCCTACATCAAGCAAAGAGGAACTTTCCGCTGACCTCGCGATGATGGCGATGTATGTTCTAATGGCTGTTTTCGAGGATCAAACACCCCAGACACACAATACAGTCGAATTAAAGGTGCGGGAATGTGACATCAACATCATGACAAATATTGCCCGCAGGTCCTTCGAATCCGACGCCTATGGCCCCTTCAACATAGACAAAATTGATGATCCAGGGGAGACATGGGAAGAATTTATCTACGCAGAATCGCGGCGGAGGTATGTGTTCTCCTCGCTTCAGTATCACTTATACTCCCCCGTTTTTCTTTTCTATTTCATTCTATATCTGCCTTATCATATCTTTCAAGTTCAGATAGCTCACCTCAAATATAGGTGTGCCCTATTCTGGTTTATAGTTAGTCGAGTGGTCGACCTTAGATACGGCCTACGATGCCCACCTGTAATCGGCTACCGCGGACTATCACTACCCGCGCCAGGGGCGCTTTGGAGCGCGAGGACGAGAGAAGATTGGGAGGCAGCGCGAGCAGAGATAAGGGAACACCGTCAAGAGCCGCTCTACAATACCTCGCTGCGGACAGTGGGCGATCTGATCGAGAGCCGGGCCCGTGTCTCCGACCCCGACTGCGCGAGACAAATCAGCAATTGGCTCGCGGGCTGTGACAAGCTGGGCATGTTGCTAGAGGTCGCATCCACCATGGTCTGATGAGAGTTGGGATTAAGAAAGGACTTAACCCAACCGTATACGAAGGCCGGACGCACGGACGGACGCATATACAGACAAGTCAGTCAGCCCTAGGCCAGCATTCCAAGCTCCATGTGCTATTTTGTCAGCATACATGACGCGTCGCCAAGCTCATCCTTGCGTCTGATGGTCGATCTGCCACCCTACGATGTAAACGCCGAGCCGCCGAGACACAAACGCGTGTGCACGCCAAGCGGAATCTTGTATGTAGAAGACGCGAAGCCATGTCGCGGTGATAATGCTCTAACCCCGAGCTATGCTCGGTGATACCATACATGCGACCATCGGATTCGGCGGTAACTGCCAGCTACACACACGCGAGAGCTACACCAACATGCCCACGCAAAGGAGACGGTAAAGGCAATGTCTTGAGCTGTGCATCTACAAACTGGACATGCTATGCAGCTATATACAGGAGAACATAGTCACTCCGACGCATGGAGGAAGTTATTTCCGCCAGTGTACATACAGAGATACCACATTTATTGTTCGTATAGAAAAACAATATGCTGTTTCAGTTGGAACTGACAAGACTTATATGCCAATACCACTAGCAAGCAGATATCAAGTTCCTGGTATTATGCCCTAGCGGTATGTTCTTCTGTTTCAGAGAGTGTCCGGGCTGGTTCGAGGAGAGCACCAAGGAAACACTCATCTCAGCAGGAGTAAACCCGACTAATCCATCAATCAATAGCTACGAAAGCCGTAGTCGTTACTGCCTAGGTGCGAGGTATAACATAATAATCCTTATCCTTTTACTCAGGTCTAGTCTCTTCTCCGTGTGAAAAAAAGGGGGGGCAAACCAAAAACTTCGAGCCCCAACATACCATATAATCCATCCCGTTCCATCGTCGCAATACCACTCCCCGCCTCCCTTTCAAAAAGACACATGTTCTCGCCGTAATAAATACATGTCGTCGCGACGCTGCAAATCAAGTATGTTTTGTGTAGTCTCCCATAACTTCGAAATCCTCGGGGATTTTCCCCTACACAGCTGATATCCACCAGCACCACCATCGCCCACGTCCTTGGCCCGATCCTCAAAGATGGCCATCTCACCTCCCGTGATCCTCGCATTCGCCGCAAAGCTATCTCTGATGCGATTATTGAACGCCTCACGGCTCTCCGTGTGGACGGAGTAGGACGAAGAAGCTCCATCATCGGCCATATAGTCTCTCCCATCCGGCGCCACACGATAATAAAGGT
Organism: Xylaria arbuscula; assembly: GCA_022385695.1. Taxonomy (NCBI): domain Eukaryota; kingdom Fungi; phylum Ascomycota; class Sordariomycetes; order Xylariales; family Xylariaceae; genus Xylaria; species Xylaria arbuscula. The sequence continues at coordinate 164,130 of MU279372.1, forward strand.
CGCCATGGTCATCGTCCCCAGCGCCATCCCTGAAGGCCGCGAACCCGGAGCCGAGGCGCTGGAACACGGCGACCCGCCTCTCGGCGGTCTCAGCCCTCTTACGCCACGTCATGCACTCCCGCTTCGCGAAGCGCAGCTGCTCCGAAAGCGTGCCGATGTCCCTGTGCTCCTGAGTCTCGAGCTGGCGGCGCAGCTGCAGGATCTCCTCGTCCCGGAGCGCGAGCTGGCGCTGGAGGCTGCGGATCTGCGCGTGCAGGAACGAGGTCTGTCTCGAGCCCGGTCCGTCGTTGAGTGCGGGGACACCTTCAGCTCCCGCGGTCTGGCTTTGCGTAGATATGGCCGAACTAGGCCGTACAAAGTGTCCGATTGGCGGCTCTTCTTCGTGTGGTACCATTGTACCTAGTCTGAGGGGCTGGTTACGATCCGTTTCATGGGACGGTTTATTTCGCAGTGACTGTGGTTCTTTCCTGGCAGACGAGAACGTTTTGACGGGTTTCAGAGTGCTGTACGCGGACTTAGTAGGCGTATGCTCAACCATCGGCCGATGAGGTGCCGTCCGAATAGTGCTGATGCCGCTTCTGGGAGTAGGGTGACGCTTCTCTGGGGTTAGGGCCGCAGTTTGCCCTCTGTGCCGCGAATGGTCGTCCAAGTCTATGCGTTTGGTTGATGCTATAGCACCTCGGTGTGGTTTTGGTTTAGTTGGTGACTCGTCAAAGACATCGCGACAAGGAAAGCTCTCAGACTCTCTAATGGTACGGCGGGTCCTCCCATTCAGAGTAACCGATGGTGTATCTGGCGATTTTTTTGCGGTGCTGTCAAATAATGCTGCCATGGCCTTTACGGCGCCGGGCATGGGCTTAGAGGCAGAGCGTTGCACAACACCTTTGTGATATGTGTTGGTGGAAGATTTGTCTGGAGAGAATTGATTCCCACGAGTTTCTAAATCTGGGCGCGTATGCTGTGGTGTGTCTTCCCTGATACTCTGCCTTTCGGACCTTGGCATTGCTGACTTCTCCTTTGGCTCATACCCCTTCCGTGTCCATTGCCCCTTCCACTCAGGGGTCGCAGGCACTGTATCAGTCAAGGCCGACGCCTCTCGACTCGGACGCGCTGCTGTATGGCCAGCGCTACGTTTCAGCCGTCTTTCTTTTGCTGATTTGGCGAGGGACTCAGTGCTAGCTTTGCTCGAAGCCAAGAGGTTTCTCCATTGATCTGCAGGACTTGCCAGTCTTTCACTACCAAGATGAGTTCTGTGTGGATTTCCAGAGCTCAGATATCCCAAGTCTGGAGATTCTATTCCTGTCTGGTTGCCTCCTATACGCAAATGCGGATTTGTGGTTGAATGTGAGAGGCGCATATTTCCAGGGTCGTTGCCATGATAGCTATCGCGGAGTTGTGGATCCAAAGGATGTGTTTTCCCTGAAACAACTGTCTCTCGGGCAGCCTGGGCTAGATCTGAATCCGTCTCTCTCGTGGCTTCATCATTAGATTTAGTTGAATATGATCCCGTTCCATAATCACACGATATCGCTTCCTGATTGTCCTTGTGATTTGGAGTTACTGGACCGTTCCCATGTTGAGGAGTTACCTGGGGTGAACTCAAAAACGAGCTTGATGGATCTGTTCTGCTGCCGGGGCTTGAATTCGCCTTGGAGGTTGTTATACCTCTTGCTTGGCCCGAGTCCAAAGGAACCACATCCAAGAAGGGCGCGATTAGCGTTCTATTCTTCTGTACAGGTGACGAAGACAGAGGCGATTCGGGTGTTCGTGTTCCTATTGATGGGGCAGGTTGTGAGATAACAGTGTCTTCGCCCGTAATAAATTCATGTCTACTAGAATTCCCTGCGGAACTACTACCATGAACTTGGCTGGGGTGTGTATCTGAAGAAATGTCATACGCGTTTTGGTTGAAATTACCTGGGCTATCTTCGTTGGCCTTTCTAAAATCGTGAATGGGCTTTAATGTATTGATTTCTGGAGAGGGGCTTTCTTCTATTGTTGGAGACAATATTTGCGGGATAGCTTTCGCTGAAGGTTTCCGTGTTGACCCTGAGCTTGACATACTGCTAGCGTGCCTCACATGCGGAGGATATATATCAGGCCCCCTGTCTTGTTCGCTCGAAATGCTAGGAGGCTTCATCTCTGTATATATAATTAGCAAAGTAACTACGTACCGAGGCAACACGGTACTTTACCTGAACCTGGCGGCGGACTGGCTGTAGAAGGGGAGACACTTCTTGGATGGGCATGGTTTAGATGGGACGGAGTTTGGAGAGAGATATTTCCAGAAATAGACGACGATACTCTATTTCGTCCGGTTTTCATAGACCCAGTACTCCGTATCTGACGAACTACCTCTCTCCAGTGGATAATGAGCATTTCTGTAATGCTGTTCGCGATGTGTATCTTGTCGACACTGAGAGTCGGCGCTGAGAAAGGAGCATGCTTTTTCACATGTCTCTGACTATGCTTATGACCATGCCTGTGCCTTCTGTGTTGATGTTTGTGCCTCTCCTTTCTCGACCTCGGCGGCGAGACAGGTAACAGAACCAAACCAGCCGAGGGATCTGCAACTTTCATGCTGTAATCATCAATCATATCACCTATCAGGAGCGGTCCAAATACGATACCCAAAGCATTGTAGCCCATCAAGTCGGTGGTAGGAAGCGGACGGCCATTCTCATCTTCTCGAGGAGCGTTTTCCGCAATGCGGCCTATGAGACACAGGAGACCAAATACGGCGCATATGAGTTCCCTTTGGTACTGGGATCTTACGGTTCCGATAGCGAGAGCAATGAGACGAGCACGAAGCTTACTTTCCTTGGTTCGGCGTGACTCCGCATCCCCTTGTAACTGGCTGTGTATGGCAACCAGTGCATCAAATAGCGATAAAGAGCCTAAGATGCCACCCGGCAACCCTGCCAGAAACCGCTTGAAGGTACTTGCAATATCATGGGTGTTACACCTAATGTGGGTTGGCAATGTCGGACACCGCGTCGTGCTCGAGATTGCGTCGGTATCGTCGTTCGTCCCGTAATATTCGTATAACGCATTGATAACCCGTGCGGAGCCAGGCACACGGAATATTCCCTTGGTGTCCGCTGCGTAAATTATCAGTACAACAGATAGTCTAATCAGCAATAATCCGCTGCAAGAGAATAAAAACATTACCGTTCTGAATCAAAGCCTGTGCGAGAGCCCGAAGGCAAGTAGGCAAAGTCAAAGAAAAAGGGGCATAATCCGCAGGCAAGTAAAGACGGCTTTTCCCACAAAGCTTGACCAGGGCCCTAAGATCTCGATTCTTCAGCCCGTCCCGCTTGTGATTATGTGCAAAATCTAATGCAGCATCGCTGAAGCTTCGCTGATATCGTAAGGACGGTTTGTCAAGCTTTTGCTTCGTACTCGACTGTTCTGGCTGTTCCGATGCTTGCCGTAACATTTTGGAAATCCAGCTGCCTTGACGGGTTTTAAGTGAGCCATTAACACGCCCCTGAATTGGCGTCAGCAAACCTCGTCACCAGGTGCATTGCGATAACCTACAGCTCCTGGCGAGAAGTCCCCGGGAACAAGAGGACGGATTCCATGCTGGATTACCTGTCAGCTTGTAATTGTTTTAACATCGTGAAAGACAGGATCTATTATTACCCGCTGTGCAAGCCGATTATATTGCAGAATGAACCGCTCCCTATCATCTTTCCCTTCCTCATCCGAAGGCAAATCTGGATTATCGCTCGAAGATGTCCAAGTATTGCTGCTATATTTCTCGCGAAGGTGGTTGCCTTCAGTAATCAGAGGATTGATGGAGGTCTGGGATTGGGCGAAGGTCGAATGCGACGGATTTGGCCCGCGTGTTGGTTTTTCGGGGGGAACATGGTGGGAGCTTGAAGTCGTCGGCCATGTCGCAATCGCTTTTCCTTTTCCCTTTCCATTAACAGGAACCATGGAACGGTCTGGATGATAATGATGAGTCGGCATAGGATAGCGTGAGTCCCAAGGAGTCCTATTTCGAGAATCGATAGTATACTTGGAGGGAAATGTGAGGGCATGTATCCGATACAGAGCATATTTAGATGGTTTGTTAATGACGAGGCGGATGGGTTTAAACCGGACGGGTAGGCCTCTACAAGCTTCCTCAACCAAGCAGGAGCTCCTCTCATCATGTATCGTCGTCACCTCTTTGCTGTTTTCATGACCTGCATATTGGCGGCAGCTGCCCGCAATTACCGCTTGGCTCAATCGATCACTCTGGGGTATTGTAAGTTCAGTAAGCATCATTACCTAAAAAGGGGAGGGAGGCACGGGATCTCCCAGGCAGACCCCATTCCCGTTGTAGATCGATGGATACTTTGGACGCAATTAAACTTGGAGTCTAGAGTAGCTAGTAAAGCTCATTTAAATTATTTCGTCTCTTTAGATACTGATGTAATTGAGTGTGGTCGTGACATGAGATTGTCGTTCGATATATCAATTTCGAGACTACAATAGTTTCATCGTGACAGGTCCCCTGCTTCCCGACCGTCGTAAGGTACGAGAATAAGCTGATGTATCCGAGGAAATTGCATGAGGTGAAGGCTCTGATACGAGAGGGCCAAAATATCTATAGAAACCCAGAGAGTCGGTCCATCTTGATAACTCCGTACTCCATTGCAATGCCTCCCCTTTCCCAACATCCGAAACCAGATTCCCCAGAGTACCAAATATCCCACGAGTTCACCCACGTATTCTTCCGAGAAGACTTGGGATTCATGATGAATCGTTGCGTCGTTAAGAAGGGAAATATTCAGTCTTATCCCCATAAAATAGAACATATTTAAGTATATCCGACAAGGAGATTACTCCCTTCAAATGCCAATTGTCATCAATCACTACGAGTCTGTGCACCCGAGACTGGCGTAAAGTTATGAATATTGAGTCGAGACGATCATCCTCCTGACAAGTGAATATGCCACCGAAGTCGTCACCTCTTCTAGATAATGCCTCGCCAACGTTCATTTCAAGCTCTTCGACCACGCCGGTCTTGATGATCGGTATCACGTCGATGGCCTCGAAGACGTTGAGGACGACATTGTTCTTATCAACAATGGGAACGGCCGATATGTTGTTTGTAACCATTGCGTTGATAATCTCTAGGACTGATTGTGTCATGGTGCCCGTCTGGATATTCGTGTATGTCCCCAAACCAATCTCACGAACCGTTTTCTTTAGGAGCGACGTATACTGTTCGGTATTGACAGCGATAAACTTGAGAATACGGTACTGCGTAATGACACTGACGACAGTCTCTCTGCCTGATTCATCATCTACGTCAATCAAGGGTATACGGCGCGCCCGCGTCTTAAGCATGCTGCTAATAGCCTCGTATAGTGGTTGAGAAGGGTGGACAGAAACAGTCTCGATAGGAAGGACGCCAATAGCTTTCTCGATATCTGTAAGAGCAGCTTCATCAGCCAACGGGTTACTTAGGTGTATCGTATTCCATATAAGCATGGCCCGAGGGAACCATACCGCGAAGGCTACTGAGACGGAATTTGTCGAGACTATCAATATGTTCGGGAAACTGGCAGTAGTACTGGATAAGATTGATATAGTCGGTGGCTGTCAATATCCCGGCAAATTTGGATCTTTGGGAATCCCAGAGCGGTGCCGAGACGATTCCTGCCACCCGATTCCATTAGCAAAACCGCTGCATAGTCATGGGCTGAGAAAGGAAAGGATTTAGCATGGGCATACCATTCTGAATGAGAATTTGTAAACTCTTCTTGATGAGCAGATCGTTATCGAGGACGATAAGGCGGAAAGAGAGCGGGAGAACATCATAGCTAGTTCTAACGCGAAGAAAGTCACGCAAGCCTTTCTAAAACACCAGGAGTGAACCGTCAGTCTCGGGTGCCCAATGCGCCATGGCTTAGCAGTGACAGATTGCAGTCTCTTTGTTCCTACCCAAGAGTCCGAGACCTGCGTGGACAATCCTGCTGGTCCGGCCGGCAGCACAAAGGCCGATACTGAAGCCCGGGCTCAGACTCAGGCTTCCACGCAGGCACAAGCACGGGCAAACCTGCAGTAGGAGGGAATTGGAAGCTCGACTCACCAGGCCTTGCAGCAGCTCCTCGTCGATAGGACTCATTGGCATGGTAGTGGCAGGAGGGATCGGGTGACTGCGAGAGCCGGGCCGCAGGTACGAGGATGGCTGGACGAAGGGCAGCTCGGAGCCAGATCTGGCTGCAAGCGGCGACGATGCGGACATGGCAGGACCGGGACCGAGGCCGACGCGGGGATTGGGGACGTTGGGGACGACGTTGGGCTCGTGAGCGCTCGCACTCGAGTCAATGGCGGTGCTAGCGGCCGCAGGATTGGCTGCAGGGTGTGCAGGCTCTGTAAGCTTCGAGGCGTCGGACGCATCCATCGTGGCCTCCGCCTCCGCCTCCGCCTTCGCCGTCGCCTGTGACTGGTCTGAACACGCACACACACCAAGCGGCGGCAACAGTGTGCTGGATCTGTCGGCGGGAGGGCTCCCCCCCTTTTCTGAGCTGTGATGTTGCTGGTGCTGCGCTTCACCGAGACGTGTGACTGGGTGGGCGTCAGGTGTGTGCTGGGGGAAAAGAGGGTAGCTCGGTCTGCCGACGCAGTGATGCACGAGACAACCCAGGTCGAGACGGTTAGCAGATTGGATGCAGAGGGAGGGAGAAGGGAGTGGGTGCTTGTTGTTGCGGGGTGAGGGGCGTCAAAGGTGCTACACCACCTATCGCGGCCGATCTAGCGACACCTACAGTATGGGTACCCACCACTGAGTGGATACTACCTAAGAGCCTACATACCAGGTACGTCAGGGCCTAGGTACACTACAATGTCGTGGTGGCATTTATCTGCCTTCTGTATGTACTTACAAACTTGTAATATGTATACACCTTGGAATTGGAAGTCACTCACGTAACTAAAAGCGAGGTAGCTAATTTGAGTGGAAGCAGTAAGATGCCTTTCCGGTAATCTGTACGTAAAGCGAATCGTGTCAATTGACAGGTCAGCAACAGTAGAAGGTACATCGCATCTTCATATCAGAGAACCGTACAATACCATCATTCTCTCTACCTTATATACCCTTCATATTTTGTGTCCATTATTACGTACTAAATAGTAGATAAGGTAGGTAGTATAAGTACCTAGGTATATGTGTATGCAATATGCTTCAGCCAAGCGACAGCGGAGGACCCCTATTTTCTCCAACCACCACCGGGCTCGTCTCGTCTCACCTCTCACAAGGTACGCCGTGAGCAACGTCTCCCACGCGAGTTGACGGGAACTAAGCTGATGTAGCCATAAGGTTCTTTGTGAGACACAGCCTCCCCGCCTTTCAAAGCTTACTCTAAGAAAAATCAGGTGCCTTGGTTTAGATGCGGGGGATAGCAACCCGCTTGAATATCTCAAAGATGCAGGATGAAGTCTACGGTCAGAATACTCCGAAAACAATGTCCAGATTGGTTAGGGGTAGAAAGATGTAGTGGTATTGGGAATGGTGGTGCGGGGCCTGTCAGGTTGCCAGCTAAATACTGTATACTCTACAGTAGTGGTCAGCCTCCATAAGTCGACGTGATCCAATCGCAGCCCAATCGTCTACATACAGGTCTTGTCTTCGAGGATCATTGTACTTTGTAGACTGCGGGGTTTTCATTTCAGAGCATAAAAGGCACAGCAAAGCGTGAGACTATTCGACGTAGAGGGGCTTTTGATGTATTTAGCGACTCGTTTCAGCCCTGAAATTGATTGGAATAACGGCAAATAAGAGATCAAGCCAAATGATGACACCAATAGCGCAATGATAGCTGTGTCTTCTCAGAGTGGCCTAGTGAGACTCTTCATTCGCACCAACTTGGCTGATAAGCAGCTTATTGATCATACGACATCCGCCGTCTCCAAGTACGCCGAGCATTCACCACACTGCAAGTTTTTTTAAGACTCGGCTGCTAAATACCAAACCCAACTCACAGATATGTTTTTCTTTCTCTATTCTTACTGCCTATAATGCCGGTAAATTTACGACATGAGCAACCCGACTAGCACCCAACGCGAGTCGAGCTAACGCTAACATCATCGTACCAGAAGGTGTTCGTGTCGCCGCCGTACGACTCCCAACCAAAGTAGACACCCGTGATCTTCGGAACGAAGTTGCTCCTCGTCCACTGGGCGGCGTTAGGGTTCGTTGTCGCCTTCGTCACAGTAACGCCGGCAACGGTGCTATTGTTCAGCCAGGTCTCGATAGTGCCGTCAGAGCCCAGATGATATTCGAAGCACTGCCACGAGCCGGTGGGGATGGCAGTGGAAGTGGCAATACCCTGCGGAGAGAGGTCCGGGAGCGTTGCGTCATCTGATTCGCGGTTGTACATCAGAATCTTGCTCTGCCCACCGATGCGAAGATGTTTGTTGGTGCCTTGTGACGAGTCGGGCATCGTGATGAAGGAGACGTGAGAGTCGGTCAAGGCCTTTGATGCTTTTCTGCAAGAAGAGAGGAATATCAGCATTGTGGCTCCATTCCTCAGTTCGGCCTCCTTTTCTTTTCTTCCCTTATTTGCTTCTTCGTTACTGAGACTCACAGGTATGTCCTGACGTAAACATCGCCACTAGGTACTTGTGTCGTGCCGAAGAAAATGTGCCCGCAGTAGCCACCTTTTCAAGTTTTTAGCCAAGTGCAGAGGAATGTATAGACTCTTGCTGTCTCCCAGCTCAAGGCAGTTTTATCATAGCGTACCTGCTCCATCAACTCGAATTGAGTTTTTACCGCTATGAGCTGTCGTGCTGTCGAGCGTAACTGTGCCTCCCTGGTTACAGTCGACTGCGTAGGTTGGCCATGCCGTCTGATCCCACCCACTCTCAAAGTCAGAAGAAATCTGACCTAGAGAAAATGGGAGGAGAGCCAAAGCAAAAGCAGCCGTTTTACCAAACATTTTCGCGGACCGTAGCTCCTTGTGCGATAAAGATACTTTTCTAGTCAACAAGACGAGTCAACTGTGGGAAAAGGAGCAAACTCGCGATATATAAGGACCTTGCTTCGGAGCCCAAGGCTCCGTCGTAAATGATCGCATCCGTACACCTTCTTCCGCTCTCCATTTGTAGTCTAAATACTCGGAATTTCTGCCCTCTTTTCCCTCGACTTCGCGGGCCTCTGTCGTGATGTATGTACAAAAGAACAGTTGTTTTATGGATTATTGCACCTTGCCAATTGTATCAATCGTCATAGTGGTAGATCTTGCTGCCAAGACCCAAGCACGAATCCGATAATCCAACTTGGGTTGGCAAATCATCCAGCTCTCAGATACACCCACTTTCTGTAGGAGCACCGGCTAAATGTGGAAAAAAGTCCCACCTCGTCGAAACCTCCGCGAGGCTCCAGGTAACGCTCAACTCTATGTTACCACATCTACTCTCTGGCGTAGGGAAAATTGAATGGTTATATCGCGGAATACCACTGCTGAGTTTAAGATAGTTTCATCTTTATTCGTACTCGGGGTACTACAGTACCTAGAATGGAACTCTACCTGCAATTCCAGACAGTCTAGTACCTCTTCCCGGATAAGAAGATTATGTACTAGTGCATAATACAGTATTAAGCATGCATTGAATGCAAATTGATTTCCAGCAACTTGGGCTGGCCGTTCCTTGTTGATCGTCTTATTGCGAAAACACATTTCAACTGGTTCGATTGAGCGCCTATTTGTATAGGTCTAGGGTTCGCGTATAGAGGTCCAATACTAAGGTCTTGTCTTCAGCTTGCATCTTACTGACTTCAATTCCAATAGCTTCCAGGAAGTCATATGGACGAAATGATATTAGATTGATAAGAATAGGGCTAGGAAAAACGAGCACTGTAAGGCGTCGATCTTTTATCTTGGTTGTTGCTGTACGGAGTTTCATGAATGAAGATCAGGTAACGTAGTTGATAAGCGAGCGGGCCACCCAAGCGAACGGGCCACTTCAACTAACCAGAGGAACTAATAATCTAATAAATTAACCACAACGCTTTAAATCGACTTTATTTATTTAAGATTATCTTCTCCAGGTGTATTTATGTCGATTTTACAGGTGCGCGTATTATGACTGGTATTACTACATTGTTTACAGCGCTGTTGCTTTGCTCGAGCCCCTTTAACAACAATACAATCCTTATCTATTTTTTTTTGTATTAGTTTTTGTACTTTTTTTTGAGCCGTGAGATCTTGTCCTTTTTGTAAAATAAGTGACCCTTCTTAACGGACACGTATCTTTTTAGCCCTGCGGCGTTTACTTAAGGTTTAATTTGCCTTACGAAAGTTTTAAACCTTTGCTTGAAGTAATGCGACTTAATGCATTAACCCTTTTGCCCTTTTTGTTAGCTGGTTGATTGATTAATAAATTAACGTTGGGGAACTGCTTTAATAACAAGCGATTTGACTTTTAATATATTTGGTTTGCGATGTAGCTTTAATTGGGTTATTAGGTGTTTTGAAAACCTATGGCATAAGTAGCTCAGGGACTGATTTGAAGGGTGTTAAGGTCCGTAGTTTTATATCCAACTTTAAAAGTACAAAATCTGGACTAAAAAGCACAAGACCAGTACTTCAAAAGCTGCTTTAAATATTTTTAAGTGTAAAAACTTTTGAAAAAGTAGCATAAAAGGCAGGAAAAAAATTGGCTTTAATAATATAGGTAATATGCTTGTATATTATATCTTTAATTTGCCGGCTATACGCTTGCTTTAATAAATTAAAACAATTAACATTAAAAGGCTAGAAAAAAAAAATAAATAAAAAGGCATATATAAGGTAATAATGTTATTATTTTTGTAATAAAGCTTAAATTTGGTTAAATGATAGCTTTTATAGCTATTAAAAATAAAAAAACAATAAACCTTAACTAAATAGCTTTTAATATATTTATTAAAGTGCTAAATTTATTTAAAACCTTGTTTATTTATTGTTTATTTATTATTGCTAATAGCAATATATTAATTTTTTAATAATTAATTGTTTTTATATTAAAAAAACAGGTAATATTTATTAGCAATAATAATAAACGGCGAAATTGCTTACTTTTAAAAATTAACGCTTTAAATTATTATAATTTATTTTTAATTACTTTGCTAAGCTATCTTTGGTTTTTTACGCTTTTTAGCATTTGTAACTACTATTGCTATTAAGATAACGCTTATTATAAAGCCCGTTTTATTAAAGTTATAAATATTTGCTTTGTTAATACTATATTTAGCGATAATATTTTATATAAGCCGAAACCATGCGTTTAACGCGTTGTAATTTTTGCATTAGGCCTTTTAGTAATTATATTTGCGATTAAAATGTGTTTAAAGGTTTAGCTGTTGCTTTATAAAGTTAAAAGCCCATTGCTTACTAATAAATAACGCGTTGCAATTATAAAACAATTAATTAGCTATACTTTTTACATTAACCAGCCTAGGGAAAAATGCGCAAAAATTTAAATCAAAAATATATTAAACTATTGTTGATTTTTCTAGGTTTGTAAGCTTTTGCAAATTTGGCATTTTATTATATTGTAATAATTGGCCATCTAGTTGCTGCTGTAAGGTAGTACGGCTTACATTATAGATTCGAGAAGCGGCTCGTATGCTTAATTTCGGGTCTTTTTTAATAGCTTCAATCGCTAAAAGTAACATTCTCTCGTTTGAAGCTATTTATTTGAATGATGGTTGTGTAATACAAGATAGAAGTTAAACGGTTGCATTGGCATATTTAAGTGGCCCGTTCGCTTGGGTGGCCCGCTCGCTTATCAACTATGTTAACGGTTTTGGATAAAATAATATTCCCCTCTCTCCAAACGTTAACAGCACAAAAAGGAAGACATGAGAAAATGATATGAAAAGCACGGCTGTGTGTTTTCCCTTGACCCGACCAAGTTTTGTGAAACTTAGATGGGATTGGTAGATATTGACCTTAAGCTGCAGTAATAATCTTTGTGCCCCTTTTAACTTACCTAATCACCCCTGACTCTGTAGCCGCTCGAATTCTCATTGGATGTGTCTCCCTCAGACATTTTGCTGATACTATGCTATCATTGTTCGCTACAGCTGCGAAGTACGTCGAATTATGACGGTATTTATATGTTTTCCGAAAAGTCGCAAAAGCCCGAATCCTCTCGATGTATCTTGAGTAGAAGTCTCTCATCGGTCTACAACAGGTATATTAGTCCCAGAGTGAATAGAAGCCTTGAAGCAGCCACATAGCAGGTGGTTAAAAGAAGCCAATAACCATAGGGTGGGTGAAGTTGGTCAATTGGCCCCTGGCCATTCAGCATCTAGAAAAAGGGGGAGGGGGGAAACCACCCTTTATAAAATCAAACGCCACTATATCCGCTTTAGGGGTCTATAACGACACCACTGCTTATTTTCTTACAAAGTATGACCTATCATATTTACCTGTACAACATTATACCGTAAGTTCTACGGCAAGGTACTAGTTTAGAATGAGTCTCAACTGGATTGTTTTCGTTTTCTCTTGTTCTTCCTCAAGAAATGCGGAGGGTAGCTTGAGCTACGTGAAGATTTCTGCTTTATTACTGATGATTTGAATAGCCGTAAACTATCATTATAGGAAGTATCACGGTACCTAAAGTCAAAAGTCATCTTTATATATAATTGTTTAAGACTAGCTCATGAAGAAGGTTGGATTTCTTCGCCTGATAACAAGAATCGACGAGTACCTTACGCCGTATCTTGAAGCTCTTGAAATAGGATTTAAATTGTAACGCAAAGGATCACTACTCGTTCGCCTACTAGCCATGCCGATGTTGTGGTAATTTTCGAGCCATTTCATTCGGATATATTAGCTTACAAGAGTCAAAGGCTGCAATAAACAAATCACGACTTGGCTGGTCTCACATTCTCTCGCGAATTCTATGTGACGACAGGGCTGGTAATGTAATATATCTTTTCCAATTTATCATTGAGTTTATATCTAACTAATCATTCGTTCCTACGCTTTGATCTTACAACTTCTTCCTTCCCAAGCCCTTATCCGCCATTATGCTCTCTGTTATGGTGGCTGATAACGATGTTTTACCCTTTTCTGTTCTTAAAAGTGAATTCGTAATATACATGCTCAGCTACTCTTTTATTAACTATTCCAATCACGGTCTGCGATATTCCGGGTGATTTGACACAGTAGTGTTTGCCTCCTGCGCTAAATCTGACCCCAGCTATCGAAGTATAGTGACATGCTCTTTTATCTTGTGAACCATACTGGGAAGGAGAGGCGAGAGGTTGATTTGGCCGCCGATTAAAAGCTGCAGGGACTATAGCCAAATATGATCGTCCGACTTTCAAGCTTCTTGAACTGCGCACATAGCTGGGAAAGAACACAGAAGAGGGAATACTGTTAAAGCTAATTCAAGAATTTATTTCTAATTCCATTGAACCATCCAAGTCGCCTTGGATGGTCTGCCTGAGAGATCACTCGATAGGATACGTCCCTTGTTTATTAATACTATAAGTTGAGCATACGCGTTCGTAATTTTAACCGCTACTACTGTGGCCATTTGATCAGGTTGGTACGGGTGCTTGATATTTTCAATAGCGGAGTCGAGGGGGCTGGTAAAGGTGACGATGGTATAGTCACTAAGTGACTACTGAGATCGCCACTACTGCAGTAACGGCCAAGAACTATAGAATCACATTGATCACACTCATCTAGTCATTCAAAACGAATTGCGTTCTATTTAATTAATGAGTTCCCTGAGTAAGTATTACTCCAAGAAGTGTAGACAATGATTTATCTCTTATGATAAGAGCTTGATAGCATAATGAATGACTGGAGCTTGCTTGTTTACTCAGATTCAATCAGTACGGGAAACTTACACTATGAAGATTAAAGCAATAAAGATGTAAGTTACCTAACCTACACTAAGTTAAGGGTACACATCGGAGTGGGATTTGAAATACTTGAAGCATGATGGGTCACTCCATAGTAACTCTGATTTTGCTGGCCTAACCTGATTTGCACCATATAAACTACTCGTACGTGTAGTATGATGTTTCTACATACGTACGTTGAGTCCCAGTAAATGTTTCGAGTGTTTGGTGGGTTGGGTCTTTTGTTTATTCTCAAGTCTCTTATCTACTCATGTGAATAAGGATACATGACGTGGTTTCGTCGCTTCGAGGCTCTGCTGCGCTGTTGCAATGTAGTCGATATGCGTCGTGTGGCATGATGCTCATTTGCAATGCTTTGATCGAGACTGGCTGCACGGTCCGAACGCGTCAGCCGTGAAAGCCCACCTCCCACATCCCGACACTAGCTTTGAAGTTCGGGACTCTTTTCTGGGTCTTCCCGCCAAGAGAGCCGGCAGGCCTCGCAGACTAGAGCTGGTACCCGCATTCGTGACTGACGGCTTGCCGGGGTGTAGTATACCTTGCAGGGCCCCTTTAGCTAATCTAGCTGATACTCCGTCCATAGAGATACAGCAAAATGAAAGGGATTCCTATTTTACGTGGGCGATGATGTGTCCTAGGGCCTTAGCCTCTCTCTGCCCCTGCACTTGAGGGGCTTAGAAACATCGGAGAACAAGAATTATGAGGTTGTTGAATCGTGTCGGTAGTGCCATTGGCGGATCGCAGCTATGGCACTCGATATATAAGACGATGACTAGTTACTCAATGTTTTACTACTTCTCTCATCCTCAGTTGTGAATTCACCACAGTCCAGCTTCATCACCATCTTCACTGCTTTGCTTCACCAGTTCAGCTCTAGCTCACAGTTTCAAACAACTTGACAGAATGGTTGCTTTTCCACTCTGGGTCCTGGCTTCGGCCTCTCTTTTGGTTGGCCAAACCGCCGCCCATCCTGGCGAGTCTCACGATCATGTTAAAATGAAGCGGGAGCTCCTTGCTCGAGATAGTGGCGCCTCCATTGGTGCTCGCTCTCTTGGGGCGTGCTCCAACTCGCCGGCCGCCCAGGCTCTCAAGGCTCGATCCGTTCAACGTCGTGCTGCAAAGGTCGTAGAGATGCGGAAGAAGCGTGGTATCACGACTCGTAAGTCATGAATACAATGCCAACAAGAAGATACAAAGATATCGGGCTTACTGAAATTCTTCACCAGAACCCAAGAAGGCTAAGCGGACTCTCGAGGACTTGCAGAGTTATGAGCTCGTCAACCACAACTTGACCGACCAATCCACCAACACTCCGTTCACGGCTCTTGAGGACGTCTTCAGCGCCAATACCAGCTGCATTTTGGCTCCTTATGTTACCGATGGACCCTATTATGTCGCAGGGGAGAAGTTGAGGTCCAATGTCAGGGAACACGAGTACTCGGATGGTATCGATCTTTTCCTCGAGGCACAATACATTGATGTCAACACGTGTGAGGCCATTCCCTCAATGGCAATTGATGTCTGGAACTGCAATGCAACAGGTGTATACTCTGGTGTCGAATCTGGGCAGGGCGGGCTGAACTCGACTTTCCTCCGCGGCATCCAGCTGACAGACTCCGATGGTGTAGCCAGCTTTGAGACTATCGTAAGACTTCCTCAGAGCTTATGCGCTCATTGCAATCTAATAATAGATCTAGTTCCCGGGACATTATTCAGGTCGAGCCCCGCACACTCACCTTTTGGCGCATTTGAACGCCAGTGTCCAGTCCAACGGCACCATCTCGATTTGGGAGGCTCCTGTGTCACACATTGGGCAACTATTCTACCCTGAAGACCTGCGCGCAGAAGTCGAGGCCACTTACCCATACAACACAAACACTCAGCCGCTGACGACCAACGACGAGGACATGTGGTCCATCCTGCAAGCCGACGCGAACTTTGACCCTATCCCGTCTTTCGTCTACCTCGGCGACAGCATTGAGGATGGTCTGTTTGCTTGGATCCAAATTGGTATCAATGCCTCAGCCGATTACACCACAGTGAGTAGCTTTATATTATTCCTCACCTCGACAGTATTAGAGCCGCAGTGCTTCCTCAAGCAAGGAGTCAATTTGGGAGCCTCTGGCAACTTGGACATCCTGCCTATCGCGATGGAGAATGCAATTACTAACACCCACTTTCTAGGACCAATATTACGGTGTCGCCGCCTATCGGGATCAGGAGGGTGGACACTCTACCGGCTATACTGTCGGTGGTTCACCTGACGGAAATGGCACAATCCCTTCCGGGGCTCCTCCTACTTCCACCGGTGTCTAAAAGGTCTCTACGAGCTCGCAGTAGGGGTGGTGATAGACGCGGGCTCATGATCAGATCTTATGAAAGGAAGCTGGATTCACAAGTTTTTATTCGGTTGTATATAGATACATTCTACTTGAGTCACAGCAGTCACCGAGGTAACTACATAGCTGTCTGAGGCTCAAGCAGTTGAATTCCATCTCCCAAAAATCAAGCATTTTGCTTAACCCTGTTGGTTTTTATGCCGTGAAAATCTTTAAGGGACCAATGTGATGTAAGCGTATGGTTTAAACATCATTTCTGGAAGTCAGAGAATAAATGCTATCTGTTTGGCTTGAGGATGCATATATGTACTTACTAAACTTCCAACCAGTTATGCTACGCGACACAAGATCTGGCCGTTGGGTATGATAATGAGGGCGCCCTCAACTTCACCCCACTCTCGCCATGTTTTCGATATATAATTCAAGTCCTCCTATTTAGGAACTCACAGTCAGTATTTACCATCCAATTGAATATTGTCGAGAGTGACAGGGATGAGACCACCTAATCAGGCATTTCATAACCGCGAGACGCTGTGAAAGAGGGTATGAATGATCCAGCGTACTGACCTGTGTAGAAAAGCCTTTGCTGAGTGACGTAGACGCGTATGACGAATATAAAGTACGGTCAGCCCAAGACTTGGACCAGACAACGGCTTCGCCATCCTGATAATTCCACGTATCCCACGTGAATGTGATGTCTTGCGGCGCAAAGCCGGCCTCCCTAGCCCATGCCTTCACATATCTGCCGGCTTTCGGCTGGCCGCCGTTGGCTTTCATGATCGCCATATGGATGTCCTCCCACTTGTTTAGCCCCGGGAGCTCGGGGTACCACGAAAGGGCGCCGTAGTCGACTTCGCGTGCGGCGACTAGTCCGCCTTTCCGCGTCACTCGCGCCATCTCTTTCAGAACCTCCACTGGTTTGTTGACGTGGTGCAAAACCTGATGACAGTAAACGATGTCGAACTCGCCATCTGCGAAGGGCAACTCATCAGCGTTGTGCTGCTGAAACGTCAAGTTTCCTTCCACGCCACGTTCATGAGATAGTTCTCGCGCCTGCGATAATACATCCTCTACATTATCGATTCCTATCACTGAACCTTGTGGTACTAGTTGTGCCACTAAAAAGCACGCGGTCAGTTACCATTGCTTTGAGAGTAGAGCTTTTGAGTTTGTTTTGTTGTACAGCACTGAAACTAGCCAGGACGGGAAGTAATTAGCTCTATGGGCACTCACGATCAACTGTGATAGAACCTGGCCCGCATCCGACATCGAGGATTCGATAGTGTGGTTTAATGTGTGGAAGTAGGAATGCCGCCGAGTTTTCTGCTGTTCGGCGTGCGTGCGAATTCACAACCGAGGCATGGTGGCCATGGGTATAGACGGCTCTGTAAGAAATGTTACTGAGAATATACTATATCAAGTATAATATCCGCTACATGAGGTCTAAGGAGTCCTGGGGGAGCTCTTTATTTAGTGTTAATCAATACTCGGGAATACTTACTGCTCCGACATGGTTGCTTTACTAAACAGCAAGGGGCATTAAGTTGAGAAGCCTTCAACTAAACGATCGGAACCTGGGAATCGTGTGATTATTCTGTCAAAGATATCTGAATCCAAAACCACTTCGCTTTAAATTATATAGGTAAGAAGAAGGTACGGCGATGAACAGAGTTGGATATAAGTGGTGGTCTTGGAGGAGAGTCCGATATCGCAGCGACACATGTGTTGAATGATTACCTCTTTAGGAAACAACTCCCTAGTAACACATTGACGTCAACCCTGGCTATTACAGCCACGATATAATCCAATAAGAACTCAGCTCCTGCTGAGCATTTGTAACGATTCCAATTAGTAAAGATAACGAACTTTTCATTGATGTATAGGTAAGTAAACTTCGGGAAGTGTTAAGTTTGAAGTTGGGTCTTTACTGTCTAGCCAGTCGTGACTAGCTCGATATTTTCAACAGTGGGTAAGAATCAAAGCTCAGATTAGGGGACGTAAAAATATTATCTTAAATATCCTGAGTTGGCTTCAATGAGCCTCTAAAGAGGATCACTCGACTGATAGCTTCACTATATTAGTTGTAAATCTAAATATAGCAGTCAAGTTTCACCCGATACAAGTGAGGGAGCCCGTTGCTGCGTAGCTCGCATAGAAGCCGTAACGTAAACATCACATCACGGCACCATCAACACAATGCTGCCAGTCATGGTCAAACTTCGGCCATCCACCATCTGGCGCCTCGCTCATCTGGAGATTATGGACAACCACATCATATGCGCCGTCTCGGGGTGTTTTCCCCTGGCACACATTTCCTCCCATAGCTATGTTAAGCAGAACAGTCCAATCTTCGATTGGCCTGGTTCCAGGCGGCATCAAGTTTTTCATTACCGGCCGCCCGTCAATATACCACATAAGCCTCCCTCCGCCTTCGGACTTCCCATCCCCGCGGATTCCGGTCCCGCTACACTGCCAGACAAAGTCGTAGCGAATCGGCCGGTGCGGCATGTCTGGGATGTTCGTACCACGAACTAGATGTTTCTGCGCATCCTCTGCGTTATAGAACCCCCAGTGTAGACAAGAGTGATTCTCGCAATCGCCGTTCCAGCTCTCAGCGATGTCAACCTCGCCTTCATGCGGCCATACAAAAGGCTCGCGCGGCAGTAGCCAGAACGCCGGCCATATACCCTCGGCACAGGGCAAGCTGAGCCAAGCCGTCAGGCAGCCATCGCGACGGCCAAGAGTGGCCCTGCTCACGAGTCGCGCCGACGTGAAGCGGGCCTCCGGGTCTGGATGATGCGGCTGCGATAATGCGCGGAGAACCAACTTGCCGTCGTGCGTGTGGAAGCTGTTGGAACTGTCTGATGTGTAGTTCTCGAGCTCATTGTTGCCCCACCCCCAGGGGTCACCGTGGCCCTGCTTGTGATCGAATTCCTGCGACACCGGGATACCCGGGTTGAAGTTCGGACGCCAGTAGACCCTTGGGCTGCTAGACTCAGCAGACGGGCTAGCAGGGGGTCTGGAGTGGGAAGGGATGGGAGGCGGTCCACCAGGACGGGTGCTATAGTTTGGCTGAGGAGGAGCAGGCGGCTGCTGCCATTGCTGCCCCTGAGACGGAGGAGGCGATTGCCAGTGTGCCGGGGGTGGTTGTTGTTGTTGTTGCTGCTGCTGCTGCGATTGCCACTGCGCTTGGGGTTGCTGTCCTGGGTAGTACTGCTGTTGCTGATAGTGCGGCTGCGAAGGAGCACCGTAGCTTTGCTGAGGTCTATTTTGGCCGACGGGAAGGATATTGTGCTTCTTGTTGAGTCCCTCGGCCTTCTCCTTCAGCTGATTAAGAAACGACATTCTTCCGTGCTTTTAAATCGGCAGACAGTAGAGGTCATGCACACGGTGAGGTGGAGATTGAGACAAATGCACTATTTGTCCCAAGTATAGGTGTTTAATTGCTATGTAGGTACGTAGTTGGCGACAAACATGGGTAGCTGAGTATTATTGAAGTCATCGCTATGGAGGGGTTGGTTGCATGAGCACGAGCACAGTATATACAGGTCATATCTGTTCATAACTCACACTGTCTAGTACAAACCGTGACTGTAAGGGCACTGGATGATGGACTGTATTGGATTGACTATGTAGAAGGGATGGAGCCCGTACAGTACACACTGCAGTACATATAATAATGTGGGGTGCTAGCACCTGCCTCACAGTGACTGTGGTGTGTGGAGAGTACTCATAGGCCCTAATAGCATTGCACCAGACACCCTTCGAGGTCTTAATAAAGTACCTATAATTTCTCTTGGCATCATAGCTCAGTGACCGATTCTAGAGCATCTACTTATATACAGCAAGTAGGGCCTACTTATGTAGGTATTTTGGTGCGACGGTGAGAAGAGAAGACAAGTATATAGATACTTAACTGTGTAATATATGCCCAAGTCTTTGCTGAAGAATGCAGGCAGATACTATATGGGGGAGTATTGCCAAAGGGATGTAGGTATTCGCCTTGTAATAGTTGTGGGCAATGTCTTATCTACGGCTTCACCAAGAACACACTACCTAATTCAGATCTCATCTGAGATTTACCTTATTGATCGCGCCTTGTGAACTGCAGACACGCGCATGTGCAACGTAAAACAGAGAGCTATGAAAGCTGTTCGTGGCCAGATCATGCGAAAGCACGAAGTTATTCAATTACAAGTCGAAAGCCAGGTCGCGCCGTACCCAGCAAGCTTCAGCACATATACACGAGTAGCTGCATCTCAGCAATACCTACTAGGCTACCCCAGTCTATCTGTCCAATGAGATGGCCATCGCCCGGTTAATTCCGACCCTCAGGTCCTCGATTCTCCCGACTCTCTTATTCATGGCTTCACTGGGTTTGCCCTCGCAGGCAGCGCCTCAAGTATCGCAGCTCTACCAATTCACATATCCCACTGCCGTCGAGAATCTGTTCGCTCTCCCGAACGGCTGTCTTCTCCTGAGCACCTCGGCCAATGCCGATCTCTACTACATCGACCCCGAGGCCCTCTTCCCGGCCGCCCAAAATGTGATTACACTGCCAGGCAGCGCCCGATTGACGGGCTTTACCGCGCTCGGCGACGGACGCTATGCAGTCGCCGGCAGCGCATCCCCGCCATCTATCTCCGGACCCTATATGCAGGTCTATGTCATCAGAGTCGAGACAGAAGCGCTTGTCAACGTTACAGTCGATCACATCGTGCAACTTCCGGACACAGCATGGATGGATGGGATAACTGCGCTACCAACACATCCATTCACGATCCTCGGCGCCGATGCGATCGCCGGTCGCATCTTGCGCATCGACACAAGCGATGATGCCGTCAGTGTTGCATTTGAACATGCAGCACTGAAGCCGAGCGAGCAGAAGAATGGCACCGCAAGGGGTGTCAAGGGACTCAAAATCCGGGACGGCTATCTTTATTTCACCAACTCGGCGCAGAGGATCTTTGGTCGCTTTCCCATCGACGCAAACGGAACCAACACCGGCGACCTTGAGATCCTGGCCCGCCTAGATGAAGCATACGGCGATGGTGCCTCGTATGGTGACTTTAGCTTCGATGGCGACGGGAACGCCTTTGTCGCAGTGCATCCATCCTCGCTTCACAAGATCACGCCGGGCGGCGTACAGTCTGTTTTCTCTGGGGGATTGAATTCAACATTCCTCGAGCCTACATCGGCCGTCGTATCAGACACAGGGAGAGCTGTCTACGTTTCCACGGCCGGGAAAGATACAGGATTTCCCATCTCTGGGGGGCAGGTCCTTAGAGTGCAGGTTGATATATAGAAGCATCATCCATGTACTCAGCGCAATACGCCGAAGCGAATCCTATGTAATTGTGGTATCGGACTGAAGCAACTGTCTCGCCTCCTCAATTTCATATAAGTCATGACCTTCGCCTCAAGACTGCTGAGAGACAGTAAATATCACATGAATGAAATTAATATTTGTATCCAAACAATAAAACCAATTGAGCATACTGGAGGACCAGCGAGGAAGGCTGAAAGACAATGAATATGTCCATCCTAAGCATAGATTGTACCCAACAATAAGGCAAGCATTTCAACACATCAAGACCAAGAAATATCACAAAGAAGTCACAATTGATCATTCACCTCAATAATTTTTTTTGTCCTCCACAATTATATCCTTATGCTGAATGAGTCGGAAACACCAGGCTACCAATTACAAAGGCATTGACAGTTAACAATAGACTATCCCACCAATATAAGGAAATGCTAACCATATTATTCGAAGAAGGCGCTTCGGTTCTTGTTTCTAAAACAGTATCGCGGCGGTGCCCGATTTCAGCAATTCTACAACCTGCCCAAGTCTTGTTCTCTAACTATATCTTCATATTTTGACAATGCAGCCAATCGAAGTGACAGCCATAGAAGCTGAAGTATACGCCACACAATCTCAAAGTACAGGATCTCAAATTGAACAAATGGAGAAGGACACACTCAAAGTTATGGAGGATGAGCAGACTAATATCCAAGGAGAAACAGAACTACAGTCTGGAGAACCCCCAGGAGCAGAGAATGAAGGAGCAGAGTCCGATGCGACAGAAATCGAAAATATGTCTGAAGATGATGAGTTGGAGTCGATGAGATCCTACAGTGAGATCGAGTCCGAAGAAGACGAGCTAATGAGCATAGGAGAAGAAGAATCCGAGTCAACAGAAGTCCAAGATATATCTGAAGCTGAGGACATTGAACCAATGGAAGTCCACAGTAGAAATGACCCCAAAGAAGACAAGCTAATGAGCAAAGCAACTACAGAATACAAGTCACTCGAAATTGAAGCAGTTAAACCGGAGAGACCGGAGGTAAAGAAACCCACAGAGAAGAAATCGCTACCATTCAACCCAGCAAAAATCAAGGCGGCAGCAGTCGCCAAATCAAAGGGTACCAAACCAGCAGGAAGCAAGCCGACGGGCGTGAAAAAGGCAACCAGCAAGAAGCCTCCGGCCACCAAGCGGCGTAGAGACCCGACAGCAGTCGACGTGCTAGCGAAGGCGCGCAAGTGGCTGGTCGCCCCGACCTCGTACATGATCCGAAACCCCGAGACCGGGTGCTTCGGGCTCTCGAGCCGACACCGCGAGGGCGAGCGGCCGGAGATCACGATCGCGCACACCGAAGACTGCGAGTGTCTCGACGTGCGCCTCCTGCACATCTGCCAGCACGTCGAGAAGCTGGTGAAGAAGCGCCTGCTCGCGCGCCGGTCGCGCGAGGCCTTTGTCATCGCTACCAAGATCCGGCGCGAGCTGGACTCACCGCTGCCCAAGGACGTGCGGTTCCCCGCGCTGCGCAGGCAGCAGGAGCAGGTCTTTCGCCGGCCTAAAAGGGAGGTCGAGGCTGAGGAGGAGGTCATTAATGTGGTTGAGGTGCATCATCAGCAGCGGCTTGTTGAGAAGTGGAAGAGTTTGCAGGCGTATAAGACTAGGCGTATCTGGAGGGATTGGTGAGCACCTTTCTTTGTTTTGCTATGCTACATTACATTTGTCGTCTAGAATGGAAAAAATTTCCGTCTCTTTCTTTTCTTTCTCCGCATATGGCAGTATAGTAATTCGTTAAGTAGTGATTTAGCTGGTGTTAACAGAGTATTGGTTTGGTTTATTCATACTCAGTTTCATTTTAATAGAAGAGTCTTAACCTACGTGTTTGAGGTCAGTGTCACATTATCCTTAACCCCCAAGGCCTTAGCGCAAGTCATCTGATGCAGGAGTGTGAGTCAACGCAGATCTTAGTTACTATTGTGAAATGAGGTTTAAAGTCCATCTGAATGTTCTAGACGGGACCAAGACTGCCGCATCTGCCCCTGAGAGGTGTAAAATGTATATAAGCCACACTTAAAGCTTATCAGTCCGGTGTTATCTGACATAAGTTTATTTCTGGCTTGAAAAGTACCGTAGTATTTGTTATTATTTTCTGTTCTATCGGAAAAGGCCCCCGTGGATATTCGCCACTGGCGTGGCCATTGTGCATTAGTTCAGAGCGGCAGCTTACGTCCGACTCAGGAACCAGAATGGCCACACGCCGTTTGACGGCACGGGTGGGCGCCTTAGGGAGTTGGCATATGACAATTACTCATTTGGCGCAATCGGACGTTGCTAAGGGGGTACGAGCCACTGGAGCAAAGCGCTTGGTGTTGCGGCACCGACCCGTAGATGTCGGAAAGAACCCAACATCTACTACGTATTTCCCATCTATACCATTATGCGGCCTTGGATGAGGCGAGAACGTTCGAGACCAAACGTGACTGGTAGGGAGGTCGGGCAAAATTAAGTACACTGGCGAGGCGGTCGGCAAAATAACTGTCAGATTCACTCCCACCACCACTACCACTACCTATAGTGAGTCTGACAGTTATTTTGCCGACCGCCTCGACTGGCACGGAAATGCATGCAGGAAGCAAGAAGACGCGTGGTTATCTGTCATGAGCCCGACGACGACCTTATAAGGAGCTAAGAGCATTAGTTGTAACAGAAGCGCACTGGCTAGACAACACGACGAGTCTATATTGATGATGTGGATTATGAAACAAAGGGTTTTCTTGCCATTCGGCAGGATGGGTCCTCTCATGCAGGGTTGACCCACGGTAGCTTGAGCCTCAGGGAGATTAAGGTCTAGAATAGGTCTATTTTGGAGCTCGCATTTGTCCATGCATATTCAGTGCGAGCTGAGAATAAAGTTTGATATCTATGAGAACGGGCGGGGATGTGCCTTGTCTGGTTTTCATGACAGGATAGCATTAGCTATTTTGTGTGCGTGTAATGTGCAACAGTTGGAAACTAATCAAACGGAATAATTTGCGAATGTTTAATAAGAGAAGACAGGTACTCTAATCTCTCGTGGAACGTAACGTTCCACTTCCTTCGAGCCTCGAGCCTCGTTGGGCTGGACTTTGGGGATCTAGAACGCTGACATCTCGACGCATCTGTTAACTCGGACCGTTCTAGAAAGCGCATCAAGGCACACTTCACGTCCAATGGTGCCGCGGGATGGCTTATTTCGCGCGCCACGTGCAGCATAGCCGCAGGCCAAAATAATATACCCGGTATGTATAGATAGATACAATACCTACCTACCAAGTACATATTTCGCAAGTCGGTGGTGATATATATGGCTGGTATCGCGAGGCCGATCACGGCCCGATAGTTTGGCAGTGGCCATTGCAAATAATGTCCTGCAGACTACTGCCCATACCCGACACCTGATGCCATCCGCTATGACAATTAATGGTGAACGAATGTAGTCATGGAGGAACCGAAAAAAACGAATAGGTAGATAGGTAGTAATCTAGGTGACCAAGGCGGGCAGAAAGATTTCACGCGGGCAGCACGCAGGCAACGCTACTATGTATAGAGCAAGGTCAACTAACACTTGATGCATCATTAACAGATCAAACACGTGCGCAGTCTAGAGGGAATGAGAAGGCCTAGGAGAGAACATGCCTAGGTCTTTAAGCTATTGACATGTCGTGCGCCGTAATGACGGTTGCGATCTGCACCGAGACTTCACCATTGGTGAGAGTGTTGTGTGCAGGTATCTCGGGCCCATATCTCGGAACGCGGCACCTCTGTCAACTCCAAGACTGATCGTAACATTTACGGCCACGGCGGATGAACGCGCACACCCTGGGGGCTCGTGAAGAACCACGAAGGCTCAGCCATACAGTACTTAGGGGGCGATAGACTGGAAGCCGAGAGAGCACAGCGTAGGCGAAGTAATCTAGGCAGCACGTTTTCCCCCCTGCTGGCTCCTATCGCACGCTACTCAACCTCGGTGGGCCGAACAGCCCGTTCGAGGCCCGGTGGTGATTAATGATGATGACGGTGACTTGTGCAGTACACCAAACTATGAACACGCGCGGCGTGTTGCATTCCTGCCGAGTCGTCTCGACTGAGCGAAGGATCGTCGTTGATTCATCTCGTGGTCGGGGGATAGGGATATTTATTGTCCTAATCACACCTACACGTGTACGGTGGTGGTTTCAATGATGTACAGGTTCTGTGGAGTCTCGATTTTCTTCCAGGCCGTGTTCTCGAACGGAAGCGTCCCCACAGATTTACCACCCGGCTGGGAAAAGAAGCCTGGGCGTTTCATCTTGCATTAGCTATTCGCTATCAACGACGATCATTCTGGTGATCGATGATCATATACTGCAATCTCGATCTTCTCGGCAGGCTTGGTGATTGGTTGAAATCCAGATCAGCGTTGCTTACCAAAATGCAATCTAATGTAGCTATCAAGAGCTGCCTAACAGCTGTATCTGTTCAAAGCACTGCAATTAGTAAAGGGGCCATGTGGCCGCCAACAATAATAGATTGACTTTTACTCCGTCTAGTATATCTCTAAATCCGGGACGGTACCAGGGGTACAGATGCTCCTAAGGCTCGTTAGTGACGAATGGAACGTGGGCGTATGCCTCGGTGATCTACTGTATCGCACTGGTCTATGACATCGATCCAGGGGCATATTGCGCGGATTATTAATGAGCGATGGCTCTCTACTTAGCAGCGATTTGTATGTCGGACGTCTGACCTGCTGCAATCTCGATGAGACGTAACCTGCAAACAAGCGGTGCGCACACGGGACTCAGTACAGAACTCAATACACACATGACGACCAAGGGCGCGCGTCTCGCTCTTTCGGTAACCGGATCGACACGAGTGCACAGCTTGCTTGCCCGTCAGCAACGAGGTATTTTGCAGTCGCTGAAACTTCAACAAGGGGGCGCCCTATCGGTGGATTTTCGGCCTTGGTCTCACTGATTCATTCTTATCCCCATACCGACGGGCTTTTTATTTTATTTCATATTTTGAATTCAGAAAGAATCCCTTAAGGTTAGCAAATTGACCGAAATTGATCCAACACCGATCCGATCGTGCGCTCTCCACCACCAGCACCACCCTAACAGGACCCTTAGTGTATGTAAGTAGCAAGCGTTCACCCATCGCTTCTCCGCTTATCTTAGCGAGAGAGCTCCTCGGCAAGATACAGCTTCATCGAACGGCGCGTGATGATCTTCCGGGGAACCTTCGGATCAGTAGCGAATGGATCTTAGCAAGTAAAGGTTCTCACAAGGTTGTATGGCGCCTTGCCTTGAATTGCAAGCTGGTTCCCCTATAAACTTATCGTGATATAAACCGTGTGATCAGAAGCAGCATGCGTGTAAATCTATAGGTATCTTGGGAGTCTTGCCTTGTGTGCTCTCCTACTGCATGTACACGCCGAGTTTTAATGCCACTACTGGATAAGTGATCATTACCGTATTCGGTATACTGCACAGCCTGGATCAACTTTTGGTTGACGCATCGGTATTCCCTCGCAGCACATGAGCACACCTATGCCACTAGGCCTAGCATGGGAGGTAGTCACACAAAAAGCGGTTGCTATGTACTTAAAGTAGGCGTTGTTGTGCCTACACTACTGTAGTCTGTACTGCGGTCGTGTACACTACGTACGCTTACAACATGTCGGTATACTACCTACCAACTCGACTAATAGCCAAGTATATGGAGCTTCTGTACGGAGGACGGGACAGCCCACAATTACATATCGTGCCGAGGGTCGTGGCGACGGACCAGGCATATGGCCGAGTTACGCGCGTACCCGCTGTTAAGACCAGTTTCATCTTCATTAATCATTAACCATGCCCAGTTCAGTCAGTACATGCGTACAGATACTACCGGTACATGGCTACATGGGCTGCGAGCAACAATTTGTCTGCCTCCTCTTTGGCACGGCCCACACTCCGTCCATTGGGTTATGAATGGGGTGTAGTACCGCTAACTGCCATGTCGAATTGCAAATTGCTGATACATTACTGCAAATTGCTTTTCGACCCCTCCTTTACAGTGGCTAGCTTCTTCCACTTCACGCCAATATTACCATACCTATGTATAGGCAACGGGCTGCGCTAGATCTGGTCGTTATTTATACCGCACATACCAGGTATCTAGGTATAACTTGGTGTCAACAAGGACTGGCTGCAGAATTATCATGCACCAGGTACTGTAAGGAGACAGGCAGTGTAGCATAGAGGGTGACCTGAACAGGGGGTAGAGAGGCGCCTCTTCAAGTATACTGGGTAGACATATGCACTAAGTAAGCATCTAACTCATACTACGGTACCTACAATACGTGGATGAAAGGGATGCAAATCTTGTTCCTGCGTGCGCTCGTGGATGGGATTGATGAGAAGTCGATATGCGGCATCTGTCCTTTCTTTCTCCTCTTTTTGTGGCCTGTCTTGATGAACAGGCGGACAATGAGATGAGTCTAGATTCGATAGATTGGCCGAGTTAGTTTCAAACGCGACCTTCACCAATAAACAGCAGCATTCTTCCCGACCTTGCTTACACCTTGTGCTGCGTAGGACAGACTACCCATTACTTAGTCTGCTGTTAGGTAAGAATGGTGTATACTAGGTAAGGAGTAGTGTATACTTCTTAGTAGCACAGGCAGTTTAACAATCTCTGCCGCCTGGACCGTTTACTCCAGACTTTCGGGTCCTCTCCTCGCAATTCACAAGCCAGACATGTGTTCCCTCAACTCTTTAATTGGCCTCTCCTGTCGATTATGTAGACCTCTGTAGATCGCCGTGTCAAGGACCTGAGATAGGCTACGATGAGATCTCGATTCGCGATTCAATACCCACATAAATTGTGAATAAGTAAAGAGAGAGTTTCCTCCCAGCAGCAAAAAAAAAACAATAACTACTCCGTAGTACGACAGGCATTCCCGCGACAAAGCTCGACAGACCGCGACTCCGAACAACACCTATTCTGCCCACACACCTAAGACACACACCTAAGACACTCAAACCCATTACGCCGAACGGCTTCCGCCACTCTGCCGAGTCACTTTTCGCTGGCAGTTTGTCTATTCCATTCTCCTTGCCAACGACTTTTAACGGGGGCGCCCCTTGTCGGCTGTACCTGATTTAAGGGCCAGTACCCTGTCAAAAGCTGCCTAACAGGGCAATTGTACATTTGTTTAGGGCGGTCATATTATTACGTGGTCCTGTACCTACTTATATTCCCAATTAAAGTTAAAAATTATCATAGAAAGAGAAGACACAGACAGGCATTCGTTACGTGGATTTCAATTTCGCAGAGGCGCAGTTCGAGCCCAACTAAGAAGTGTTGTCACGTCGCCGAGGAGCCCGAAAAGTACCAACAAAAAAAAAACGCTACCTGCTGTACCGGTAGTATAACCTCAGCCTGTCTAAGCTGTGTGTACCTATTTTAGCATTCTCTTGGTTCCTGTCAGGCGAGCAAAAGAAAGAGACGACTTCCTGTTCAAGCTGCTGTATTTCATTGGTGCTGAAAACTTACCCATACATAACCCCCTACAGCGTTCCAAGCAAGGTTGCATTCTGCTGCACACTCGCATCGTCCTCGCCGGCCCAATTCTGCCATTTCTGGGCACAGCCTAACAAATCAATCAAATCAATTCTTCACTGCAAGTTCCAGCCAGCCGAGCCAGCCAAGTGCTGTAGCGCCTGCCTGGGTACCCACCAGTGGCATTCGCTCGGCATTAGCCCCCACTGAACACCGGGCGTCACCCTTCCCCGTTCTGTTCTGCCCGTTGCTGCCCAGACAGTACACCCTGACAGTACACCCTAACAGTACCTAGGTACACCCCGAGGCCAGACAAAGTGCTACCTGTTTCGGCACACGGCACTAGGCCGCATCTGCACTGGCGACGGAAAGGTTCAGTGACCCATACCCGACAGGGAGTACCTGGCCCCGCCTGTGACACACTAAGTACGCTAGAACACTGGGCATCTGACACCCGCTGGACGGTTCATAAAGCCAGCCAGATCCTTCTCGTTTCACACATAGACTTTGTTTGCTTCCTACGATCAACGATCAACGATCAACATAACAACAAAGAGGGGCACTTCGATCTCCGCTGCGCAAGCTCCCCAGCTTTGCCCACCTACCAGCCCACACACTTCAACAAAACTCTCTCTCCTTGGCTCGCTGGAGCCCGCCCAGACTTTAATGCCATCTCTCGTAGCAGCAAACCACTTCGTCATGTCTACCACCACTCGCCCTTCCACCTCACAATACTCTAGCTCCTCATCCACATCCTCGACCGACTCGGACGCCTCGTACAGACTCAGCATGGACGCCCGGCCCGTTGCTTCGGTGGAGGTATTACGCTGCCTCCGCTGCCACCGTCACGTGGAAACAACATCAACAGATGACCTCGCTTCCACCGGCATGATCCGTGTGGGCTTCAACTTATACTACTGCACGAAGTGCGCGACCGCCGTTGGCTACAAGTGAGGTGTCTCACCAACAACTGTCACACTGCTCGTCCATGAAGGTTCACCCCCGATTGGCGAGGATGACTTTGACTCTCCAAACGGACAGGACTTAACCTCGACCGATTACCACCTGGATGGAAAGAACCGTGCTTAGAGAAAGAGCACATGCTTCTCTAATATGTGCTCGAGAACCGGGAATAGAGCTACCACTGCTCCACGATGAGCAATCAACCAGGCGATAACTGCTACGCAGTATCAGTGAGCCTGCATGCGATATGGGGGAACAAATATTCAGACCCGATGCAATGGGAAGACCTGGCAGCATAACACAAGCTGCAGCACTTCCCAACGGCTCGGATCTCGAACCAACTACCTAGATCTCTCCCAGTCTCAGGGTCTGACCCTGATCGTCGGTTGTACAAGTTGGTTCCTCAAAGGCAACGATCATCAATTTCCACATTTATTACTAGGGATCTACACCTCGTTTCAGTGGATGCTACACACAGCTATATACTTGGCAACAAGGCTTCTAGCTCGGCATTCCTGACAGAGCTCCATCCCGATCAGCGGCTGCTGTTGCGATGCTGGTTGTCTATCTAACCTGCACTGGCGATACGAAGCTCAACCGGGCGGCATAGTATTACACCTGCTATTGCCTGTTACGGATCGCACAGTCATCCGCTTGATATAGGACGCCAGAATCGACCAGGATTCTCACGCGTCTTCAACCTTACCCTTCACCCTTCACCCCTTTCTTGTCTTATTATGATTTCCAGCTGGCTGGAACTGGTGCTGCGGCCCACGAAAGACAAATCTTTTTTCATTGTCACCGGATAAAGCGGACATGATTTAACCACTGCGACAGCTTTCTGAGCCTTCAGCTTGAAGGAAGTGGAGCAGTTTAGTGAGGTGTATAGCCTGCGGTGTGTACGATACCCCCACTATTTGCAGGATTTAGCGGGATGTCCGCTTTCCAGATCAAGGCTACGATGACAGGACTTTGTCGATGGTGCGACAATGGGCGGCTGTGCTTTTTTTTTTGGTTCGGTTTTGGTCCGGTTAAAATTTTCTTCTCAGAATCTCACGAGTTATGTTGAATA
Organism: Xylaria arbuscula; assembly: GCA_022385695.1. Classification (NCBI taxonomy): domain Eukaryota; kingdom Fungi; phylum Ascomycota; class Sordariomycetes; order Xylariales; family Xylariaceae; genus Xylaria; species Xylaria arbuscula. The sequence goes on from MU279372.1 coordinate 195,240, forward strand.
ATACCCCCGTTTGTCACTTTTGAGTAAGCGTTTTGCTAGACGAGATACCACTGTTCAATTTACATAACTTCATCCCAACAACTGCTCCATGCCTTTTTTCTCAATTTGCTCGATGATGTATGTTGCATGACGTCTTAGCCCCCAGCTGTAGGCTTCAGCAGAACCGGACTGCACAAAGTCGTAATAGTCTCCCTGACCAAGGCGGGTGCCGCACGATCCTTGTCACTATTCACGTCATTTCCATGTATAATTATAGCTACCCTAGACATCTTCCGCCAATCAAGCTTCATTTCTGCGGCAGTCTCGATTGCAACAGTCTAATTGGCCGTTCTCGGACCTCTCAAGACTTTGGGTTTAGGTGTTGAATGCTTCTGCCTACGTGTCGGCACGGGCAGGTAGCACACACCGTTACAGGACCTGACTGTCGTCACAAATCACTCATGTACATACGCTTAATCTAGCCGACGCGAAGCAGACGCACGTTTAGCTGTACGACTTCTGGCGTGTAGATCTGTAGGGTAGTGCGCACAATACAGATACATTCAACTCCGGCCGGCTCGTCGGAGCGAAGGTGACTTATTCGGCCGGTGGGCAGCCAATTGATGGAGAAGGGGTGCGGGGGCCAAAGCATACCAAGCAAGTAGGTAGGTAGTACGCAGCAGTGTATCACAAGCATCGGCGATGTCAACATGCCCGAAATAAGACACCGGCGCATGAAAGAGTGAGACCTCTTTTTTGTTGTTGTTGTTGTTGTTGCTACTGTTGTTTGTTCTCCTATCTATACTACATGGTACGATCACGTTTTCAATCAGAGCACGGCACGCCAGAGATAAGCTTGGCGAGTCTACCCAGGAGAAAGAAGGGAGCTTTTGGGGGAGCTTGCGAGGCGCATATCGTGGGTGCACGCCGCTGCGACCGCATCATACATATACATACATACATACATGCGCATACTTGACATCGCAAGCAAGCGTGGAGACCGACAGACAGACCCTGTCGCCGGGCCGGTTGAGTCTTTCTGGGAAGTGTACTGGACTGCTCCCCCTTTGCAGTATTACCTTTGCAGTATTCAAACCGCGCAACAGACAGCCATGGCGTATGATCGATGTACAGGTAGGTAGGCAGTGAAGTCGTATATAACAGTGTGTACTATGTAGTGGTGTTACGGAACTCTTGACTACCTGGGTAATGAAGCCCTTCCTCTCCCTCCTGGATATCAAGTCGCATCGCATCTGCATTGCAGCATACAGTAAGTAGGTACTGTAGTGCAAGATGTCTTGACTATTTATTACCAGGTACCTACAGCTCACTACTGTGGTGGTTTTTCGGCTAACGCAGATAACATAGATATATGCATACCAACCCTGAAATCGAACCTTGAAGTTGCAGCGTTCCTTGCTCGTGCTTTACTTTCCTCGGAGGGCGGCGGCTTGTAACGTTTCGTTATCAGCTTCCTTGATTCACCATAGCTACTAGTGTCAGCTTGAGTAGCAATTGTCTTTGCCTGTGTATGTACGACTGCTATATTTGAAAAGGGGCTGAGACGTGGCAACAAATTGAGGTGCATCATCACATGCATACTACAGCTTGACTGTTTACGTCCACGCACGTTGTGTGTTTTGGTTCTCAATTATGATTCCTATTATCTTTTTATGTCTCAGATAGGTACATTTTAAGCCGAGACATAAGTTTAAAATCCCGTTTATTAGGCCGAGGGCTGGTGAATTCACATACGTCAGCGATGTAAGTAGGGAGCGGCATATAAGTACCTACCTATTCATGATAGCTTCCCGGGTCCACTGCTTTAGTACCGCAAGCTTAGCTTAGCTACATACAAAGACCCTGGCTATCATCTCTTCTCGGAATAGCTTCATTTTGCCGGCAGATTAATACGAGAATAGTGAGTTATTTCCTTCAAAGACCGCGAGCGACCCTAGCCGGAAATAACCGATACGACTACGTATAATAGCTTTAGCTTTTTCTTTTATAATCTATTCGCCCAATGCCCATATCGTAGTGTTGCGTGCGTGTGTGCTGTATGACCAGTTACCTCGGCCCCCAAAGTCCCAAAGTGTCGAGCAGTGACCCTATCGGCCAAGCAGGGTCCGAGAAGATCTGAAGGAGTGTACACTATAGGTGAGGGAAGTATTGGACTGGGGTGCCAACCGTAACACTGCACGACGACATCATCGTGCGCTTACTTCCAGCAGGTATAGTATGCTTCCCGTCGTTCTCCATGCTTGTGCATCGCATGGCTTGTCTGTGCTTCTGTGCGTACTATATTGTGGGAGCAGCGTATAATACACATAGTATGATATTTTCTCTCAATCGCGTCACCACCCCCGTTACCCCCCCTCAGGCCACTACCTACTGTAAACGCTCTCCTAGTACCTACTTCATACGACTGGAGAGGCTGTTTATTTATAGTAGTCTGCCCGCGGAGATGGTGCGTCGGCGGTGCTCGACTCGACAGATATGCGAGAAGGAGAGAGGCAAAAATGGACCGCCAGAGTCACACTCGTCAAAGCAGACAGCAGTTCAACATCGATCGGTTTACTTTCCTAACGAAGGAGGGTACGTACCAAAATTTAGAAAATAAAGATGGAAGTTTTCTGCACGTACCGTTTAGTCAAACAAGCTTTGTGTATGCGTATAATTCTAAGACAGGTGTTGGCTGGGTAGTATCTACGCGGCCGCTCCTTTCTGAGATAGCAATCAACATAGGTAGCTTATGTTTTTCTCCCTAACACCGTACCTATCGCTGTTTTGTTAGTAACCGCTTTCCCCGCGAAGGGTATCCGTGGGAAGTTGAAGTCAGGCCGCCGTGGGGGTTTACGCAAGCGTCACAGATAACGACTGTGATGGGACGCGATGGGGGCTAATTGTTGGGGGGAGGGGGGTTTGAAGGGGATGGGTTGGACGGTTGATAGGTAGGAGGCTTGTTCACAGCCCAACCAAAAAAGACGAATGAGTGAAAATGGAAAAAAGTGAGGGTATTCACAACCCCACACTTGTCTACATGATTTGCCGGGCCGGTTATCGTCGGATCGGAGAGCAGCCCGGTGATCGAAACTCTGACCTTTTCTGAAGAGGTTATTAGATTGGACTCTGATGATAACGGGCTATAGTTGATGTTTAATATTAGGCCGGGCCGTGTTGTTGCACGGCATATTCTATAATGATATCACGATTTCCCCCAGGGTCGTCATCGAGCCTAATTGCCCCAAAATTCCCGGATCCCAACCACCCCGCACCGATTCTCACGCACTGCAGGTTCCATACATACATATTCAGATTACACGTAGCGCGCCATGTCGTTTCGTTACATCAAGCCTGGTAAGGCCGCGGTATGTAATTTGATGGATATACTGTCACCTGATCTGGGTTCAACAAGAAGGGAAAGGATCTGAATATCCAACCTAATTGCGACCTTGTCGGCGATTTTACAAGCAGGAAACTTGTTATGCGGAGGGTACTGCCGATGATATAGTAGATGCCCAGGTGCGCACGTGTCAGCCCGACGTCACTTGGATATAGGAGAAACGAATGTGAGCAGTGATCCCATCCCAATCTCCGCCAAGACATGCTCACGATCTGGTTGATCAGGCACAATCATGGTGACACGGCATGAGGATGGCAAATAAAAAGCGAAGGTGGGGGCCATGAAAAACTCTCAATAATAAATAAAATATAGTTTTAATAAGAAAAAGGAATAGACAACATATCCCTGCGTCATTCATCAACTTACTGTAACAACGCGGATTGAGGTATGCTATAGTGCAGTGACATATATCTCGTCTTTCTTTCGCCTTTCTAGCAGGGGGTGGGAGCAGATTTGACAGGGGATAAAAATAAAATAGAGAATCAAGAAGAGAGGTCCAGCGAATATTTGTTTCTACTACTAGCAGGTAAGCACATGGTTTCGCACCCTCAAGGTGAGAAGATCCGGTACAGCGCGTGGCCAAAGGAGAAAACTTCACGAGAAACATCTAAAAACGGTGAGCTGCACCCAATACACGATGAATATTGGAAGCGAGCTGCGGCATGTCCGAAACAACATGTTACTTACTGCATGTATATCATTATTACTGGCTAAAATCAGGTTTCCAGGATGGAACCGTACACAATTATTCCCACAGCACGCTTAGAGGTACATGATTTTAGCCTGCCGGCGTTGTACACCAACACGAACAATAGATGCCCGAGAGAGACGCCGCCAGACCCGACCGTTTGGTTCTCTCAGGCGATTAGACACGGAAATAACCCGCGAAATAAGGGATGAATGACCTGTGCCAGGCTGACATTGTAAGATGATGAGTCAGTTTCTGGTCACTAGGTCACAAATAGCATGCTCAATCTAGTAATAATAATGCAATATTGGAACCAGGACACCTGGTTGCTTACTTGTTCTCGCAACATATTACTCGGTTCGGAGACACAGCCTTTTACTTGTAGTTCCTGAAACCAGTCTCGGGATTTGATGGGACGTATTGAGAACAAAGCGTTACTAGAAGATCAAGACGCTAAAAAATTACTGCGGTAGAAACTCTTATACTTGAGCCCGATATAGGCTGGTACGCATTTTCAGATATCTAGGGACCAGGATGGGAGACTCGGGTAATATTCTAAGCTTCAATTCTTCTTGATTGACACTATCCCACCCCGAGAATGTGCGCTAGGGCCGCGCTTTTCGGCAATTGCCCAACTATACAGGCGTATAAGCCTTCTGAGCAGCAAGCGAGAAGACAGCGGACTTAGATCAAGAGCCGGATAGTCCGGTTACATCCTTAGAAATTTAACTCATTGCACCGAGAGAAGCCGCCTATGATGGTGGCATTGTTGGCTGTATAGGGGATGGATATGGACGATGGATCCGGGATTGCCGGTTAAGTGGAAGAACGGACGATCCGACCCGCTCTACCGAGCCTCGTAGCATTACTCCTAACGACATTGAACGGAATGGTCAATAATTTCATCTCTTCGTTGCGGTAATGAACTCCTTTCCCCTACTCAAAGTTGTCACCCAAAACGCCCGAGCCCCGTATCTAGACCTCGAGAGTTTGTCCTCTCTGCGCGATCATATTCGCACTCAGTCCCAATTATCATTACTGGTATTTTACCCTTCCGGTGCTTAGTCTTGACACCGATTTGCAAACCTGATGAGGGCTTCTAGGAGTTTTCCATCTTCACGTCTTCGCTAGTTGACTTCCCCAGGTTCTTCAGCAAATAACTACGCTTGAAGTACTCATTGGGATGAACGATAGTTTCGAGCTGTGCAGATGTCATAACGCTTTCTTCCTTCGCTTTCTTGATCTCATTCTTATGAACATGCTCGAAGACACTGATCATTCAAATTAGCGTGAACAATGAAGGAGAAAGGAAGCGAGTCGTACCGATTGCAAGCCATATGAAATTTCTGGCTTTCCTTGTCTTCTTTAACACCATTGAGGACAGATCTATCTGTAATACCCACGCCTTGTAGTAGTGCAGTGAGGTTCTCAAGACTGAAATGACGATATGGGCATCCATGCGCTTCGCCAGGGCCAGGTGGATGCTCCGTCAGGATTTTCTGACACGAGAAGGGAGAGTATCCACCACCGCGTCGATTTGAGTCGCCACCAACATCACCATATGAGTGCCGTACATTATATCTGTATTCTTTGTTGAAAGTATCATCTGTAATCTTGTGGAAGGAGCTTCGCCAAAAGATTAAACACTCTTCCAAGTTCAGACCAATCCCTTTTAAGAATAACGTATACTGCAAGCGGCCAAAGTGCTTGAGATGTGCGTCTCGTCTGAGAGTTCTGTGTAGATTTTGCATACACAAGGGGAAGTGTGACGAGAGGGAATCGATATTTCGTGCCGATATATCAGCACCTGCCACTGATGACGACGAACTCATGTAGGAAGCGTCAGGGGTGATAAAGTTCTTGGACAGATGGTCCAGTATCGGAGTCAGTCGGTCGTCTTCATCTAGCCGCGGTAGAGCACGAGCTGTTAACTAAAATCTGGTCAATCGAAATAGCCCATCTTCTGCGAATAAGAGGGGGTAGAAATACGTCTAATGCGCGATCTAACCGCTTGGTAAACTCTGCGATCACCATGCTTGACTGCTCTTTTGAAGGTACGTAAGCCTTGCCGGCTTTCACGAGCACCCGCCGTGACTCGACTAGATCTGGTACTCTTTCCCAGTCGACTTTGATCCACGTCTCCTCCTCGGTGCCCTTCCTGGAGCCTGTCACGGCGGCCAACTCGTCTCGGTACTTGTTTCGCTCGTCTTCCGTCACCTGTTCACAGTCCAGGTTGACGGATTGTATAAATGCATCCTTCTCGCGAGAGCCCTCATCGTTCAGTCTCAGGCGAAACAGCATCGTCTCAACACGGCTAAACCTCCGGCGCAAGTCTTCGGTCGACGCAAAGGCGAGCCGTAGGATGAAATGGCTGTAGTGGTCTTTCTGGCGCTCCTCAGAGAGCCGCGACGAGGCCGAGGAGTTGGGCTCAAGAAGGAGATACTTTTTGAGCAGAGGCTCCATGTGCGAGGCCGTCTCGGCCAGGGACTTGTTGCGAAACGAGCATGCTTCGAGTTCGGCGAGGACTTGCAGATGGGTCAGTAGTAGAACACGGCACTATCTGGGGGCACAGCGCCTACTCCTCAACCTGTCGATCGCCCACTGTTCGAACTGCTCAAGCGTGATGTCGGCGGTCGGGGGCGTAGCGTAAAAATTCAGGCGATGATGGTATTCCTGCGCCTGAAAAGTCGGGTCGGCGAACTGTTTCTTGCGGTGGTCGGCAAGGACTCGTCGCTTCAGGTCAGGGCGATTGAAATCCTGTCGGAGCATCGTGGCGACGGCAAATAGAATGTGATTGTGTTATGGTGACCAGTGCTTTGCTTTACTGGCACTAAAGATCGTGGGTGTGGCGTAATGGACGACGGATACCAAAATTGCGGCGGACTGGAGGGCGCGACGCGGTTGGCTTGAGAAAACACGCGTCGCAGGTCACTGCAAGGAGGCCCGACGCGTTAATTGCTTGTCCTGCTGCCGGGTGTGGGGGACGCCATTACAGGTACTTAGGTGGCTCGGGTGGCTTGTGGCGCCACGTACTGCCGCCAATGGTAGCATGGCGGATGTTTACCCAAACCAGACTGCCCAAACCTCCATTTACGAAGCACAAAAGCCCCTAACGCCCCTCGCGCCCCTAACGTGCGGCACCTAAGCAATGGATGCCTTGATTGACTGCGCATAGTGCGCAGTAGCGCACACCTCCGGCTCCGCCTCTTCGCCATCACGCAGCCCCAGAGTTCCACCTCCTCTTCGTTTCTCAGCCACTCCCTTCGCTCTGCTAACGGACCCAGTCAGCGGCAACAAAAGAGAAGGAGAGCAAAATTTGAAAACAGAGGCAGAGAGAGAAGAAAAGAAGATTGCTAGGTCGTTCATCTATTGCGTACTATAGTTGCCGCTCGAACATAGCGTTGCCTACAGCTCGCATCTGTCACGCCTCCCCGCTTTTAGAGGCAATAAACTGAATGCCTTACGCCTCTCAACTGTGACGGAACCCGAAGGTCTACCGATGGTTACCGGCTTGTCTTTTGATCTATTGAGAGATCTACGCCATCTGCCTGCCCGTCCAAGATCACGCGCGCTAAGTTGATGCCGACTACGCACGTTAGCGCACAGATCTGTGTAGTGTACATACACTAGATCTAGAGACACTAGATATGTACAGGACAAAAAGGGACGAGTGACGGGCGTGAAGGCTGATGCTAGGTCATAGCCTGCGAACTATGCAGCCTCATGGAAGCTAGCATTGATCGTCGGCGATGGATGGGCTCCCTTCCCGGGATAAAACCTGGTACTGACTGTTCCCTGATTCTTCCTTGGCGGTTCTTTGCGGGCTTCCAGAATGAGCGCCGACCGGTGTCAATAATCAGGCCATACCCACCAACTTCAGGCACTCTGACGACGCCGACGTGTTTCACTTGCCTTACTCACGGCTGCTGTCGCCATCTGGCATATCGCTATTCCTTCAGGAAGCACGGCTGCATGCGGATGTGTCCTCGGGACAGGATCTCCTACACTGCCTACGTTAGAATAAGCAGATTACCTGGTGTTTCCCGGTCGCCCCTCGGCAGCAACCAATCGTCACAATAGTCTTCTGCATGCTTTCAGCTGCCTCAAACCCTCCCAACGTGGTTTTCAGCCCGCGTGTTCACGCTAAAGGGGTCAGTGCAGCTGACTTATTGCCCGATTGGGCAACCCCCTGCCCCGCCGCCCAATCAGCGACGACGTCGACATCCTGGGGCGCCGTCTGCCTCCGCTTTTGTTGCTTTGTATCAAGTGTGCTTCAACTCTATAACCTGAAGTAGATAGCTTTCTGCTTCGTGGCTAGCTTACGAGATGGCGAACACACAGCCGCCCCGACTTTTAAACCACCTAAACCGGTCGCAAAATGCTTCTGTTACTCGTGGTGCCGTATCAGTTAACTCCCGCTAGTCGTCATTGCCATGCAAACCGAATCTGGAGAATCTTCGTCTTCCACGAGATATGCGACTCCCGAGGATTGGCCTAAGCTACAGGATGTTATCGTACGGCTCTATGTCGAGGAGAACAAAACGCTAGAAGAAGTCAGGCAATATATGGAAGAGAATCATGATTTTGTCGCAACGTACGCTGGATTTTGACCCGGCTCTGGATTGAAGAGTTTTGCTAACTTTTCGCAGCATATCTATGTACAAGAGACAGCTCGCCTCTTGGAACGCCTTCAAGAATCTACGTTTCGATGAGGTTTTACAAATCCTCCGCTTAAAAAGACAGCGGGAAGCAGAGCATAATAAGGGATCCGTTTTTTATGTAAGAGAGAGGAAAGTGGAGATTGACAGTCTTCAGATATATATATCCCGAAACCCATCGCTCTACTCGAAGCTGGAGTCTGGAGATGAGCCCCACTCTGATGCAGTCCGGGATGTCAGCTGCCGCACTCCTGTTCCGTTGGAATCTATTTCAGACTTGCCAGAACAAAAAATGCCTACCCAGGAGAAGGCGGCGGAAGTTATGGACAAACCAAACAGTGAACCTCACGACGATCTGATACAGCTCCTTCGAATCTATATGTCCAAGGGCTTTGAGTCAGGCGCATGGGTTCGATCTGAGACTTACTGCTGGAGCTCCAAGGGGCGTCGTAGCTCTGCAGAGCTGTTGAAGTCCTTACTGGACAGGTGTATGACGGCAGCGCTATCCGTGGGTCGACAGGTTGAACCGGCTGCTATACGACACGCGCTTGACACTCCATTTAATCTATTGATTCGGGTCTTCAAGAATCCTCCACCTGAGATGATACCTAGAATACTTTGCATTGCTGCTCGCCTAGAACTTATTGGACGGACAGAAATACAAGGCATCCTATTACAATTCTGCTCGGACCTTTCCAAAGCTCTATACGGCCGAGATCATTCTCTTTCTAACTTCTGGCAGACTCTACTTGACATACCAGCTGCTGAAAGAAACAGTGCCATCGAGGATGTACTTATACAATGCGTTTCTGAATTCGAGGAGCACGTTGGTATCGGCCATTTGCTGTCTACCGAAGTATACCTGCTATATTTCGATGCAGTCGAGCGACAGAAGGACCCCAAGACCCAGGCCGAAAATCTGAAATCCCGGTTATCTAAACTTGACGAACAAAACACCGATCCTGCTGTATTCGCAATGTTAAAGTTCGAGCATTCACTAGCAACCTGCAAGGCGGATCTCGCCGACGGCGAACCAGACAAGGCAGAAGATGCCTTATCTCAACTAGACGCTACGACTCTTTCCCCACGGGATGACTCATTCAGGTGCGTGTGGCTGGGCTACATTCGGTGGATGAAGGGGGACACTGTTTCGGCTGAAAAGGCATACAAAGACTCTGTTCAGGCGGCGAAGTTGACCGGGTCCCGGGATTGCGTCTGCGAGGCCCTTTTTCAACTTGAAACGTTCTACCTACACATGCAAGAGCCACTTCAAGCCGAGGAAATACGAGCGGAGAGGCTCAATTCCCTTCGTATGCTTAGTGCCATTACTTGGGTGGATCAAGACATATCGTCCGGGAAAGACTCTGAAACTGACTCGAAGGTGACTGTCATTCGGCTAGGGTCAGATGCAGGCAGCGAGACATGGGAACCGTTGGCTTCAACTATTATGATAGAACATGACGAATTATACAACAAAGTAACTACTGGCGTTTAGGGCATTGGGTAGTCATATATAGAGTCTCTAATATTCATGTTTTGGTTATGCTGTAGGTTCGAGCCCTGAGCAGATCCAGCTGACACGTTACACCATCTGGCTGTGTTTATTTTCATCCAACCGAACCCATCTCCGCTGTGTCTAGTCCATATCCTCCGACAACTTCATTTGGGTCGGGTCTTTCCTTTCTTGAATCTCTCCCCTGCTTCGTATCGTCAAGTTATCCCCTTTTCTTCTCAAGGTTTGTAAATCTTTGTTTATTGGCATTGGCAATCATTTACGCTTCCTTCCCGTTGTCAGTGTTTCTCTCGACTACCTTGTTGCTTGTATTCATGTCGTTCTTATTCTCAGACCCCTTTCTCAATCGCTTTCTACTGATTATTCCCCTTCCTGCTTATTCTCATCCCCCCCTACAGCGTGCTATGCGTTGCGTCTTCTACATTCTCGTCTTCCTCATCATCGGCGTTGTCCTAAGTAAATCTCTCTGGCTTGGTTTCGCAGTCATCCCGTTTGACGAGGACCCCCACCGTTTACAAGAACATTCGTAGATGGCTTCTAAAAGGTTTTTAGTTATTATAGCGTAACAGTGTCTAACACACACCAAAGTAACCAAACAATTCCCAACGTCAGTAAGTCATTAGATATGTATACATAATGTATAACTGGGTCAGACTTGCAGAGAGGCTCTTCATGCGTCGCATCTAGTAGTAGAGTAATCTTTGCTAGGGGTTTTCCTGAGCTTAACCACGTCGATGGTGCAGCTGCAGCAAATCCATTAACGGCGTTACATGACAGACAATCACTAAGTCAGCGCATAAACGCACTGGATACAGGTCTTCGAGGCGTTTTCTCTAGGGGCACCGTGCTCCTCGCCGAAAGTGATTTCCTGAATACCTTCTATAGTCTAGATCCCTAACCATGTGATGAGAACACAGCTGGGGGTCTGCTCGTTATATCACCCTATATTTAGCTTGCGTGGCTCCAAGTCTACGCTCATCTTGAGACCACGTTTCTCTGCCACGGCTGTGACAGGGCTAGGGGCTTTGTTATTTTCCTTTTGGAAATAGTGATGGTAATGCTAGGAAGCCGAGTGAGTAGAAGAAGTGGCAGAAGGTTACTTTCTATTGATTTCAAGATTGGGTTTTTATGAGTATATTGTTGAGGCTTATGTTACTAATCTATACATGATAGAAGCGTCAAGACTGACTTCGATGACATTCTTGCTAAATCAACATAGTTCTTTTTCATGGTTGCAGCACATTTTCAAGTGAATGCATCCTTTGGAGAAAATGACATCCTGAGCTGGGGTAAATTCTAGAAGAGCTGCATGCGATCAATTGTTCGAGTGGTATGTGCTATTTGAACATCAGGTTCATGTTAAGTGGGTAGGTTGACACGTCGAAACGGCAGCCGCTACCTGAATCTGCTTGTTGACTATTAGGAACCCGAATTAATGGGCTCCGAACAAGAACTTGAACAGATCTCTTCATAACTCGCATCGTAGGAGGTATTTAAGAGTAGATGAGTGCTAGCGATTTATAAAGTGTCTTGTGCCCGTGCATTCATGTGGGCAAGTTTGCAGTGCTAAAACATCACGATTGGGTTCTAATAGAAGGAGGTAAATATCTAAAGGTTGCAATGTTTGATAAGTAGTGCTAAGGCAAAACTTAGCAGGGGGTATATTTACTTGAGCATCTTCTCTAATTACAAGGGAAATGTCTAGTCTTAGAGGGTATCTTATGAAGCAGATACGCCATTCTGGGTTCAAAAAGATGCTACCACAGATAACCTCATGAAGCCAGTGCATTAGGTGAACACAAGTATAAACTGGGTAATGATTCATGTCGAGTTCGCTCAACTTGTCGCGATCCTGAACGATGGCGCTGTGGCTGGCTCACGAATATTGCAACCTCTGGGTAGCGATTGAATAATTCGTATACTCCTCATTGTAGACTCTTTGAAACGGTCGAAAGGAGACAATCGTGGCTTTCGATGCAGCTCCATAGCGAATCACGACTCTGTGGCTGTCTTAATCGACGCTCCATACAAGCTGAACTCGTCTTCTGCATATGCAGATTTCGACGACGCCTAAGATGTGCGTCGTATCGGAAGAATCAGAGCAATCGGATGCAATAGATATGGCCATGTCTACCATTCTGGTACAGATCCAGCTCTACGGGTCGTTAACATGGAATTAACGATCCGATGTGTCTATGCCTAGAGAGGCCGACCTCCCATAATTCGTCAATCTCGACGCCATGGGGTATTCCGGGTCGATTCTCTTCAACGTCCGCTGTGGTATTCTATTTTTCAAAGCTCATCTTCGATAAATTAGGTAGTAGCAATGGAATCACTATGGGAAACGCCACAGCTTCAGCCTCTCAACCACACTGTAGCCTAATCCCAAGAAGTCGCATAGTGTAACCCAATTCTGAGCCTGGGTGTGCGAATCGTATGCAGAAACGTCAAGCTCGAGGAGCTGCGACGCGCCCCTCCCGGCATCCTCCATATCGGCAAAAAAGGTTCGGATTGAGTCCGCGTCAGACTCTAAGCCCTTGTCGCCATGCTGTTCCTGTGAAAATAGTCCCAGCCAGGAATTGGAGTCCGCCGCAAAATTCGGGAGGATGAATCTTGCGGCTGGGTTATCGCGCGATATGTTCCTGTACGCGGTCCCTGGCTGTAGGATAGTGTATGCGGTATGATCTAGATCGAGGCCTGCGCCGTCACTAGCTGTGGATTCCGAGTAGCTGTACCCGAGCGTGTTGAGCGCCGATGACACTGCCGTTAAGGCGAGGTCGCTTGGCATGAGGATGTAGACAGCGGGAGAGGCAGCTTGAGCCAGGACCAGGCTCGCCAGCGAGGCGGGGGTATGGAAGAAAGCCTTCATGGCGAATATTGCTTTTCCGCTCTGACGCTCGTTTAATCCGGGATCGACAGATCGCAAGGAACCCGTAGTGTTGGCCTGATGGACTAGATTCGGGAGCTGGAGAATAGTCTGTCGTAAGGAAACGGGAAAAGATTGTCGTCTAAATTTGAGAGGACGAGCTGAAACGAAAACGAGAAGAGAGTCTCGACCCTTTTTATTACTTCACTTACCTATCTTACTGCCACTCACTAGTCTAGATATCAGATAAAAGACTTGCGTGGCGGATCCGAGCAGATCAGGGGCTAGATCCCTACACTAGTGAAGCTGAAATCGACAGGGGCGTCTCGTCTTGATCAACCAGAATAGCCTTTATGCTCTTGTAAGCTTACCACCAACGACAGCTGAATCACCAACCCAATGGATCATAAATGAATACTGATGAACTAGATAGGTATTCTGTTTTGGTATCTGTAAAGCGGTCCATTATCAAGGAAATTATTCCGATCAACAAAGCGGTCAAGAAGATCACATAGGTACGACATGCACCAGAGATTCATCTTGGCCCCGTTCCAGACCTAAACTTCAAAAATGACTAAGACCCCCGGGCCCTTTTCCTTGGCGTTAGCGTCCTCCAACTGCGGCCGGCAAGTGCTTCAGCTGCGCCTCATCCATCAATATGTGTCCGTTGTATGGCAATTCAGCGCATGGTTTGTTTCAATTGTTTCCCTGACAATAGAGGTGAACTGAACGGTTGTGATTGAAGTGCTAACTTGAAGGCTCTATAACGATAATCTATGAACTGGGGTAGATTAAACTACCTACATTAATTACGTGTATTCAATCCTAGACGCTACTGGGTACTAGCATACAAAGATTAGATTGCTTCCACGTGTAAAACGGTAAATCTGACCGCGTTTCCCCCCTTACAACTTGAATAAGTCAAGCCCAAGACTTTGTCATTCACACCTGCATTACCTAACTACCATTTTAGGCAACAGGATTCGAACAATACGGTAGGTATATTTTATGTAGTAATAAGGCGTCGTTATGCGACAGTCATAGTTGATGAAGCACTCCGCAATCCCGAGCGAAACACGCTTCTCAATGCGAAAACGGCCGCATCTTGAACTGCTCGTCTTCCTCGGGTCGTTGCTCCAAGGGCACATCTACGAATCTAGGCTCAATGTACCATGCCGGATCGCCCCGGTATTCCTGCTGCCCGTTGCTGTGCCCATTGCTCTGCCCCTCGCCAACTTTGGTGTGCGTGATACTCCACCCATTGCCGAGCCATCGTAGCTTGTTCGCAGTAGGTCCCTCACGACTCTCCCAGTCGAAATCCTCCCAACGAGGAGCGCGCAGCGCTTCAATCGCGTGCAGGGTGCTGCCGGGCCAAAGTCCGATGATCCTGTCTCCCCTGCCGCCGTCGCTCTTATACCAGCTATTGCATTTCTCAGTGTAGATTGTTTTCTTAAAATATTCGTGGCAGTATTCACGCCAATCGCGCACTATTTCAGGTCGTACTGCCATCGTCGCGTAGTCTTCTTTCTGTAGCTTGCGGATGCACTTCACGATGTAATCACCCTCAGCTTCGAGAATCGAGGTCAGCGATCCGGACCCGATCGCCGAGTTGGGACCTAGCATCATGAAATAGTTTGGAAAGGAGTCTACGGCGAGCGTCAGATACGCCTCCGGGAACGGCGTGAAGCGCTCGGCGAGCGTGAGACCTCCCCGTCCAGTGATTGTGAAAGGCGGTGCCTTCGAGGTCTGGAACCCTGTTGCGCAGACAATAGTGTCGAGGGAAACCTCGCGCCCGGACGCGAGTTTCAAACCGTTCGACGTGACTACGGTAATTTTGTCCGTGATGAAATCAACGTTGCTTTCGCTCAGCGCTTCGAGATACCCCGGTCCCGGCGTTGCTCGTCGGCAGCCGATCCCAAAAGATGGAATGAGGAATTCGGCAATATCTGGCTTTGGCGCAAGGCGCTGCTGCATTTCTTCACGGAATAGTACCATGCCGCCACGTTGCATATCGGAATCTCGGAAGGAAATTTCGTGGATAATGTTTCCGTCGACCTCGATCTCTTTTCGGAAGTTGAACAGCTTCCCGGGGTCCTGGGCAAATTCCTGCCGTTGTTCAAGCGAGACTATAAGCATGTTAACGTTGCACATAAGAAGTAGTTGGTAATGACTTACAATATAATTTCTTCGGGTCCAACCCTAGTTTTCTCATGACGACTTCCAAATTGGTTAGTAGGGGGAATCTGTTCAGACGCGATGCTAGCTATGAAGTTGGCTCACCGTCACCAAACGGATTCGTTATCCAAGTTTTGCTCCTAACAAAGCAAGAAAGTTGAGTCCCCTCGATTTTCTGTAGACTGGGAACGATCTGAATGGCGCTTGATCCATTACCAATAATTCCGATTCGTTTATACCTAAAATCGCAGCTGTTTCGATTTTCAGTTCATTGCTTGGAATAAACTAGTGTGGAACATAGGCTCGTACTCGTTTTTCCAGATTGCTGAGTGCATGATTTCCCCTGCAAAGTCTTTTAAGCCGGGTATCTCGGGCCACGACGGATTGCTAAGGCTGCCTCGGGCTACAACCAATACATCGGCATCGTCTTTAAAGGTCTCTCCTGTGTCTATTCTGCGCACGCTCAAAAGCCTAGCATTGGGTCAACTCCGTTCCTCACCCTTTTTGTGTTTCTTTCCTATATATAGTTCCTTAAAACCTACCATCTCTTCGTATTTTCATCCCAAGTGCAAGACGTTACCTCATGAGAGAGCTTTATAAATCTCATAGCACCGAATCTCTCCGCCGTGTCCTGTAAATAGGCACATATCTCGCTCCCCGGTGCGTAGAACGAAGACCAGTTTGGGTTTGGATTAAATGTGTACTGATACGAGTGCGCCGGGATATCACAAGCAACACCTTGATAAGTGTAAGTGCAGCAATTTTATCACACACAGGCCAACGACGAAAAACCAAGGCAAATGAGAACATACCCGGGTAACGATTCACCCACCATGTTCCGCCAACACCTTCGTTCTTCTCATAAATCTGCAGGTCGATATTTCGGAGCCGCTGTGCTATTCGGATTCCAAGATAGATCCCAGAGTAACCCGCCCCAACGACACGAACTTTCATTGGACGGTGATCGTCTAACGGTTCATGTTTAAGTTCAAAAAGCCCCGGGTCCTCAGAAAAGTCTACATTTGGAGTCTGCTTCCCGTTACTAGACATCTCGCAGCTTTATATATGAAACAAACGATATTCGCGTCTTACTCAGCACGTTGAGTAGTATTCGCAAGACAAGGCTGTCGTATCAAAGAGATAATTCGAAATACGATTGGTAGGAAACTCACGCTCGGCTACGTATGGTTCGCTGCAAACTATAATCACAGGATGTACGGACTACTTTAAGAAACGTTTTCGCTTCTTAGAATGAACTCCCCTTCTGCTCGCCCAAGTAAGATACCTATTGGGCTTACAGATGTGGGACGATGAAGTCTTCCGCTCTTCCCCGCACATTTGAGATCTCGGCACTTATTCACGCTGCTACGGGAGCAGCGGTATAATGTCATTGTCGGCATGTGCCCGGGAGGTCCCCTGTCATCGTCTACTACTTATCCGATTCCCACTATATCAGTCAGCTGCCAGGGGTCACTATATCGACCGAGTCCACTGATGGCAGCATCTGATGTCCTTCGGAGCTCTGAAAGCCCTAACAGGGATTGGGTCTCGTCGAACGGGTTGTCTGGCGTTGATGATGGCTGTTTCGGAATCGCGGAGTTTAAATTAGCCGAGGCATAGAAAGGAACACCGTTCTGAAGGGAATCTATTTCCGAAGTGTTAGATCCGAAGCATTACCCACCTCATGCTCTTATATGCAACATCACGGCAATTGTGGTTTCCACATTTTCGAGCATCTCCGAGTTGGGTTAGTGTCGTCTCGTGTCAGGTCAGTTATTGGAGTATCAACGATGTGAGCTCGAGGCTTATGACCGGTATGGACATTGGTGATTTTCCTACGTTTTCTACGTTATAACAGGGAGAATACACCGCTGCAGTGTTATATCTCGTCTTCGATGTGCTGGTCTGTTGAGGGAGCATAGACAAGGCATAAGGACGAGCGTCACATTACAAAGTCGTCGCAGTGCAAGTTGTTGCTCTCTGCTTCGGCCTCCTTGGTTATTGCAAAGCTTTTCTTCCCGCCAAATTGGAAGGCAACGATTTTGTGAATAGCGTAGCTTGAGAAGTTCGTTGTCGTCTCAAGGGGTCACAGGGGGTCTGCCCCTAGTAAATAGAAGCTATTCAGAGGCGTTGAATTTCAAATTGGAACCGTTGCGGGAGCACGTGAGTGCAACCTTGTACGACCTATATACAACTGTTCTCAATATGTATTGATGGCTTAGAAGCTCATTATCATCCACTGGGAAGATGGCGTAGTGACTCTAGCCGTTTGATTCTGTATGTCAGCTCGGCTGGCTCCCGGGGGGCTTAACTGAAGCGACGGGCCAGGAAATGGAGAAATTCTCCGGCTTTGAGAACTCTGCTCTGCTTCTCTGCCCCTGAGCTGGCCGGGCGGGCTTCGGTAGGAACAGCGGCCGGCGGCCATGACAAACAATCAGACGCCGACGGCACGGCACACAACACGATACGGTTACGGCAGTACTACCTCGCGTGTAACCGCGACTACGCGGGGAAAGAGGGGCGGAGATAGGGACAGTGAGCTTGATGGGCTGTCCATCCAATCGACTTGGAGCAATCCAGACCGTGCGCAGGGGGCTCGATCCAGTGGCTCGAAAGGCCCAGGTTGTGAAGCAAGCAGGAACAGCGCCGGCAATGACATCAGCATGCTTGCCACAAGAATACAGTAAACGCCAATCTCGGTAGCAATTGGTGCCGCGTGGATGTCAGCGATCTGTAGCAGGTGGCTTATTCTTGATTGGACGAAGAAGAAGAGATAAGAGAATGACATAAAAAGGAGCACTATCTACTATAGGTAAACATAAGTACAGTAAATTGATCTTTATGTTTATTTATTAATTATATCCTTATCTATCAAGTATATAGGAAGATATATCTCGGTGAAGATAAGAGTGCCAGAAGTAAAATTTGTAAATGACAAGATGCCTCTCTTGCTAGTAAGTAGGTACAGGGTTCCCGAATTGTCAGGTACTAGACGCGAGTCTTAAAGTGTAGCTCCACCACGTCCGGTAAGTTCCAGGCTCTATCTGTATAGTAGGCAACTTGCTTACTTAGGTATGGGCATACGTGAAATTGGCAATCATGAGCATCCTCAACTCGTCTTCCTACCGATGAGACTTACATATCGCTATCTATATCGCATGTCCTATTTGTTTCTACCAGATACCATATCGGAAGTACGACGTCTTGCCGACGCAGAACATTCAGTCGCACTCAACCATTGATTGGCATACCTATATCTAATCTGCTAATCCATGGTCCTTGTCAGCCTGAGTCCACCAATAACGAGACGAGCATTCACTATCGAGCGCGCAACTGTATTGTAGGGAGGTAAGCATGCATGTAATACTGTCAACTTCGAGAGAGAAGCGCGAATTGTTGATGGTTTATCAGTTTTTATGGTCGCAGAGACATCACTACTGGTTCCTTTTATTCCCTTCGAGTGTCTTTTGTTCCATCCGGTCGCGGCTCCTCATACCTTGTACCTGTCCGCATCCACCGGGTTGCCCTATTTGACCGCGCCAAGGTCGTATTAGTGCCTACCTACCTATCTCGTAGGGTAGCTTGTTGTTGTAGGATAAACGAAGTCAACGTTACAGTTCTGATCGACTGACACCGGCACCTCGACACGCTGACTGAGTCGACCGCATTGACTCCTACCTGCCCATCTGTTGCGCCTGAGTCATTAAGAGCCATCCTGTCAATCTAACTCTAGACTCAACTGGCTTGCGCAAGAACTCTAGTAGAGATTTGTTTTTTAAACACATTTTGATCCTACGAAGTACAATATAACACAGTCAATAGTAAGCTTGCCGGCCAGACCAGAACTCGCTTGACCCTTGACTTCAGCGGCGTCTGAGGCTATTGAATAACCAACATCATAGGACCCATTGAAGGGGTCCGTTGAAGGGAGCCACTGGTTTGGTAGCCAACCACCGTGTTTGCCTTAGGCCACCTGGTGGAGCCTGCACAGAATCTACCTGGGTACTTACTGTAGGTTAGGTAGGTACATGAGGTACCTGAACTCTAAACCGAGCACCTCCCTCTACATGTACATACAGCATCCGTGCCGCCACCCCTAGAAGCCCACTAAGCCTGAACCCCGGCCATCGTCATTAAGCCTGCCACCACACCTCAGCACACCTAACCACCACCACCAAGTCCGTGGGAAGCCCATCGCATCTGCCCACATCCTCGCTGACAGGCTGGTTGCTTGCCTGGCTATTGTCGGGTCTGCTTGCCTGTCTGTTACCGTTCGGCAGGTGGCTTAGTCGGGAATTTGGCACTTTGAACGTCACACTCACTGATATTTGATCCAGGGGACGGGAAAGTCTCCCCATCCCTTGCCCTTGCTTGGCTGCCTCTGGCGCAGCAGCATCCTCCCTCCTCGCACTGCCGGGAGTTCCCTGGTCCTTGCGCGACATAGGACATAGGTGATCTGTTCCTCAGACGAACCCTCGTCAGCAGTCGACGCCTCCGAGTCGCCATTGTCGTCGCCCCCCCATCAAGCGCCACCGTCCCCCTCCGTCGTCCCACTTAGCGGTTCCGCGTCCTCTCTTCGGGCAGGGCGTTGCGGCTCCTCCAACATGACAGCGCACCCCCCTCGCAGCCTTTCCGACGATGTTTTCCTAGATCGCGACGACCGACCGGATTCCTGTTCTTCTCGATCCTCCCATCCACCTGGCTCGCATGCCCTAGCCTCTCTACAACAGTTGAACCATCAAAGCGCAGAGTCCAACGGCGCGCTTCGCCCTGGTCACGGTGCGTCCTCGCCAGCCAACCGCGACGATGACATTGTGATGAAATCCGCGCCCGCTGATGGTCGGATCCATTCGGACGCGCATCCAATATCCTCTCGCCTTTCTGTGTCAGTGAATACCGGAGATTCGCCCGGCACGCTGAACGAACATTCTCTATCGCACCACAACACTTCTTTATTCATCTCGACTGATTTAACATCTGTGTCACCTCAACGATCGGACAGCCTCAAAAGTCGCGACGGCCGCCTGTGCACAGCGCGACAAAACTCCTTACAGCGAAAAACATCAAATTCTAACCTACAACCTGTTTCACGAACTCCAAGTTGGAAGCAGCATCTGACCAAGAGTATAAGCTCTGCTACGAGTTCCGCCTACCCGAGCCCTGTGATATCTGCTATGGGAGACGTCACACCACTGCCATCTCCTCTATTGTCCAGCGATTCGCCCGGTCCTTGGAAGCGACTTACTGCCCCGGCACCTTCGAGGGAGCTTACTGTACCAACTATCATGTCTGATTCGGTTTTCATCACAAAAAGCGGCGAGTCTGTAGCTACCGCTCTTGAGAACCAAAGCAAAAGGAAGGTTTATGCAGGACTTCAAGTTGGGCATGCTTCTGAGCGGAGCAGCGGTAAGAACGAGCACACTCGGAATCGGAGCATTAGTGAATACATACCGGATCCCAAAGGCATTCCAAAAAGACAGAACACCGTTACTACTGGAAAAGTGGACGAGAGGAATCGAGAGGACCCTGCCGGTCTACGAAGAGAACCGCGCTTGTCTGAGGCAAGAGGACTCGCTTTACCTGCAACCCCCCCAACGCCGCCACCCAGTGAATCGTCAATAAGTAACGACAATTCTAACACAAAGAGACCGCCGTACGAGTACTTCGAAGCACGCGGCAGAAGGGATCAAAAACTGAGAAGGTGGCGTAGGGTCAAAGACCTTGGTGAGGGCACATTTAGCAGAGTAGTCCTTGCGACAAGTAAGCTCGATAACAATGCCAATAGAGGAAATAAGGCTCAGGCGGACATGAAAGACGATGGCGCCGCTTCTATGGCAGCCTCTCAGTTGGATCGGAAAACACTAGTCGCCATTAAAATCTGTGAACATGGACCGAAAGGCGGTGCTTCTGAAGACAGAATCGAAATGAGCTTAAAGCGAGAGCTTGATATCATGCGGTCTATCGATCATCCGTCTATAGTGCATCTAAAGGCTTGGAGTATCGAACCAACAAGGGCCTTATTGGTCTTGAATTATTCTCCTGGCGGCGACCTCTTCGACGTTGCATCACATTACCGGGATTCTCTAAAGGCTCCATTTCTGCGACGAATATTTTCGGAAGTTGTTGGCGCAGTTGGTTATCTACATGAACGGAGGATTGTCCATCGGGACATTAAGCTCGAGAGTACGTGATTTCATAGCTTCAATTCTCTCACAGGGAACTGGAACAGCCCATCTTCGAGGCATTATTCGACATGCTAACATTGCATAGATGTTCTCGTTAATATCTCTCCAGCAGAGCTGGTCAATCCCACTCAGGATTGGACTACGTATCCATATCCCGTCATAACTCTGACCGACTTGGGGCTTTCACGGCGTGTAGCTGACGATGAGAAACTGGAAACTCGTTGTGGCTCTGATGATTATGCTGCACCAGAAGTTATTCTAGGGCAATCCTATGACGGTCGGGCAACCGATGCTTGGTCTCTGGGTGTGCTTCTCTACGCCCTGATCGAGTCCAGGCTGCCATTTGACCCCCCACCTGGCGCCAATGACTATCAAAGAATGCGAAGCAGGACCAGCCATCGCATTGCTCGCGTTGAATGGAGCTGGGTCAAGTACGCGGGCGAAGACGGTGATCACGACGCAAATATAGCCTTGTTTGAAAAAGATGAACTCAGAGGAGCCATGGAGATTACCGAAGGCTTGTTAAGACGCGCTCGCAGTCGCTGGCTAATGGGACAAGTCATAGAGCATGAATGGGTTCATAAGGCAATCCGGGTGGAGGGTGGGCTGAAGTTTCCGGAAGAGGAGGAAGGGCAAATAGTTTTATGACACGACGGAAGGTGAAATAATGGGTCGGGTAGGATGTGCGATGTACGTTTAAAGGTATTTTTGGCATTACGAGGCTCGACGATGAGGCCACAGAGCACTTTATTAGCGTTCTCACTTTTTCGAGCTCATTTAGAGAGAAAGGGGGGTTATTTTGAGACATTGCTTCGGGCTTTTCTCACCTCGGTGCAGAACATAAAGCAGGCGTTGACGAGAAAGAAATGGCGGGGTCTTCGTGACGCTCAGACTACTTGATCAATTCATTGGGGTCTAAATTTGGGGTGGACATTTCGCATGCATCATAGGATGGGAAATGCTTCTCTCAATGGTTCTGTGTACTTCTACCCGATCGTTATCCGTAGCTTGCTAGCTTATACATCATTCGTCAGACAAACCGATGATGACTTATTGTACATATATTATATACGAAGCACGCTTCCTGGCTCTATATACGACTCTGAAGAGTACGACTAGGAAGATATATGTTCTTTGTTCAACAGTGGTACCTATACTAGGGGGTCCATCAGACATGATGTGCCTTCAATTCTGACTAGAAGACGAACAGCACTACGGAAAAAAACATGCTGTTTTAGGTTGGATGAAATGTAGCCGAAACGACGCCTCTTCATTTAACGGCGGCCTTTTCCCACCATGCCGAGAATATAATATAGTAGCATGCCCTTAGCACGCAGTGACTTCTTGAAGACTGCTGGTGTTGCCCATTTGGTCGTCGTGCTAATGAGCTTTGCTATCAAAGTTCATACAGGAGTCTCACCGCCGCCTCTCCTGGCCGAGACGCCCGAGACAAGGCCGTTTGTATGCCGAGACAAGAGCTATCTCTATTAGGTATTATCGTGTGGCGCGATGACTTGCTTAGCCTCGACAGCGCTCGGCGAATGCGTTCGACTGCAACACCTTACACCTTACCTTTATACTGCCAACGGGGGCATTATTAGCATTTGTTCAAATCACCGACGGGGTTTTTACTGGCGTGAGCATAGGGGGTCCGTACGCGCGTACGGATGAGATATACTACTAAAGCGAGCGTTTGAAGGTATATTGGGTGTATGGTGGCAAGGTTAATACTGAATCAATTGCATACGGCAGATCTGGTTGTAGAGACTACGGGCAGTGATATGAGGAGCTTCGGCACGATCTGGCACTTGTGTATTATATATATATATATAGCGTGCCACGTCCTATACCCCAAGGGAGGTCCTCGAACAACCTTAAAGAGAACAACAACAACACCCTATGTTATACCACTTTGTGTGTGTGGGTGTCGCTCCTTTGGGTCATCTATACGTGGCGCCCGGGTTCACCCTTGACGAGATCTATCAAAATCGCAACGGCTCTCTCAAGGTGATTAGTATCGAGGAAGGCGTGCTGGACACGTGGTGGTGGAAACGCATAGTACTCGTCGGGGACTCGGTGCGCAAGCTCAAGCCGCACGAAGGACTGGGCTACAACAGTGGCCTTTCGGACTGTGGACATTGTCAACAGGCTCCGGCGATTGACGCAGGCGAAGACGGCATCGCTAGTGGATACGGCGGACCTGGAGGCTGTGTTTCGCGCGTACCAGACGCAGTGCATGAAGGATACGCCAACCATCATCGATGTGTCAGAGAAGAAAGCGCGGAGGTGTGCATGGCTGGGGACGAATGACTGGATTATGGCGAGATTTCTGTGGCCTCACTTACCTATTTCTACATATGGTATCAACTACATACTCGGACCCATCCTGAGTCGCGCATCGGTCCTCGAATGGCTCCCTGAGGGATGCTTACCAGCGGAAGCTATACCGTATGTGCATCATCCGATTCTGGAGAAAGAGAAGGTGGAATACAGCAGTAGTATGTCACCTGCGCTATCTGTGTCTAGATCGCCCCTTTTTACTACAAGGGCATGAGAAAATAAGCTAGGATGAGGCGAGAAGAGCAGAGGCTTAGAATAATAGGCTTCGGATTCTGGGGTATATTGACTGAGAGATTGCTGCATTGTACTACTGCACATTCGAAGCTCAAGACATTGCGTTGCCAGATTTGTACTTGAGTTCGAAGATAGGGGGGACCTTAACGTTTCACAACCTAATTGTCTCTCAATTTTTTACCAGCATAAATACAAAATAAGTTGGACCTTATACGGCCCTTTAACCTGGAAAAAGAAAGTGTTCAAAATCGAATGTGGTCCAGTTTGTTTCCGTCTCATCAACTCATCACAGTGATCGTGTGTACATAGCGGATCTTGCCTTTCTCAACCCGGAACTCGTGGCTATCGGGAAGCGAAGCGAAATCAATGAACACATCGACGGCTCCGAGGGTCTCATCGATCACGTAACGACGGTTCGTCAGTGACACGCCTAGATGGCAACCGGGTCAGTATGGTAGTATCGTATAGACACATTTATATATAAACCCAAGGGGACAATGTTCTAGTTAGGAAAGAGCAGCGAACGAATGAATAAAGTATTAATCGTGGGTCTCACTCACCGCTAGGAATCCCCACGTCGCATTTGTCGCTAGGAGAGCCGTTACCCGTATACGAGCCACCCTCGAGACGAGCGCAGGGCGAGCCCCAGGGTACCGTGACGGACTTGTTGTTGAAGATGTCAGCGTAGGCATCCGCGGCCGCCTGGATGGTTGCACGAGAGTCGCGCTGGTCTTCGGGGATGACGTCCCATTTCTCGCGGGACGCCCAATACAGGGTCCCAGTTGCATTAAAGAGCCAGTCGCCCTGTTTAAGAAGCCGGAGTCAATGATTTCCATTTAAGGTTATTGTTTAGAACTATGTATATATATATAAATGGAAGGGGTTCCCCCGACACATGCCAA
Source organism: Xylaria arbuscula (assembly GCA_022385695.1). Taxonomy (NCBI): domain Eukaryota; kingdom Fungi; phylum Ascomycota; class Sordariomycetes; order Xylariales; family Xylariaceae; genus Xylaria; species Xylaria arbuscula. The sequence goes on from MU279372.1 coordinate 220,183, forward strand.
AGGGGGAGAGCATAAGAATCCAGCGAACTCACCTGGTCGGTGACGAGCGAGCTGAGATTGGTGAGCACGCCGTCGGGCGTAAAGTGCATCTGCGTGCCGACGACATAGGGGTGCGTGCCCTTGGCCGACACCATCTCCGTATATGTCGTGCATTGCACCGTGTCATGCAGCGACCGGTTGAAGTCCAGCGCCAGAGGCGTCGCTAAGATTCCCTTCGTCACGTCCGCCGTCTTGAACTGTTCTAGATACTTCACGTCCGCGAGCGCGCCCAGTGAGTCGGGCTTGCCGGCCGTCTGCGCCTCCAGCAGCTTCTCCGTTGCTGCTTCCAGGGTCTCTCGGGCGCACTGGGCGGCCCCGGAGCCCGAAAACAGGCCCACGGCGAGCGAGGCGAGAGCGAGGAGATTCTGTTGCATGTTGATAGTGTCGAGATTGATTCACCCTTGCCTATGTAAATGAGATATACTGACAACACGATGAAGCAAAGTCAACTCTTTCATGGTCGATGGATCCATGCTGGTTCTTTAATAACATGCCTCCGGAGCTTTCGAGTCGACAACTGTGTCGTACCGAGGAGAATAGCCATATGAATGTCGAGGGGTTAAACGGCACTTCGCACGGATCTTCAAACTGGGGGCGAATCCCCGGCTGCGTTTGTTTGTGGCTATTATCGAGATACATGGGGTAAAGTGAGATCTCGACAATGATGGCAGAACTATTCTTATTTAACCCGCTCGTGGTGGTTCCGTCTACTTTAACACTGCCTGTCCTAATACTGCGAGAAGTTATTTTCTCCCATATCCTCTTCTCATGGTCTTTCTAGATGAGATCATAATCAACGGATATGGACAATATCTCGTGGTTTTGAAAGCGCTATCTTGATGGCTTCGTTGGCCTAGAGTTTTGAAGCAATGTATCGTTTCCTCGTCGTGAAACACCACCAACCGGATCGCGCAGGTAGTAGTCATCGCACAGTGTTCGTACTAGTGCCATAATGTAGATGGCTTTCTTTTTATAGTAGTTGGCGGGCCCGATTTTACATATGTACTGTACCTACAGTACTCAGCACCTAGGTAGTGTATATAGATATTAGTGGTCTCAGATCCCTTTAAGATCTAGAATCTCGTTTGATCCAATCATCCTATTGTACGGCCCCGATGCTTCTTGGCGAAGCCTACATGAATGTAATGTAATGACAGATTGACCAAAATTTGGGGCACATTAATTGTCTTGATCTTATGTGTTGCATCCCCCAAGCATGATCAGAGGCACAAATAAGGGGGCTTGCAAGTCGATGAGCGAAGATGTGTGCGACGGTCACCGTTGATCAACAATGGACGTACTGCCTGACCTTACATACCTACTTCTAACCATACCAGGTTTACATAACGGTATAAGTGACAGGCTTAGCGTGCAGCAGGATAGCTACAGGGGTACAAGTACCACGTGTGATAGACCCCAAACAAGCATCAAAGGAGGAGCCCGCCAACGCTGTATCCACGAGATTGCGGTGATGCAGTGACGGGGCGATGACCGGGGTCCCCTACACAGTCACCAGTCCGGCGAATATGGCGACCGGGTTGCATGGCCAGACATGGCTGAATCCGTTGGTGGCTTGTTCACTAGAGGCAGGGGGATTCCTCCAAATCCACCAACCTCGAGTTCTTTACTGGTGTTTACTGTATCGTGCACGCATCGTGACAGGCGCTCACCATCATCCATTTCTGGCGTGCTGGTGGCCGCCGTCCGTTCCTTTTTCTCAAGCTCAGTATCGCGAAACAAGAACAACAGAGAATGAGCTCATCCCCAGACCAGAGCTAGCTAGCCATGGCAACGGAGCAGCAGCCGCCCGCTGTCACGGTTCTTGGTCCCCCAAGGGAACTGCAGCCATCGTCGCCAGCTTTCGGGCAGTCAGGAGAAGCCGGGCCTTCGCAGCCCGTCGAGTTTCGTGGGTTCGACTTCTTTGCCCAGCGCGACTTTAACGAATACAAAGACGCATCGCGAGCCTACTTTGCTGAGAAAAATGTCAACCCGTCATCGTGGCTTGGAGACGCAACTCCACCAGCTTCTGCTCACCCCTCTCTTGATGCGCCGCGGCTGGAAGACTTCCCCCAACCTCCCATCCAACCAGAGCAGAAGATTGAAAAGACGATATTAGGGCTCCGGAGACCGTGGTTCTGGACACTGTTGGTGATAATTGCGGTTGTCATAGTCGTAGCAGTAGGTGTGGGTGTTGGGGTAGGAGTTCCGCAAGCAGAAAATAGCTCGAAGAATGCCAATGCTGCTGTTGGTCCCGCGTATGTCGCTACCTTTCAATTGGTGTCGCCGGTATGCGTTATGCATCTACTTACATATTCGTAGCTCGGATGCCACGAGCACAGGCACGGATAACCCCATAGCAACAGGTGGGATGAGTGCGGCCACTTCGTCCATATCGCCTACTTCAACTCGCACATCGACAGCATCTACAGCATCTACACAAACGTCAATTGCTACTGCGGGGGCTACGACGAGCTGCCCGGACATAAACGGGACTATATACGCAGTACCGGGCTCGACCAAGAGGTTCATGCAGCTCTGCGGTTTTGACTATGGAAAGCAGGATGGGGCGATTGACATACGGAACGTGTATACAGATACGGCGGAAGATTGCATCGATAATTGCGCCGGAACAACAGGCTGTACGGGGTGTGGATGGGGTTTCATCGACGGTGACGACGGCCCTCCGTATCGTTGCTGGCTGAAGAGGAACCTGGACGGCAGACCACACGGTGCCGACAAGGCCTGGCAACTAGCTGTGCTTCTTTAGCATCGCAGTGGGCTTGTGATGGGATATACGAGATTGATGAACTCTTACTTAAAAACACGGAGCGCTAATACCTTTAACGTAGTTTAGATACCCGCCTTCATTTGATACTCTTCTAATATGACCTTCCCGGCCGTTTTATATCTAGGATGTACCTAATTTTCACTTCATATCAACCTTCACAACACTCTTACCTCTCTCAAGTGTTTGGTGTCTCTGGTCATCCGCCATTTCCCTGCTCCCAAAAACAAGCTCTGCGTGACTGCCATCGAACATCGAGCACAACTCTTTGCCTCTCGCAGCTCTTTAATTGTTGCTTACTTCACGGTGGTCATAAAGCACCTGCAGTCAATCCGCATATCCAGCAACAACTTGAACTCTCCCAATTCACTTAACACAACATTACCAAAGCTATAAATAGTTGCTGTCAATCCAGGTGGGTACTTGCAGTTCAATCTTGCCTTCAGTTTTATTTAAGTCCGGGAATCTTCATCTTAAAACTACCTCAGGTACCGAAACAGCTTCAAAGCTGCCAACATCATACAACTTGCTACCTCTGCCACGCTCCTGCCCACGCTCCTTCCCACGCATCATCATAATACCTACCTAGATAACCCCGACACAAAAGAAGAGCAACCCTCCGCGCGTACTTAATCGCGTCTTGACGACCATCTATTGCAGGTTCTCTCAATCCCTTTCCTGTTAGCAATACCACTATGAGTGGCAAGTTACCCGCGCAGGTGGCTGGCTCGCCAGTGAAAAAGCAGATTGCTACCGCTTTCATACGCCGAGCTCGCCATTCCACAGGGAACAAATCTCAGAGTTCTATAACTGCTCCGGATTCTTTTGCGGGCTCAGACAGCAAACCCGGAGGTGCATACTTACGAGCTTCTCCCATGTCCACGTCCACGTCCACGTCCACGAGAAGCCACCAGATGAACACGCCAGAAATCAGCCAAGCACAGGCCGACGACACAAACAGCGAGGATGGCAGCCACCAACCAAAAGAGGCCGTAGATGTCTCTGGGCAAGGTCATGACGGCAGTCGCCCCCAAATCTGTTCCTTTCGGGATCTTCAACTTAGTTCGGATCGCAACCAGGTGTATCCGCTACACCAACAACTTCAGCCGTTTCAGTCACGGAAGGAGGACTTAGTGCGCAAGCGAACTGCCATCAATTCAGAATTAATTGCTCTGCGGAAGCGCCTGAAACCAATTGATGCACAGATCAAGGAACGCGAGATTAACATGCGAGCTGAGAGAGAGGCTGCTGGGATCTCTGAAGAGCTCTGGCACGAGTACGAGGCTTTCTGCAAGACACTGCAGCCAAATGGATATAGAGAGCGGCAATCATTCGAGTGGAACGAAAGCTACAATGACTCGTATATCAAGTATGACCCCGATTGGGAAGGGTTTGACCTTCATCAACAAAAGAATTGGCGCTGTGAATGTGTAACCGCATACACAAAAGGTGGTACTCCAATAGGATACCAAGTGGAATACTGCGGCCTTCTCTCAAAGTTAGACGAGACGTGGGAGGAGAGATTTGTATGTATTTTTTTTCGAGGCCAAAATTCTCATCGATATAAAGCCCGATAATGAATCTGACCTGTGTCGTTTAGCCACAACTCTACGATTACGCTCTTCGCGACTCACGGCAAGGCTCGGTTGCCGCTCTTGAGATGCTAATCGCATTACCGGACGGAGAATCTGAGTGTGAAAAAGGTTGGCTTTTTGAGTCCAGATTTAAGGAATCGCGCAGCTCTCACCCCGACCCATCTCAACGATGGGGTCTCCGAGCTTCCTATGATTTCATCGATCCAGTTATGAATCAGAACAAGAGATCTAGACTCATCGAAACGTATGACCTTCCCTTCGATATCGAGAACGAGTCCGAGAGCGACTAAGCGATAAATATCAATGATGAGGTGAGATAAGGAATACCTATGTTTATGATGCGATAGTATAGATTTCACTACGGCGAAGCAAACATTTTCGACGTATTTTCGACATGATGCCATGTGCAGGCATTTAAAGATCATGGATTGGATCTTCTATTTAACGGTTTAGGGCGGTGGTTGCTCGAACTCTTGAACTCTTTGATCACTGTGAAGGGGAGTATTACGATCTTATTTCTCTATTGGCGTCACGGCAAGCGGCACAAGGACGAAGCCGAATTACCGACGCGAGCATTTGGACTTGAGCAAACCGAGATCAGCACTGGATGCTTCAGGAATCTGAAGGATATGGGAGGATACAATTATGGGAATGGCTTGGAAACGGGCACGTGGCGACTTAGGTAACTTGTCACGAATCTTTTCATCATGGCGGTGCATTAATATTTCCTCCAAATACAAATTGAATTTATTATCCCCTACCTTTTCTCATGTGCATCGGAGATTTTTTGTTTTCCAAAGATTACGAACGCGTATGATTATTAAACTTTACAATCTTCTTAAATGCATTTTCTCAAGGTACGCATTTGGGTTGTAAATGAAGATCTGTGATCCCTCGGCTGTAGTCAGGTCTCTTTCACATATTGTGCATCGGGTTCAAAGAAATGACCATGCGGAGAGCAAAGAAATTTAAGTCTACACCCTTTATTCAATGATCTGTAACTGCCTAAGCAATGATATTGTTACATTTGACGAGCTTGATGGCATTTAGGCTTCACTGTAATTCCGGAACATAAATACAGGCACTTTCTTGGGAAACTATCTTACCATACTCCGACAAACTGCCATATTCTACCTCGTTACCATATACACTGCACAAAAATGAAGTTCTTCTCAATCTTGGGCCTAGTCGCCTCTTTGACCGGCACAATACAGGCACACGGTGTCTTTTCGACACTATTCATCGATAGTATAAACCAAGGAGACGGTAAATGTCTCCGAACCTCCTTCACGATTGACAATATCACAAGCCCGATCACAGATCTCGGAAGCCCTGAGCTAGCCTGCGGCATTGTTGGGCAGACCCCGGCCCCAGACACCTGCTCTGTCAAGGCGGGTGCAAAGCTCTCTTTCGAGTTTCGTCTGTGGGCGAGCGGCTCACCACCGGGGACTATTGACGCCAGCCATCTAGGCCCAATGGCTATTTACGCAAAGCAAGTACATGATATGTGGAAAGATCTTATAGGTCCTGGGTGGTTTAAGTTGTGGGACTACGGATACGATGAGATAACTCACACGTGGGCTACTGAAAAGCTCATTGCTAACGATGGAATTGTTTCTGTGCAGATTCCCGGCGCGATGCCTACTGGCAAGTATCTGATCCGCCCCGAAATCATCGCACTGCATAATCTCGCAGCGGGGCCCGCACAGTTTTACACCGGGTGTGCCCAGATATCGGTCGAAGGTAATTCTGCAAAGTCCCTTGATATCCCGGCTGATCAACTGGTGAGCATTCCAGGATACATCACGGCCAGCGACCCTGCTGTGAACTTTAACTCACACCCCGATGCCGTTAAGACGTTCCCCTACATCCTCGGCGGACCGAAGGTCTATGAATTTCCGGGGACTAAGGAAAGCACTGACATAGTCTTTCAGCCCCTGGATGACGCGATCCCAGTTAGCAGTGTCCCAACGTCCACCCCAACAACAGCTACTTCTACTTCGGCCTCGACGCCTGAGGCTAGCAGTAGTTCACCCGCAAATAGTAGTATCAACAAGAATCTTACAGTTTCTCTAGATGGGACGTGTGGTGCTAGTGGATTTACTTGCCTCAATTCTGTCTACGGGGATTGTTGCTCGCAGAAAGGGTGGTGTGGCTCCTCTCTCGCTTACTGTGGTACTGGCTGCCAGGGGGATTTTGGCAAATGTAGACGAATTTAGACGCTTGTTCAAGCCCCAGGACCAGATTGTGATATGTCTATATATGGCCAAACCACTTCCATTTTAGATTGTATGATTAGACTTTCGTTCTTATTTCAGATATCAATCAATAGCTAGACAGCTAATGAACTATCTTATATGCATAATTCGCTTCATTGAGTGACTTGTTCATGTAGTTAATTAGCTATTCCTTCTATACCTACAATTCCTTTTCCCGCACAAACACCTCTTGTCTAGGTCTCTCCAGTACTTATCCGAATAATCTACCGTGATTTCTGACCCAGCCTCGATTCCCTTACTCACCAATATGATCCGCTGCGTATCCAGCCAAGTAAATCGTTGATACTGAGCATTTGCGTTGCAGCTATGATTGACGAACCGAGTGAAGTTTCCTTGTCGTCCTTGCCAGATCTTTCAAGAATGTGGAGTCAGTACTTGGCCGTGTATAGTACAAACGGGATTTTGCTCTAGGAGCAAACGATTCCTAATTAGGCAACTCGTGTTCTAATATGTTAAAAGGGATGGGGTCGAGAGACTCTGCGAACTGACCTGGTATTTAGTAGAGCCTGTCGTATTTTCCATCACGTCGACATCCTGCAGGCCCTTGGTGATAACACCGACGAACTCTCCAACGGCCGAACCTCTTTCGAAAGGGCACAATGCCATCAACCCATTATTACGCCCATCAGGAGTTCGGAACACTTGAACTGGTGACGGTATGAGCGTGGCGCATCCAAATAACGACGGGAAACAGTAGCAACAGTTGAGTTTAGGATCGTCTGACTGTTCATTTGCGCAATCCTGACACACAAATAAGCTAGAGACCCGTGTCAGTGCTTCCGAAGAGGGCGGTCTCCAGCGAGGATCATCGCCTCCCCAAACTGCTTGGTCAACAATGGATTCCTCGATGTGCTTGTATTCGAAATGGGGATCCCATTGCAGATACGTCTTGCGCAGCGGTATCGGCGGAGAGCCATCGAGGCAAATGACCCAGTCGTGTGGATGGCCAGAGTACACTATTTTTGGTGGCTCGCCGACGAGCGACAGGAGCCGCCGCCAATTCGGATTCATGGTGTCTGCCGCGACTTCCAGTGCCGGGCGCAGGGTGCGCAGACGCTGCATGCTCTCGTTGTCGAACCCTATGCGATATTTGCAGAATCGGTAGATGCCCATCCCGGCGAACACCAGTGCAGCCCATCCACCGGCGTCCTTGATCTCTTTGTAACCGCGCCAGATAGCCATTTTGTTCCGCAGGTCCTTCTCCGACCACCCGAAGTTGCTGGACGCTTCGACCGAAGCTGTCTTGCGATGTCGGGTGCTGGAGGTCTTCGGGTCGTTCATTCTGAGATGCTCGACATAGGCGTCGAAGTGCTCGACCCATCGAGCCTGGACAATCACCTCAATCGACCTGCACGTACGGCTGGCCTGCGTGACCTTGCGGCAGAAGACCGTCGTGTCGCTGAACTGGCGGTCTGGAGGGGAAGCAGTACCAAGCTCTGAGGCTGAGAAACTAGATTCAGGTACTTCCTTTAGGGGGCTGATGGCGTCTCGAAAGAGCGGCGGTGTCACAAATTCTCCGAGAATCTGGACAGGGTCCACGGTACCGCCGTGCAGTTGCTCCCAAATGCCGACGATGAGCTTATCCAGCGTCGAAGGCTTCATGGCGTAACCCACAGCCTCAGCTTTACGCCGCTTGGGGAAATTCTTGCTCACGACCTGCATCTGCCGCTGCGTGTTGTCTTCGATGACTTCTGCAGCGCGATAACTTGGACGCAGGCTACTGATTGCCATTCTTGAGGTATTTCCATGATACCCGCCGTCGGATGTGTCATTGTTCTCGTTTACAGCATTGTATTCTCCTTGCTCACTTGAAGCTTGGTTAGATGTGCCCTGCGACGCAACGGGAGTACCGCTCCGAGAAATTGGCACGATGATCCCGGAACTCGGTCCAACATCTCGCTCACCGCTGATCTCTGCACTCGCGTTTTCCCTCGAAGCAGCAGAGGATCTTGGCTTGACTATCTCCGTCAAGTCGATTACATGCTATTGAAACAGGTCTCGTTAACACCCCCTTGACCATACCGGGATGATTTTGTTGGACGTACTGAGATGGCGAGACCCGGTGGTGGTTGCCTTTCTGCAGTGGAATGGTTTGCCGACCCGTCTCGGAACTCGGCTTCAATGCGCAGGCTTGGTTCAACAAGTTGATCGAAGGCGGCCCAGTCAATGTTAGCCCGCGTCAGCTCGTGGGCAATCGCATTCGCCACATGTTGACGGAGCACTGCGGTTTGTTCATCCGACAACATGTCCTCATTGTGGCGACGATAGCGTCTTCTCTCCGGTATGCACTCGGAGAATTGACGCAAGTCTTACGGTGTGTGTTGTGAAAAGCAGTGCAGATTGGTGTATGACGGAAGATGCCCTGGGTGCGGCGGAGTCTGCCTGGGCAGCTACGATTAATCTTCGGCTGTTGGACGGGTCCAGCTCACCCCTTTCCGTCTCGGCGCTATGAAAATGCCGCATAGTGCGGATTCAAGCCGGCCGCCGAAGGAGTATTCAAAATGCCTTCGGGATTGAATTATATTCTTCATGTTGTTTTTCTTTTTTCGTTTTACTTAACAGAGCCGATGCATCAATTTAAAGCCTTACTCGGTTATCCGCGACAATTGATCACTGTTTCGTAATTGGTTAGCCATATCATCAAGATCGGGTATGCGCTTCAACACCACTACTAAAACTCTCGATTCTATAGGAAAGATATGCCTGATATCGCTACATGTTAGCAAGTGGAAGGAGCTACTTTTCTCAAGGATTCAGTAAGTAGCTATATAAATTATTAGATAATTTATTAGCTATTTGCCCCATCCTTCTCGTTCGTCGAGTGCCACTAGTCATGATAAATGTCACTTTAGTGCACCGGCAAACTGGTACTTCCCTTTGACGAAGCATCATTCCTTTGATTACTATTCTCGACTAGCAACTTTAGTTAAAACAGAGAAATTCCACGAGAACTTATCCCGTGTACTGAGTATGCGGGGACGTCATCAACGTAGTATAGAGGGTTTTCATGTTCATGCAGATGGGCGGACTACCTTCGCTCCCACATCACTAAATCTTAGCAGAAATCTCTCTGCCCCCGCCCCCCCCTCTCTCACACTCACCCGGTCACTAACGGTCTCAAGGCAGAGGGCTCACGACTATAATATGTAGTGCGGGACGCCGGAATTGACGCCTTATCATTCGAGGTGAAGGCAAACGCGTGTTGGTGAACAATGCATTAACAATGGGATGACATCCCCGCTCCATCGACAGGGTCGTTATCCAGCAAATAGTTGACGGAAATGGGTGCTTTGCTAGTGGCATATGAGAATCTGTTTCGCTGTTGATGTAAACAATCGCATACCCCTTACTCACGCTAACGCTAATACTACTATAATCATTCACAAGCGCGGATGTCTAAGTCTTCTTTCCATTTCCATTCTCGATACCTACCGTCATAACTTTACTTCAATGTCTTACCTCATCCGCTAGGCATACTACTCCAGTCAGCAGACCCTCAAGAATTTGGTTTCAACGAAGACTGCTCCCTACACCTCCCACACCGCCTCGACTATCTCCAGCAACGGATCGCCTGCTCAGTAGATGCCATTGATGTTGGCGCCTCGAACGGCATTTCGGAAAGTGGTTCTAGTCGCACATATTATGATTATAATGCTACAAAGGAGTTTTCGTAGATTCGAATGTCTTCGATGGCAGTTATTCCTTGCTCATGTTTTTGGTCTCGTCTCAACTCATGTCACTTCATTTTATCTGATTCTTTCTTTTTCATATTCTTTTGAAATTTCTGCGTCATGTAATTTGATCAGTTACTCTCACTGTTTATTGAGTCTTAGGTAAAGGAAAGGGAAATGCGCTTGCATTAGCTTCCGGAATCAAACTAGACGACTCGTTTGTGAGCTGTCGAGATGACCATAGGCCTACAGAATGACACTGACTACGAGAACCAACGAGTTTAGGCCCAAACCATGTTCAGTCCCACGTTCACTCACTACCCTGCGAATATCCCCTGCGATACGTCACAAGTCATTGAAGCTCAGGTGAAGCAGTCTGTTGAGCAGACATTCAGCAGCTTGAAGCTTGACTACGTCAACCCTCTGATACTTCATGTGCCATACCTCAATGATAAAGATACCCAGGTTGCCTGGAAGGTCCTCGAAAGTTACGTGCTAGAAAAGGTCGTCAACTCGGCGCGTCTAACACAGCGCTTGCCCAGCTGCACGCACTTTACGAGACTGCGACCATCAAACCAGTTATCGTGCAGAGCCGGTTCTACAGGGAAACTAGGTACGATTTTCAATTGTGGGCGTTTTGTAAAGACCATGGAATCGTATACCAGGCTTTTTGGATGCTGAAGAACAACCTGGACGTTCTCGAGTCGAACGTCATTGCGTCAGTGGCCTAGAATTTTGGTGTGGAGAAAGAGCTCGCGTGTTACTTGATGATTTTATGTCTTGGAGATATCCAGGTGCTGAACGGCACTACCAAGACAGAAAAAATGACTGTTGACTTGAAGGCGGTCGCTGACATTCTCGGCGAAGGTCTTCAAGAAGCTGCTATGGAAGATCGCATGTGGGTATCGAGGACCACCTCCAACCGTGGGCAGCGACAAGTTTGAATGAGCCCAGTGAGGAATGCACTTTATAGGGTTGAAAGTAAAACGCTAAAATGTGCTTAAGTCAGAGCTTTTGTTTCCTTTATAAACTCACTGGTTGTAATCTCTCTACATAGGTACTAATTCCAGTCTGTCCAATACAAGATGTACCAACCGCCCGAGTGAATTACAATAATTCCGAGCAGTGACCTGACTGGTGGCGGCGTTTCTGTTTGTATTTCTACCTATTATCTGTTGAAGCGTACGACATCACCTTAATGCCTAAATTTTAACTAACTTGCTCGAGACGAAAGATTCTTATTAGCGTTTCAGTTCATACTGCGTTGCAAAATTGGCTGAATATCAGCTCTAGGACACCGTTGCCATTGAGAACTAAACTTAAGCATCTTTTATACCCAACTTGGCTTGGATTTAACCGAGATAAACCTAAGAGTTAGGGGTACCGAGAGTTCAAACCCCTTTCAAACAGATGGTGGTAAGTTGAAGATATGATAATAGGCAACCCTGCGAGAGCACATTGTAACGCTAACACTTTGACCACAGCATGTCTACTCAAGAGTTTCAATTTATGGCTCAGAAACTCTGAAGCCTGCTTCCTCAGTCACAAGTTCCTGACCAATCTTATTAGTATAAACAAACTAATTAACTGATTTATACTAACCTTTATATATATTTGTATTTGTCAGGATATGGAATCAAGAGACAGTATGTATATAATCGCTTAGTGACAGTCTCCAGAGAGTATTATGAATCTTTACGCAACAATAAGTTATTTAACCGGTTCCCTACCTGTAGTTATGTCGGGGGCCGTAGTTACTATAGACCCTAAAGTGGATGTGGTGGCCTTGGGTAGATATAAAGGGGTTCACCCCACCTTAGATATTAGAAGGTCAGGGGCCAATTGACCAACCTTCACCTACCCTATGGCTGTTGACCCTCTATACATACATACTATGTGACTGCTTCAAGGCTTCTATTCACTTTGGAACTAACCCACCTGATAAGTTAGCCCACGATGTTTAGCGAAGTAACTAATCCAAGCCAAACAAAAGAACTAGCCAATGCAGTTTAATTAGCCGAAATTCGGGTCTAGACAGGTCAAAACAAGTGTAAGGGTCTATATATAAATTTTTAAGTTGTGGTGAACGGTGGTATTGACGTAGTCGTTGTATAGCCCTTCGCGCGACGGGCCTACTTTAAAATACTGATTTTCTTACACCATGGATCTACACATGCTGCTCACTTCGATGGCTGGCAAGGCACACTCGGCTTCTCAAAGGCATATTAGTGAACAATATTGTCGCAACTAACGGGCTTCTCATCCCGATTATATACCGGTTGTCACAGTTCGCCTGCTGCTGAGATATCTAGTATTGACTATTATTATTGCACAAGGAGGAAAAGTCTATCGGCGCTAGCGACTCTGTTCTAGTGGTATATATAGACCAATATGAGGCCCGTATCGTGTTTGGTATTATGGTTCCGTGACACCGGTAGATGACTCGAGCATCAGTTCAGCATACACCCATAACGCGACGGATACACTTGAGATTTTTTCTTTCTTTCTTTTTTCACCTTGTGATGCCGTCGAGCAGGCTATACTCGACCCAGGGGCTGATGGGACTCGTATACTCCATCTCAAGTTTAATCACTCACCTGGGTTGCATTGCAGACTTTGATCTCGGATATTTATAACGAGTTATCACGGAACAAAACATACAAATAGCGCACTTGATCAACTGTGTCAATAATATGCTGTTGTGACACGAGCATTGTCGAGATTCTATAAGAGGATAATTGTGTACAGATCTGCGGACGCGTCACGGGCGCATATGCAGTTAATATAAGTAATAGAATGAAAAGGAAGTCCGTCTATAAGAAGCAACCGGGTTAATGGAGTCCGCCAACCATCCCACCCTTGTGAGGTTACTGTAATTATACTTGCGCAAGAGCCCCCTGCACGCAACGCCGGCAACCATCAGTACTGGGTTAACAACAGCAGGTTTTATTGCGTGAATGAAGCAATTGCGGAAAACCACTGGGCAACTCCTTGGACCAAATGCGGCTTTATCCGGTGTTTGGGTCGCCGTTTTAGGTAATACGGAACGACGCTGCGCCGAAGGTATTCCCATTTTGCTCTCCGACGAGTGGACGATACGTTTCGGAGCAAGAATCGCGTGAATGAGCCCACAAGGGGCATGGAATGAATGGCTATCACAGAAAAGAGTTGATCATTTTATATACGTCATCAGGTCTAAATTACGGTAGTTGGATTTAGGCTGTAAAGTCTTGTCGATGCCATGTCCGGGTTATGGGGTCGGTCCAAGGCAGCCAAGCCTTCCCGACCATGTGGTGCAATATACGCGAATGTGCAGGTACTCTAAAGTAATATATAATTATGCTGTGTCTCCCCAACCCCAGAAAGATCGTCTTGATCTTCGTCGACTTCTGCAAGACATAGACAGGGTAACATTAGCCGTCCCAACACTCGCAATGCCTTCTCTCTATTCTTTCGCAGCTTTCTCTCTTCCCATAGTCCAGTTAGTCTCAGCTCACGGCTACGTGGCTGGAGTCACGGTCAACGATGGAGCGTGGATTCAGGGATGCAACCCGAACTGGTACTATTATCCGTCGGGTGCCCCTGTGACCCCCGGCTGGCAAGCGCTGAACCAAGACAACGGCTTCGTGGCTCCCGATGCCTATGGTACGTCGGATATCGCGTGTCATAAAAGTGCAACTCCAGGTCAAAGCTACGTCAACGCCAACAGCGGTGATACGCTCACGATATACTGGAACACATGGCCGGATTCCCACAAGGGGCCAATTATTAACTATCTGGCTCAGTGCAGTGGTAAGTGAAATCTCACACGCAATATATGGAGGGGGTTATCTGAGCTCAGAAATTGTATTACGATCATCGTATCATTTTCACTCGTTATAAAGCAGTTGAAAAACTAATCCAGCATGTCATACAGGGGAGTGCACATCTGCCACCGCGGCAGGTTTGACATTCGAAAAGATCTCCGAAGATGCTTGGATATCAGGCAGTGATCCAGGCACCTGGGTCACAGATACTCTAATTGCCAACAACTTCACCTCGGAATTTGTAATTCCTTCCGGTCTGGCCCCGGGCAACTATGTCCTCCGACACGAGATTATCGCACTCCACAGGTATAGTTAGGTCCTATTCCGAAGAAGTCATGTGATTACTAAGACCGTTACTGTTACAGCGCGGGAAGCGAAGACGGAGCTCAGAACTATCCCCAGTGCCTCAACATCAAGGTCGGCACCGGCGGGTCGACGGCGATGCCAGCGGGTGAGGCCGCGACCTCCTTTTACAGCGAAACCGATCCTGGTATTCTTTTCAACCTATACACCACCTTCGACAGCTACACGATTCCTGGCCCAGCTCTGTGGGCTGCCTAAGCTTATATACTTACATCGTATCATACGCTTTATGGATGATATGGACTCACGTCGTCACTTGAAATTCATCTCAGAACCCTAGAGTGTGTTTGGAATGTGACAGCGTCGATCTGTTGAGTTCAGTCAGCACTGCATATAGGATGCTAAATAGCATGGAATATTCATATAAATTGAATATACACAGTAATTTTGCTTCTCAGTATTGATACGTAAACAATTGTCAGAAGGACAGAGCTTAAAAGCCTGCTTGGGTTCACCTTAAGTGCACACGAGACAAGACGCAGGCGGTTAAGCGCGATAATATAATATTTTTGTGATTTTATAGAACGATTATCGATGGCATCGCCGAAGTATGAACTGTCAGGTTTTGGCTCCCATACTTGGATCACGCTGAAACATTTGGCCGCCTTCCCTGCACGTCCTCTCCAGACTGGATGCGCTGCACTATATCATCCCATTTACCACAAAAATAAGCCTCGAAATTTTTCATACCTGCTAACTTAGTAATATGTCTTCCTCTATAGCTAATGTCAGGATTTGCGCCATACTTGAGGAGTAGCTTAGCCATTTCTGCCCCCACATTTTTGCCAAGCCGGACCGCTCTGTACAACGGCATTGGGTTTATGTTCATAGACACATTCGGATTCCCCTTGTTCTCGAGACATATTCGGAGACATTCAACTGAACAGTAGTCTACGGCTTCCAAAATACCCTTGTCAAAGGCATCAGGCCAAATAAGATATTTCTTCAGCTCTGTAAAGCGACGGTCAACTTCATCGCTAGCCACGCCCGCCAGAGCCGGGGCACCACAGAAGTAGCCAGAGTTCTCGTTTTTTTGCGGAACAGACACTCCGCAGTCTTCAATCAAGAAGCGCATCAAATCAGGGTTCCATAAGCTGAGGGCGCGCGAAAAGTCATCCATGTCGTAGTTACGAAGTAAATAGGGCGGGCCGTCCCTACCTTTGTGCAACATGTTCTGATAAAGGGATGCTTTACCAAAAATATCTGCCCCATGCTGGAGAAGCTGAAGTATGATGGGTCGATTATCACTTTCAATAGCTGCACCGAGAGCCATTTTCAAATGCCCTTGATCGAAGGCGGGTAAGTGCCCTTTAGCTTCAAGCAAGTATTCAAGCATCTCCGATCCCGCCTTCGACGCAGCAATCGAAAGTAGCCGCCGTGACAGATTGCCAGCCGGTAGACCCAGCCCTCGAAGGCAGTCAACATCGTTATGTGCGACAGCATCTTCCCGCATGAGCCGTATCTCGTCATCGCTGGGTTCAGCCACATCACCTGTAATCTTTGGTGTTGGGTGATGAGAGTGATGAGGGTCGTGATTGAACATGTGCTGCGACAGAGCCTGTCGAGACCCGAATCCGAGATCGGAGTAGATGCAACCTGCTTTGCTGCACTTATAATTTGGTGCATGTATTTTGAGGTGCTCATTTCGTGCTGATTCAGCTGCGAACCCGCTTCGGTATCTATCGCAGGGTATATGGCTGCAATAGAATGGGAAAGACCCATAAAGCCTTTGGAGCCTCTTTAACTGGGAACCATCGCCTCCTTCCGAACACCGACGGACGAGTGTTTCAATCCCTTGCCTCAGCATTCTTGTCGCAACGACAATGCGAAGAGGGTCCTCGAAGTCCCGGAGGTCTGAAGAACGCAATGTAAATACCGATACATATGCGAGCGTGTGTAGAACTTACCATCGATATCCAGGAATCCATGACGGGCTTTACCCATCGACATATCTGCGGTTGCTAATAACATCTGTAGATTATGTATTCCATCAAAGGACCTGAATTTGCTGAGCAGAGCTGCTGTAGGAAAAAGGGAATCATTTGTTTCGGCACTTCTGGTGCTAAACAGACGGCACAAGACTCCAGCAAGACTTTGCAAGTCATCTTCCAGCAGTGGTTCTTCGATGCACTGCTTGACATGTTCCAGCCATTCTTGGGAGGCGTACTCGAAAAAGACAAAGTCCCCCGACAATATACACCTATCTATAACGGAATCATCTTCGAGATGCGGCTCAAACAGTACGTTCAACGGCCTATACGCAAGGTAGCTTGAACAAATTAATGCGGCGTCTATCTTCGCCTTTTTGAGGTCGATCATATCACTGGCGTGGTGAAGCAAGTACCTAGTTCTAAAATTAGCAGGAGTTAAGGCTATTTTTTTTTAGCTCTCCACGTAAAAGACCAAAGCTTTACTAGTAGAAGTAAAGAATCTAATTAGGACGAGGACCTGGGTGTCATTCATGATGCTTACTCCTTAGCAGAGAAATGGACAAAGAAAAGATGCTCGTCCCTTGTCTCAATAATAGGCCCACAGATCTTGCGAATATCCTGTATCTCCTTTCGTCCTTTGGTAAAGTCGGTTGCACTGGGTTTAATCACTAGCATCTGCAATAGCTCCTCTTCTCTCATCGAGCGTTTCGCGCACATAATCCATTGAAGCAGCTTTCGAGCTAGTGATTTTAGCCGCGGCGATAGTTTCTGGGAAATTCGGGAGAGGATCCTTGCGTATCTGTTTATTAGGTCATTATGGGGGCTTGCTCGAAACTAAGTAGTCTGAATATCTGGTAACGTACGCAGCATCAAGCCCATCGGGTAAGTTTTCTAGCTCGGCTTCGATACCGATGCTAGTTCCTTGTTCTCTCATAGATTGTAAAACAAGCCTGGTGTACAAGATCATGCCTGCATAGATTTAGAATAACTCAGATATAGAAGGTGAAATGAAAAGGGAAGTTAGACCTTCAGACTTATCAACAACTCGCTGGACGCATATCTGAGAAACTTTGCACATTCGCTCGTCCGCATCATTACTCTTTAACTCTTCAATCCACTTCTGGCATTCAAAATTAGCATAGGTTTGAATGGCTTGTGTGTTATGGTGATCGACTCGAAGACTGATTGATCGACCCTCCAATGCTCGCGCAATGTCGCGCTCCTCTCGGCTACTGAGAAGGACCTTGACCTTTGAACAACTGTCCAGAATTTCATTCATTGTCTTCAGGAGCGTCTGCCTCCGCCCTTCTTCTAACTCATCGAGACTATCGAGAATGATGAGCACCAAATCGCGGCTGTTCAAAATCTTGATCATGGTGTCTTTCACGAAGTCGCGATTGCTTGAAAATCTCCTCGTGTTGCCCTTGACTATGCTGCTGAAAACTTGTCTCATGGTGGAGTCATCTTTGACGGTTTGGAACACTAGTGAATGGAGGACTTCGACGGTTCCGCCAGCTGCCTGATCTGTGTGCGAAAGGAATAAGAGAAGTGGAAGTTTGCCTGCGGCCTGTAAGCCATGCGCAATATTCGCTGATATGAAGGTTTTTCCTATAGGAAGCTTTAGCCACAATAATGGTGCGTTTACTGTCGATCACAGTTAACTGACCCGATCCTGGGATCCCATTAAGCCAGAAGTACCGGTCCGTCGGGTTGCTAGATGCCATCCACTGCGTGAATTCAGACGCGAGCCTGAGCCACTCGCTGGAATCCACCACACTAGCGTCTAAGATCTCGGCGAGCTTATTATCGTACATGCGAGGACATAGCTCGGAAATAATAGAGCTGAATTCTTGGCTGTCTCGTGCCATCTGAGCTTGCTCATACTCCTGGAACGCGGCTCTGCGGGCTCTGTGAGACTGTTCAATATCTTCCATGGTAACATGGCTCGTCATCAGCATCCTGTGGCGATCAATGTTTTTCTGTATGACATCTATCTTGCTACGCATAACCGGCCATAGCAGCTCGAGAAGTGTGTTGAGTCCTATGGAGTCTTGGTCAGTCGGCGCCGGGTAGAATTTCATGAATAGCATACGTCTGTTATCTAAGAAGTTCAAGAGAACCTTGTAAAACTCGAGAATATCAACGTAAAATAAGTGCAAGACTCGTTTCACTTGATTATTTTCCCGGAATAGAGAAGCATATGAATTGAATTGAGGAATGGTATGCGCGATCTCAACCAGGAGACTGACCACCTTTTCGAAAGCTGCGATGACTGAGCTAGAGATCTGGGCGGCGGACCATGTCAAATATGGTAATCTTAAACGTTAGGATAGCAGGTTGCTCTCACCTGAAGAATGAATTTGATAGGGCCCTAGGACGGTTTGGACTTTTAGTTTCTGGATCTATCCTCTATGATGGATATCTTACCCATATAAGAGCTAATATCTCGGGCTGGACCTGTACAAACACCTCAACAGTCTGTGCATACTCTTGAATACCTTCGATGAATGGTTTTATTTTGTTAAGCGCTCGGAGTGTCTTAGTCCTTGCTTGCCGGTTTTGGATCTCATTCGCCTCATTGTATACATCGTCGACAGAACCAAACCTCTGGAAATCGTACTTGGCCGGTTTATTGAGCCCTTTGATGAAGTCTTTTTTTGCAGACATGAATGCTTCATTCAGCCACGGCGAAGAGGTTGTCGCCATGGTTTCGTTGAAAAGTCGAATCGATCTACCAGACGAGGCTATTACATGAAGCCAATCTAGAAGGAGGTATTGAGTGCCGAGAATTACGAAGTGGTAGGGCATTATTGAGGACTTATACCAAGGTTATCGTGGCGCAGCTTGTCAAAGTGCCCAACTGACTGGTGGTGGCGCAGCCGAAAGATTAGGTAGACAATCAGCAGGAAATGGTCGTTAGGCTGAATCGTCACAGGGGATCTTACCTGCATCTAGAATCCCAAGCTAGCCGGTTTACCAGATTTCTCTCTAATTAATTTCGAGAAAATTTTGAGCAAAAGCTCCTGTTTCTCCCTTTTCTCCTATCTCTGTTGTTTCTCCATCGCTGGTAGTTAGCACCCCGCGCAGCAATGCTGAGACCAATGAAACGACTTCTTAGTGGCCCCGATGGAGGCGAAGACATACAGTGCGTTGCTGAAAGGCCTCCAAAGAGACTCTATAAAACCGACGACCCTGGTTACAGCGCACCTGGCCCTTTTGCTCCCCTGGGAGTGTGGAGCGGGAGATATATTGGCGACTTTACACCTCCTACACCTCCTACACCCGCCAAGGTCACCTATTCTTATGAAGACCAATTCTATAATGACGGAAAATCTTTGCAAAGAAACACGATTCCTTTCGGCACTTACCAGGAATTTCCCTACGAGGAACTTTTAACCGGTGACGCAGAACAGAGCTGCCTTTATCTGGAACCAAATGGCTATCAAGGTACGGTCGGTATCGATTCCAAAGAAGTGTTTTGCATAGACACGACCTACCCTAGTGAAAGCGGTGCTGTGCAGACGTGTAATCTTCGCGATACGCCGCCAGAACCCAGCTTTTCTCTTACCCGGCTTGATGATTTCGTCGCTGGGCAAGAAGAAAACGATTCGCTCACGGTGCCCGATACCCAAAATCTGACGTCTCAGTATGGCCTGGCAATTGATCTAGATACCACAGAGGAGACTCCGGATGACGACTCATATGATATCTGCCTGGGCCA
Organism: Xylaria arbuscula; assembly: GCA_022385695.1. Classification (NCBI taxonomy): domain Eukaryota; kingdom Fungi; phylum Ascomycota; class Sordariomycetes; order Xylariales; family Xylariaceae; genus Xylaria; species Xylaria arbuscula. Next base: position 240,373 of record MU279372.1, read on the forward strand.
TGTAAGCCATGTCACTCACGTGTTACCATAACATACCTTGATTAAAACGTTCGAATTAGGTTGTCCTCGAAGATATCTCGCTCCGAGCCGATTTCCTCAAGCCAAAAGAAGAACGCAGCATTCTGCTAGTTGTTCGAGGCGAAGTAGTCATTCTGAGAGATTCTACGTCAAAGGAATATGCTGGGCTACTGAATAGCAAGGCGGCCTCGGTAATCATATCTCTCTTCGCTGGCCATAAGGTAAAGCCTATAGCCACGCTACACTCAATGAACAAGCTAGAGAGCCTCAACTATGCCTGGGTGGCCTGCTTGCAGATGTTCGTTGGGTCCTGTAGTGTCTGGTGGCGACTTCCTGATACTGACTTCGTGCGTTAGGATATGGGCCTTGGCAAGACTCTGACAGTGCTAGCACTTATTGTTCCTTGGGCCAGGCGAAGGCAAGCTCGCGGAATGTACATCGTACCACATTGGTTATCACACCATTAAGCAGTAGGTCCCCGTTATATACTATACTATTACAACGTTACTCGCTCTACTAACTATGCACAGCTCTACCTAATTGGGAGGATCAAATACAGAAGTGGGTGGGAACCCATCTCTTCCTAGTTCAAATCTAACGATTGACAATCCAGACACTTCAAGCCAGGGTCTGTGACTTTCACGACTTACCACGGGCCTGGAAGACGAGATTCTGCACCACTCCAGGGATTCGACATCGTGCTGACAACCTATGATATTCTTCGCTCGGAAACGACCAGCCTCAAGCGGTCTGACAAGAAGAACATACGGCAGCTTGGACTGCTTCATGGAATTATATGGCAACGATTGGTGCTCGACGAAGGTGAGTCCCAGACATCACTACTTGACCAAGTCATCAAAGTCGCAGTTTTGTAATTAGAGTCTCCCATCAATAGCCCACGTAATTCGGAACCGGAAGCAAGCTTTCCGGGCTTGCTGCGATATTCAGGCCGTCCATCGGTGGTGCTTGACCGGTACACCGATCCAGAATACGGTAGAGGATCTGGGCGCGCTCGTCGAATTCCTGCGGGTCTATCCATTTGATCGCCGCGACGCGTTCAAGAACTCGTTTATGGACCAAGCCAGCGGCAAGGTGAGCTCTTTTGATCGTCTAAGAATACTAGTGCAGGCAATATCGCTACGTCGAACCAAAGCCTGTATTGGCACCGAACTCAACATACCCCCAAAACAGGAAATCATACAATCGATCAGCTTGAATGAGGACGAACGATATGCTTATGACATGCTTAAGAGGAATGCCACTTCAGGGATCGATTCCAGAACGTCAACGCGCAGTGTACTGAGTCTCATATTGAGGCTTCGACAGGTCTGCAACCACGGGCGCGACCTCCTACCCAAGCCTACGCAGGAGTGGTTGGAAAATGCCAGCCTGTATAGGGATCAATCTATTCCTATGGTGTTGACCTGTGAAAATTGCGATTCAACGATTCAAGACAATGAACCCGATGGCATGACTCTTCCGTGTCTTCATCAAATATGCACGACCTGCATGCAGTCCAAAGATACCAGGGATAACAAACAAGCCGCCTGTCCAATTTGCAACAATCCCTCACTTGATACCGAGTACGAAGCAAGAAGTATCACACCACACCATCGTATGTATGAGGATATCAACTATCGGCCCTCATCAAAAGTCCTCGCTCTCCTCCACAACCTGCAAGCCGACAATAAAATGTTGCTACCTGGGAAGACCCCCTTTAAAAGGTGTGTGCTGCAGAACTACCACTGTCTACTACAGTTTCTTCATGTCTGACGAGGTGCAGTGTCGTGTTCTCCACATGGACAAGAATGCTAGATCTCATTGGCAAAGCCTTAACATTGAACAACATTGCCTTCCAGAGACTTGACGGGAGTTGTAGCCTCACACAAAGACGCGAAGCCATCTCCAGCTTTAGGGACGATCCGCGCTACACGGTTATGCTAGCCACTCTCGGATGTGCCGGTGTCGGGTATGTCATCACATCCCCGCTCGCTCTCGTGCATTACGAGGGCTAAGAAGGGACGTTCTAACCCTTTTCACATTGTACTGATGGTCGACTTTAGCCTCGATCTCACCATGGCCTCAAGGGTGCATCTAATGGAGCCAGCATGGAACCCCATGCTAGAGCGCCAGGCTCTAGATCGTGTCCACCGCCTTGGTCAGACCAGGGAGGTGATAGAAACGCGGTATATCGTGGAAGGTTCCGACTCAATTGAAGAGGTAAGCGCCATCCTCGCAGCATTCGATTCACAGAATTCAACTCTAATTGTGCCACCTAGCATATATTGCGTGTTCAAAAGAGGAAGAGCGAGACAATTGCCGCCTCGTTCGAAAAAGCTAATCCAAACAGCGACTTTGTCGTCCAGGGCTTCTTAAAGGTTGGTGCTAGGCAAACTCTGCCTGTGAATGTTTTCTAATCTATGCTGCGTATAGGAGGTTCTTTACCTGTGATCTGATACTTTGGGTACATAACGTCCCTACAACCACTGACCAGGAATACCAGTGTGCGTCAAGACCGCACCGCCGTCTCCCTTCTCCAGGCTGGCATCCTCCCATATCTTGGCAATCTTCGGCACGACGTCCGCGACGGACTGCGGTCCCCCTGAATGTCGGGAAGCGCTTGGCCAGGTTGCCCATGAGCGTCATTCCTGATGCCATCTGTGCTTCGGTCACTGTGTGGGATGGGCATGTTTTCGGTTAGCTTCTTCTTTTCCGCGGCACGGGTGGAAGATATGGTGTTTATGGCTAGCTCCTGATCTATGGCAATATGAAAGTGAAAGACGGGGTGAGGGGAGGGGGGGGAAACTATATATGCGTACGTTTGCTGGGGTCATTTTCCTTGCCCTGAAATATGCCAGGGCAGATGCCGATGAAGAGGACGCCGTTCTTCTTGTACTCGAGGTTGAACTTTGCGGTGACGACGTTCATGACGGCCTTGATCATGGCGTAGATGGGGGACTCGGTTACCTCGGCGCCGTTGATCATGTCCAGGTCCGACATGGCGCTAGTGATGGAGATGATCTTCTTGGTATGGCCCTTGAGGATCAGGGGCAGGAACAGGTCGTATGTGGATGTTGCCCGTCACGTTGGTCTTCATTATCCGCGTCACGTCTGCCTCGATCTTGGAGTGGTCCTTTTCCCTAATTTCTCGACATCATTCATTATTAGCGTCTTCGTTCTTAATCTTCTTCCTCTTCTTCTTTTCTTGCAAAATAAGCGAGTGTGTAAGATAATATAAGACAATATAAGATAAGATGAAGTAAAACATACAACTCCTTGATAGTCACGAAGAATTCGCTGTAGATGGGCATATAAGCAGCACTAGCGACCAGGTAGTCGAGAGAGCCCGCAGTCATGGGAGCAGTGTCCTCGGCCGCTTTTTAACGGCCATGGTAAGTGCTTGATCTGGCATTTCCTATTGTTGGGGGTGAGTACTCACCCTGAGAGATTTATAATCATCTAGGTCGCTAGCCAGGATGTGGATAGTAGATAGTACCGGCTGGGCTCTTGATCTCCTCGGCCACCTTCTGCTCAGTGGCAGCCTTGTTGCGCGCAAGGCCAACAACAGTGTTGTTGGCATCTCTCGCTAGCTGGCGGAGGAATTCGAACTAGCGATACGATGCGGAGAGAAGATTAGTTTGTGTGTGCCGAGTAAGATGGGGGAGGGGAGCTCGGTCAGCTCAGCTCGAACTCACTCCTAGGCCCCTAGAGACACCCGTCACAACGCACGAAGGCATGATAGATATGGATACAGGGGGGATAGATGGTAGAGTGAGTCTAGACCGGTATATGGCTTGGATATCGAACCATTGAAAGAGATAGACGCAATATCACATTAACCTTAGCAATTTTTAAAGTAGGTAGGGTGGTGTAATGCACACAGATTTTACCTCGAGTGCGAAATGAGGGGGCAGGGAGGTAGGTCTACAACGTGTTAGTTGGCTAAAAAAAATCCGGAGGCTCTTTGTTACATTCACCGGCACCTGAACGCGGATGAATAATTGGATCTCACTGTCCAGAGCCGCCGGCATGATGAACGACGATGGTTTGCCAAGGGGACAGCTGAGGAGGCAGAGTTGCCTAAAAAAATCAATCTTGATCTCACCTGCATATATGGGGGCGGCTCCTGAGGACAGGAGGTTGGCGGACTGCATTTCTCGAGGTTACACTACATCAGCGTCTGGTCCCTGTGATCTTAGCGCGAATAGGACTTCCCTCCTTAGCAAAGGTAAATATCTTCTTCTAAGTACTTATGACCAACAACAACGCATCTTACTACCGATGTGCGGAAGCCTGCATTTGAAAGTGTAGTGTAGTTTCATATACTAGAATCCTCACTCTTCACGATTTGATGCGAAGTGGCAAGACATTGCATCCGACTGCCCGGCGGTAATTAGCGTATTATAGTGTATTGTACCCTGAAGCCGAGTTTTAAACATGCGATGAAAAGATCAGTCGGTTTTTCATAATCAGCGTACATTATATTACACTACACCCGGTGCATGTAGGTATACTAGTTGTAAGAATGGCACCGGATGACGGGACAAGAACATTGATAAATACCTGCAACATATCAAGAATCACCTCCGCAGAATCCTGGCAGTGATTATTGGCCTCGTCACCCTGTTCCAATGTCACCTCTAGTCCAGTCATTATGCTCCCCATCATTGTGCGGGCATGGCAACAGTGGCTCTCGCCGCGACCGCAGAAACGCACCGTCTCGCACTTAGGTGGGCCCAAGCCCACCTGCGCGTATAAGCTATCTGTTGCAAGTAGAATATAAAGCTTTATTAGTTTAAGTTTTAATATATAATATATATGTAAAAAGTTTTTTTTATATAGCAGATTTAATAAAGTTAAGTTGTTTTGCTTTTAAATTTACTTTAATATAATACATTTTTTAGCTTTGCTATTTATAATAGTTGCAAAGTTAATTATTATAATAATAACAAAAAAAAACTTTTAATTAAAAATTAAGCAATAATATTTAGCAAATATATATGCTTTAAACGTTTATTATAATAAATAAATAAAAGCATGTAAATATATATTTATTAGCTTTTAATTATAAATAATAGCAATAATATATACTTAATTATATTATTAAAAAAGTTAATAATTGCTGCAATTAAAAGCTATATGTTTTACTTTAAATAAATTTTAAATAAATTATATATATTTGCTTTATAATATAAAATGTTTTTTTTTTTTTTTTTTTTTTTTTTTGCTTTTAATATAATGTTATAAATAATTAAAAGCTTTTATTACTATATTTTAAAAAGATCTTTAGCTAATATATAATTTTTTAAAAATATTAAATTTTAAGCTTTTTTTTTAATAAATTATTTTTAATTTTTTGCTTAATTATGCAATATATATAAGCAAAAATAAATTGTATTAAGCTTAAGCTAATATAAAATTAATATATTTAAATTTATTACTGCTATTAATTTTAGTGTTTTTGCTGCTATTATATTTAATTTATAAATTAATAATTTATAACTTAATTAACAATTATATTAATATAAGCTAAGTTAAATGTTAATTAATTTAATAATTATAATATTTATATTTATGTTATTATTAAAGCTGCTATTATTATTATTGCAACTACTACTGTTATTTTTAGCTTTAATAATAGCTTATTTAATACTTTTTTAAGCATTTTTTAATAGCAGCAGCTGTAATTTTAACAGCTATTGCTGCATATTTTTTATATACGCTTTATTACTAATGTTATACGTGCTATACTTTGCTTAGCTTATATATATACTGTTTTATTTAGCAGTTAAAATTTTACTTGCTAAAATGCTATTATTAATATATAATGTTATAAATATGCTTTTAAATATATTTATTTATTGTTATAAATGTTTTTTGTTAAACTTTAGCTTTTGTAAATTTATATTAATATAATTTTTTATTTTAAGCTATAATATGTTATTTTAATAAGCTTTTAGTTTTTAGCTATTATATAAACAGCTAAAGTATTGCTTAGCTTTATAAATAAATTATATTAGCTTTATTTATATAGCTTAAGCAGCAATTAATAATTATTTAAAAAGTGCGTTATTTTTGCTTTATAATGTATATGCTGTTAAAAATTTCTTTTAAAAAGTTTAAAGCTTTATTTTTTATTATTGCTGCTATTTTTATATTTATTATTGTTGCTACGTTTATTTTTGCTGCTATTATTATTGCTATTATTAACGCTGTTATTATTATGTATATACGTGTTAATTTACTTGCTATTTTTAACAATTTTAATTAAAAACGCTTGCTGCTTTTCTTTAAAAGTTTGCTTTATAATTTTTAAAATTACAAAACGTTAAATTAAAAAAGCCGGCGTGTTTAAAATTAATTTTTTTAAGTAAATTTTTTAGCTTAAATAAACACTTAAGTTTAATTATATATTTTATTTATTATTATATAACTTATATTTTATAAATTTAAAAATGCTTTAAAATGTTTAAATTATGCTTTTTATAAATTTTTTATAAGCTTATTAATTAATATATTATGCGTTGCAAAATATTTTACCTTAAAAATTTTTTTGCAATATTTTTACTTGATTTATATATTTTATATATTAATATAATATAAACAAATGCTAATTTCTTTGTTTTTTTAATTATTAAATAAATTGCTTAAATATTATTAAAATAGATTTTTTATTTTTAGTTAAGCTTTAATTAAATGTTTTTAAATAGCTTACGCAAAGTTATAATTTTTATTTTAGTTATGCTAAATGCGTTAATTTTAACTTTAATAATAAATATAAATATTATGCTTTAGCAAATAGCCTTTTAATTAATTGCGTTATTAAATAAAAATATAATAAACCTATGTAATAAACGCTTGGTTTTTTTATTATTTAAAAACAAAGCATTATTTATAATAATTAATGTTTATGCGTTTTAATTAAAATAGCTATAAGTAATTTTTAGGTATTTAGTATGGTATAAATAGCATATAACTTAATTTGCCACCTTTATATACTTTAAACTTAAATTAATAAAAAGTTTTAATAGTAAAGCTGCTGCAAATGCTATATTTACCTTTAATATAATTGCATTATAAAAAATAAAGCTTATATATTTTTAAAAAACTTTTATTTAAACTTTAATAATTAATTTAATATAAATAAAAAGCTTTTTAAAAAAAAGCAGCATAACTAATATTTAACTATTATTAGCTAAGTTATACCTATATGCGATTTTTTTAATATATTAGTTATAAAGCAGTGTTATTTTACAAGCTTTTTTATTTTTTAACACTTTAATTTTTAAAAACCACTTAATTTTTTTTTGCTTTTTAAAATTATAATAAAATTTAATTTTTTAAATAATTTTTTTAGCTTTGGTTTTATGCTTTTTATTAAAAAAAACTAAAAAGTTGTTTATATAAAACATTATATATATGCTATAATTAATTATATAAAATAAGCATGGCTTTTTAAATAAAAAAATATTTTAAGCTTTTTTAATATAAGCGCAAACTTTTTATATTATAAAAAAAGTAAATTTTAAAAATTATATAAAGTTTTTTTAAATAATGTTATTTTATTTTTTTATTTAAAGCTTTTAAATAACTTATATATTATAAGCGTTTTATTATTATTTTTTGCATTAAAAAAGCGTTTATAATATTAAATTGCAAGATTTTCTAGTTTTATTAAGCTATTAAAGCTATTATTAAGCAAAATATTTTAGCTGCTAACATAGCAATATAAATTAAAAATTACTTTAAATCATAATGTATATTTTATATATTTATAAATAGCTTTTTTTATTAAACTTATAAATAAATATTTATTTTAATAAAAACAGCTTATATTTTACTTTATAAAGCAAAATAATTTATAATGCTTTATATTTAGTTAAATTAGCAATTTTTTATTAAGCGTTTTTTTTTAAATAATTTACTTAAAAGATATTTTTTTAGCTTTTTTTAGCTTTTAAATAATAATTTTAAAAAATTATTTTTATAAACTTTTTTTAATAATAAAGCTATGCTAAATTTATTTTGCTTATATTAATTTATAGCAGCTATAAATATAACATAAAACGTTTTATATTTTTAATTATTTTTATAAACTATTTTTTATTAATTAAGCAAATAAATATTTAAAAATAATAATTAATTATAATTATATAAAAAGTTAATTTTTTGCTTTTTATATATAAATATTATAAATATAATAAACGTTTTAATATATTTGCTATTTTAATTAATTTAAATTTTTAAAAACACTTTTTAAATTTATTAGCTAATTTTTATTGCTTATAAATAGCTTTTATAAGCTTATTAATTAAGCTGTTATTAATTTTGCTATTTTATTTAAATTGTTTTATTTATGTTTAATTAATTTAAAATTATTTGTTTTTTATATAGTTAATTTTTTTATTTATTTATTATTATAATATTTTTAGCTAAATTATTATTTAATAATTTTTTAATTATTTTATACTAATTAATTAAATGTATTTTTTAATAAAGTTAAAGTATTTTGTTTTATTATTTAGCTAATTTTAACTTTTTGCTTAGCTATTTAACTGCTTTAAGCTATTTTTTAAATGTTTTTACCAATTGCTAAACCGGTTTTAGCGTTTTTTTTAAAGTTATAAGTTTATATAATTAATTGCTATGATTTTTTAAACTGTTTTTTTTAAAATTTACAGTTATTTTTACTTTTAATTTAAAATTTTTTAATTAATGTTTTATTAATTTATTAATAAATTTAAAAATATTTTTAAATTTATTAATTTAATTAATAACCGGCTTAATTTATAAAAAAGGTATTTTTTTTTATATTTTATTATAAAAAAAGCTTTTATTAAACTATACGTTTTAAGTAATAATTATTTAATTTAATTTAAAAACCTATATATAATATAAGTTAAATATTTTATATTTAATTAAATGTAATAAACCGTTAGTTTGTAAAGGCGTTAATACTCGAAACTCCACGTATTAAATTATGCCTAGGGTGCAAACGTTATACAGTTGGGTCGTAACTAAGTAGTCGTTAAAAAATTACTTTCATACAGCTATTTTAAAAAGTTGCTATATGCTTAAATTAAATTGTAAAGTAAAAACTATACTAATTATAAAGGAATTGTTTTGTTATTATATAGACCGTTTTTTCTTTCTTAATTTCCTTTTGCTCTCAAAGCGCACAGAGCGTTTGCTTTGTCCGCTTTTAGAGCACACAGAGCGCCTGCTCTGTTTGCTCTCAGAGCTATAAAAGCACTCTGCTTTTAGTTTTTACAGAGCTGCGTGTCACGTGACCATTTTTTGTGCTGTAGCTTGTCTCCTAGTTCAGCCTAGTGCCTCTCATTAGGTCTTTTGGTCACTTTTAGGCCTTTTAACGGGTTATCCTGCTGTTGGTTTGTAACATTATTTTCTTACTCCCAGGTTTATTATCTTTAATAAATACTAGCGTAATCCTTTCGCCTTGTGAGTCTCGTGGTTTTTTTTCTTTTTTTTGCTTATGGTTTGTTTGTTAACATAGCAGGTTAAATTTTGAAGCCAGTTGCGCTTTTTTCCACCGATTATTGTTGCAACGCTTTTTTAGCCATAAAGCGTTTTGGTTTTAAAGTTATGCCTTATTTTTGCTGCTTTAAAAAAGGCTATACTTGTAAAATGTTAGATAATATTAATTGTTATAAGCAATGCAATGATGCTAACTTTACTTTTTGCGACAAAAACCACATTTTTATTAATTTGCTTAAGCGCATTTTTATTAAATACTAACGTTTTAATAAAAAAAAGCATTTGGTTACCTAGCAGCTTTAAAAGCTGTTTAGTTAAATAATACGTTTAAATTGCTAAACGGAATTTCTTTGCTCTAAGGGTGTAAAAATAGCATAGCGGAATTTTAAAAATTTAAAAAAACTAAAAAAGCAAAAACGCTTAAAAAAAAAGCAGAAATGCCTTAAGGAAAAACAATCTTAACTATAAAATGCCTTCACTTTTTCCGCTTTTATTAACTAAAAAGCGCTTAATTTTTTTTTTTTGGTTAACCTTGCCCTTTTAGCAATGGTTAGTTAAAATGCTAGCGGTGAAACTAATTAACTATTTATTTTACATTTTTTAAATTTTTCATAGGTTTTTAAATGGTTTTTGCATGTGAGTATTTTTCCCATTTAATTAAATATTTGTAGGTTTTTTTATTTTAACGTGAATTTAGTATTTCCTTAACTTTATATAAGTTTTTATTTGGTTTAACTTTTAATTATGTTTAAAGTTTAGCGTTTTTTAATGCTGGTTTAAAAAAAGAGATATGGAATTTTGGCCATATTTTTGCCCCTTTAGGTAGCTTAAGTTAATAATTAATTTTTAAATAACTTTTTTAATTTTAAATGGTTTAATTTGTTTAAAGTTAAGTTTATTGCTTAGTTGTTTTATTTTAATGTTGTGCTTTAAAAAATACACTTTATCTCCTTTTTTTAAAGTTAGCTTTAATAACCTGTGCTTATTGCTATAAGCTTTTATACGGTTTTGTAAAAATATTAGTTTATTTTGTAGTTTTTATTGTAAACCTATGATTTTTTTTGCCCGTATTTTTGCTTTAGGTGCTATTACGCTGTTGATTACAGTTTAATTTATCTTTGGGTTAAATTTATAGTTTGCTGTAAATGGAAACATTCCCATTAACTTATTGTTAAAACTATTGTAAGCATACTCCGCTATAAGCAAAAGCTTAACCTAATTGTTTTATTATTTGTTAAAGTAGCAGCGTAAATACTGCTTTAAAGTTTAATTAAGTTTTTTTGTTTGTTTATTTGTTTGTAAATAATAAGTTATAAACAATTAATGCTTAATGCCTAATGCTTTTATTAATAATTAATAAAACTTAAAAGCTATAATTGTTTTTTTATCTGTGACTGCTTTTTTTAAAATCCTATGTTTGTTAAAAACATGTTTAACTATCATGTAGGCCAGATCTTTTGCCGTACTTGATTTCATGTATGGTATAAAATATCCATACTTTGTAAGTTTTTCCACAATGACTAGTATTGAATTGTATAATACTCCGGTCATTGGTTCTTTTGACTTAGGTAGCTTGACAATGAAGTTAAACGCAATAAACTTTTAAGCCCTGTTTGGTATTTGCTTTGGTCATAGTAATCCATATGGTTTGTGTTGTGGTGCTTTGCTTTTTTTGCATAAAACACATTTTTGAACTACTTTTTTTACTATGCTTTTAAGTCCTTTGCATTCGTAGTTCTTTTGTATCTGGGATAGTGTTTTGTACACTCCCTGATATCCTGCTAGTGGATGTTCATGCATTGCCTTTACTAGTTCTTTAATTATAAGTTGTTGTTTAGGATTTAAATAAACCTTTTCATCTTTATTTTTGCTTTGCTTAAAAGTTAATAGTATATCCGTTAATTGTAGTAGTGCTTATAGGATTATTTTATGGTTTTTTTATAATTGTTTAATTTATTTATTATAATTAAATAAAGTTATAATTGCAAGTGTAATTTCTTGTTAGGTTTTTTTTAACAACACTTGGCTTTTTGTTTTTGATTTTTTATGGTTACTTTGTTAACTTAAAATATTTGCTATTACATTTTCTTTTTTTTTAATGTAAAAAATAACAAAGTTAAATTAAAATAAAAACTTTGCCTATTTAATTTATTGTTTGTTTAATATTTTAGTTGTTATAAACATAGTTAAGTTTTTATAATTTATGTACACTTTAACTGGTTTTTTTAGTTTATAAAGGTAATGTTTTTATTTTTTAAATGCTTGGACAATAGCCATAAGCTCTTTGTTTAGTAGCGTGTATTGCTTTGCTGGTCTTGAAAATCTTTTTAAGAAATATACCACTAGATGCAATTTTCTATTTTTGTTTTGTTAACCTAGTTGTTTGCCCATTGCCCTTTTGCTAGCGTTAATTATTATTTTAAATTCCTTATTTAGGTTAAAAAGCTTTTAAACAGGCTTTTTTAATATAAATGCCTTAACCTTTTCAAAAGATTTTTATTTTTTTTTTTCCTACTTAAAGGGATTGTCTTTTTTTATTAGGTTTAAAAGAGGTCTGGCGTGTTCACTAAACTATTTGATGAGGCTTTGGACATAGTTTGTAAATCCCACGAACGTCCTCACGTCGCTCACCGATTTAGGTACCGGCCAATCTTTTACTGCTAAAATCTTGGATTTTTAGATTTTTATTTTCTCTAGAATTATTGTAAAACCAAGAAAATCAACCTTTTGTGTATAAAATTCGCTTTTCTTAGGGTTTACTTTTAACTTGGCAATTTGTAGTGCATTCAGTACTTTTTTAACGTGCTTTCGGTATTTCTTAAGGTTCTTTAAGTATATTAAAATGTTGTTGAAATATACTATTACAAATATATTAATAAATTTGCGTAAAGCATGCGTTATTTATGCTTAAAATGTTGCTAAAGCATTAGTAAGTTTAAAAAGCATGACTAAAGATTTGTATAATTTATAACGTGTGCAAAATGCCGTTTTCCACTTATTACTTAATGCTATTTTCGTTTGATTATATGCGTTTAATAAGTCGAATGCTGTAAACCATTTTGCGTGCACTAATTTGTTTCGTAAATCGTTAATTTTAAGTATTGGTCCCACAAATTTAATTGTTTTAAAGTTTACATTTTAGTAGTTTACTATTAATTTTTAACGTTATTTTCCGTTTTTACTGGTTTTGCGTGGTACCTATAGTACTGGTAATCCTGCTGGTAATTTTAAAGATCGAATAAATCTCTTCTTTAGATTTTTTTTAAAAAATTCTCGTAATTCTTTCAGTTGTTTTTTATTTATATGATATAATGGAAATGATCGTAATTTGGCTTTTTTTTTAAGCGGAATTTTATGGTTTTATAAACCATGCTTTGGTAATTTATCGTGTGTTTTATTAAACATGTCGCCGTAGTTTTGATATTTTATTGGTATTTTGTTGTCGAGTATAAGCTTGAACTCTTTAATCATTATGCAAATTTGCAATAGTGGTTTAATAAAATTGCTTAATACCTATGTCTTAGGTTCCTCATTGGCTAATTTTTTTTTTGGTATATCTTATTAAAATTGGCTAGTTTTCCAGTTTACTTTAAAATTGCTTTTTTATAACCAAGGTATCTTTAAAATAACATTATATTTAAATGTTTTTATAATATTAAGCACTAATTGTTTTTTATATCCAAGGATATTAAAAAAAAGTTTTGCAGTTTTTTTTAAAACTACTTCGTTTTTATACGCAATAAAACTTTTATTAACGGTTAAAAATAAGTAAAAGTTGTTTTTAAGCTTTATTAATATATTTAATTGCTTAATAACTTGTAAAAAAATAAAGCTCGCTTAAGCTTTTATATTTATAAGCGCTTATAGCTTATGTTTTTAATATATTAAATCGATTTTAATATGTTTGCTTTTTTTAGCTGTTGTGGTATAAAGCCTTTTGGGTTTTCCCAAAAATAGTTATTAATTTGTTATAACTACTTATTATTGTTTTTTAACTAATTTTGGCTAGTTGTTGCCTGTGTTAACATGTTGTCAAGTTGTTTAGTTGCGTTAATGGCTGCTTAAAACTCTTTAAAGCGTATTACTATATCTTTATTTAAATAATATCTTATTCTTTTATTTTTTGCATTTTAAATCATGTTAAGTTTCTCATGTTTATAAAGGTTTGTTGTGTTTTTAAAGAATTTTTTGCTAAAGTTTATTTGTTTTATTGCCACTGCAGTTGATTTACTCATTACTTTTTTAAGCTTTTTTTCTTTAAACGTTAATTGGTTTTAATTGATTTGTTGCGTTTGTTTTATTATTTTGCGCAACTTTGTTGCCTTTTACTAAGCATGAATTTTACATCCGTTGTTAGTGCAGTCTTTTGGTCGTAAGATTTGTTGTAGGCATTTTATAGGCCACTATAAGTCTTCGTTAAATACTGCAAATCCTTGTAGGTTTTAGTACACTGGTATTACCTTCCCTTTATTTGCCTCGTATAAAAGTTGCGTTATAGGTTTCCCATTTAGTTGTTTTGGAAACCATATATGTTGTAGCTTTTTTTGCAGATAGTAAATACATTAATGTGTTACACAGCATATCCATAGGATTTATTTGTGTTTTTTGTTTTCTGGTATTATTTTTGCCGGTTTTTAATTTATTATAACCTTGCTATAATAATGTCCTTCGGCAATAAGCTCGGTAGCTAGGTTAAGTTAATTGCTAGTATCCGTTTTAGCTTTTATTATAAGTGTTGGGTTGTACTGCTGTACATTGTCCAAAAATGGCCATATTTTTATATTGTTTTTAGCTTTTAGCGTGTTAATTGTTGCTATTTTGGCTTTTTTTATTTGAGATTTTTATGCGTTTAATGTTTTGCTTAAACATTTTTTTCGTTAAATAAATTTAGCTACAGCGTTTTTTAACCATTTTTATTTAGATTAGTGGTTGCATTTGGTGTAGCTGCATGCATGTTTTTTTGGACAAAATTTTCCTTTAGGCCATCTTTGATATTTGTATGTTAGGTTTTTAACCTTTTCCTATGCGGGATTTTTTTTAAGTTTAATATCTTTTTAATTATTTTTATTGTTGTTAATTTAAGTAGGATTTTCCCAAAAAGCCATATTTTGCTTGGTTTTGTTATTAATGCTTATGTTGTATATTTGGCAATTAATAAAGTCGCAAATACATCCGTTTTATTTTGCTTGTTTTGATTACTTTATAAAAAGGTGTTTTAAACACACTTATTTTTCTTTTTTACACATGTCGCAATGTGGCACTCCTTTTACGTATTGCTGTTATAGTTAACTTCACTAGTTGCTAATTTTTAACATTACAATTATTATAAATAAAGCCTGCCTTGCTTTTTTAAGCTGTTGTTTTTTTTTAGGCTTGTTGCAAGCCCGGGCGTAATATTTTTTTTAATTGCAATTGTAACACTTAACCTTGCTTAGGTCTCGCCTTTTTTTTGTTACATTAAGTTTTATTAGTTTTGCATGGGTACCTAATGCTATTAACTTTATAGTTTATTTTTTTCTTAAGTTAGGTATTTGTTAAGTTTGTTATTGTTTTTATAAACGTTGTTTGTATAATTAATTGTCGATTTTTATTGCGTTAGCAATATAAGTTTTAAGATTGCTTAATTGTTTATCTTTATATAACTTGTCTTTTACCTCGTTTTTTAGCCTTTGATAAAAAGCCGTTATTAAGGTGTCACTATTAATCCACGTTGTTTTAGCTGCTGTTTTTCGGAATTTCATTGCATATTTATATATAGCTTTTGTTTAAAACATTAAAAGCAGCTTTTTTTTTGCTTGTTTTTTTTCCTTTAAATTTTCATACATATTAGTTAACGCTATTTTAAACCTGTTATAAAATTTAAACGCTACTTTGGTTTTTTTTTTAATATTGTTAATATTGTTATTTTTTATGTAATCGTTTATTATAAGTTAAAACCACTTTAATGCGTTATTAATAAAAAATCTTATAGCTATTATTACTTTATTTCCGTCCGATAAAAAACTATTGTTATAATGTCGTAAATAAGCTTTTACTTAAGTTAAAAATCCCTTTAGTTATTTTTAGTTGCTATTAAACCTAGTTGGCTTAACTAGCTTAAAAGGCTTAAGTTTTAATAAGTTTATAACCTATGCTTTTAGCTATTAATTTTGCTGTTTTAACTGTTTAATTTTGTTTTATAAATGCGTTAAAAAACTTTACACCATTGCAAGTGTTAGTTTAAACTGCTGCAAAAATATTATAACCGTATACAATTGTTTCCTAAACACTAAATAAGTTTAACAATTTAAAATGTAACAAACCGTTAATTTGTAAAAGCGTTAATACTCAAAGCTCCACGTATTGGATTATGCCTAGGGTGCAAACGTTGTACGGTCGGGTCGTAACTAAGTAGTCGTCAAGAGATTACTCTCACACAGCTATTCCAAAAAGTCGCTGTATGCTTAGATTGAATTGTAAAGTAAGAACTATACTAATTACAAAAAAATCGTCTTGTTATTATATAGACTGTCTCTTCCTTCCCAATTCCCTTTTGCTCTCAGAGCGCACAGAGCGTCTGCTCTGTCCGCTCTCAGAGCACACAGAGCGCCTGCTCTGTCTGCTCTCAGAGCCATGAGAGCACTCTGCTCTCAGTCTCCACAGAGCTGCGTGTCACGTGACCATTTCTCGTGCTGTGGCTTGTCTCCTGGTCCAGCCCAGTGCCCCTCATTGGGTCCTTTGGTCACCTTTAGGCCTCTCAACGGGCCATCCTGCTGTTGGTTCGTAACATTAAATAATTAACGTAAATATATAGCTTTATTTTATAAGCGCGCTTTTTATAGCTTGCAAATATATTTCGCTTTATTAAATATGCTTTATATTTATAAACATATATATTTTTAAAATTAAAACGCAAATTAAATATTATTTTGTTAATTATAATAAGTAAATACTATTAAAAGTATTATATAAACTATATTAAAAATATTTTTTAAAAAAAGTAAAAATTATAAATATAATTTAAGCTTATATTGTATAATTTATAAGCCGTTAATATAGCTTTTGCTTAAAGCGTATTATATAAATTAACTTTTGTTAACATTTTTTAAGCTTTTGCTATTATTTTTTAGCTAGTTTTTTTCTTTTTTTTACTAGCTTTTTTATGTATAAAGGTGAACGCTTTACTTTTATGCCTTTATTACACGCTTAAAATATAAAAGCAATGTTTTTAATTTTAAAAATTTTTTTTTTTTTATTATTGCTTTATTACCTAGCGCTTAAAACGTTAAAAAGTTTTAAATATTTATATTTTTATTTGTTAAATTAAATTATAGCAATAAATTATTTTATTATATTTATTTTTAATTGCAAACGTTTATTTAAATTTGTTATAGCTTTTAAAATAGTTAAAAAAATCTTAGTTTATTTTTTAAAAAAGCTTTAATAAGCTTTTTTCCAAAGTGTAACGCAAAATATGTTTTTTAAAATAAGCTTTAGCATATATTTTGCATTTAATAATTTTAGTTTTTTTAATTTTTACTTTTTTAACGTTATAAACTAAAGTTTTTAAAGCTTTTAGTTTTAAATGCTTTAATTTTTTATGTTAAAGCTTTTTAATATTTTTTTTTTTTTTAAATAGCTTTATTAAAATGCGTTTTATATAAGCGTTATATATTGCTATAATTATTTTTATTAAGTTTAATAGGATTTTTTAGCTTTTATTAACATTGTTTATTAAATTTCTATTTAAATAGTTAATAATAAACTTATATTTAAAAAAACTAAGTTTATTTTTTTAATAAAATGCTTTAATAAAATGCTTAACTTTAAGTTTTTATAACATAAAAAACAATTAAAGCTAAAATATTAAATTTTAGCATTTTTTAAACAAGCTTTTAAAACAATGTTTATATAAAAGCTTTTTATGTATGCTATATTTATTAAAATAAAATAAGCTATATTTTTACTTTAAACGCTAGTTAAAACATTTTTAATCACTTTAGTTTTTTTATTTATAATAATAAAGCTTGTAATACTTAAGTTTATATATTTTTCACCTTTTAAAAAAACATATAAGTTTAATTTAAATAAAGTTAAATTATTAATTAAATATAAAGCATTATAATTATTAATAATAATAAAGTAATAAAACGGGTAAACTAATATTTTAAGCGTTATATATACTGCTAAATTAATTAAAATCTTTTTAATTAAAAATAAATTAATTATAATAGCAATAATTTTTTTATTAAGCCATTTATTGTTTAATTTTTTAAAGCTAAAGTTAAAAGA
This sequence comes from Xylaria arbuscula, assembly GCA_022385695.1. NCBI lineage: Eukaryota > Fungi > Ascomycota > Sordariomycetes > Xylariales > Xylariaceae > Xylaria > Xylaria arbuscula. The sequence goes on from MU279372.1 coordinate 258,157, forward strand.
AAATATGCTTTATTTTTTTTTACTGATTTTTTTACGTAAGCTTTGCTAATTTTTAAACTTATAATAAATTTTAATATTTTAAATTTAATTATTACTTTTTACAACTATATATACTTTTTAAAGCTTTAGCAATACTTTTATTTAAAATTAATAAAGCAAAAACATTAAAAACTATTTTAATTTAATTTGCTTTAGCTGCTTTTTTATTTTGCTTAAATAATAATAATGCTAAATAATTTTTTGCTTTGCTTTTTTATATAGCAAAAATTTTAACACTTTTTTGTTTGCTTTATATAATTTTTTTATTAAATAAAACATTAAATATATGTTTATATTACTTTAAAATTATAAAAACTTTATTTAGCTATTTATTTAAAATTAATTAAACAAGCTATTAATAAGCTTAATTTAATATTATATATATATAAATAACATTTAAAAAGTTTTTTATAACAAACATATTATAAACATTTGAAATTTTAAAAACTTTTGCTTATAAATAAGCTATATACCAATTTTTATACCATATTTTTAGCTTAATTTTATTAAAATAAGCTTGTTAAAATACCTTTTAATATTTTTGCTAAGCAATACTTTTTATAATTAATTAAATAAACAAAATATAGCTGCAAATAGCTTATACTAAAGCTTATAAATTAATTTTTTTTATTATTATAAGCTTAATAATTATAGCTAATATAATTCCTAGGTTAATAATATTATTAACTTAATTAAATATTATTATATAATAATTTAATTTATTAGCTTTATTAAACGCTTTAGCAATAAAAGCTTAAATTATATTATTTAACTTTATAATAATTTAAAATTTTATAATTTTTTACGTAATAACTTTTATATTGTTTGCTAGCTAAAGCTTATATATTGCGTTTTTTTTAGTTAAAACTTTTATAATTTTTATAAGCAAATATATAAAGTTTTTTTTATTAAAATTAATTAACTTTTATATATTTTTTAAGCTTATATAAAATTTAAAGCAGTTAATTTAAAAAAGCTAGTTTTATTAGCTATAAAGCTTGGCATTTTTAACTATAAGCTTATTAAAAATAAATTAAATTATTATGCTTAAATAAAATATTAAAAAAACAATTTAATAATAAATATAAAAGCTTATAAAAAGTATATTATATAAAAAAAAAGCTTTTAATTTTTTAACTAAAAATCTTTAAAAGTTTATATATATATAGTTTATAATAAATCAAGCTTATAACTTTTGCACTTAAATAAGCCCAAGCTTATTTGCGCACATAAGCAATTTATTGCAAATAAAATATAAAGCTTTATTAGTTTAAGTTTTAACATATAATACATGCATGAGAAGTTCTCTTTATATAGCAGATTTAACGGGGTTAAGTTGTCCCGCTCCCGGATCCACTCTAATGTAACACACCGTCAATACCTCGTAAACAACCTTTATCACCGCTGGGAATGCGATGCTGCGCTGGTCAGCTTTGGATCGGAAATGAGGGGAGACTGCAACAGCACGTCTCCTCGATAAGAGCGGAACGTTCCACCCTCGAGCCGAATGGCATACTTGAGGACCTCGTCGAGGACGCCCCAGCGTCGGAGCATGCGCGTGGCATTTGGGGACAGCTGGATGCCAGCACCGATCTATGAAGTAAGGTCAGAATAACCAGTAAGTCCTAATAATGGAATGGCGTGAGTTAGGAGGAAGGTATTACTTGCAGCTCAACACTACGCTCGAACACGGTCACGCGGTGACCGGCTTGGACAATAGCCAGGGCCGAAGCCAGTCCACTAAGACCACACCCAACGACAAGGACAGAAAATTGGGGGCGGGATTGGAAGTTATCCGTCATATATAAAATGAAATAAACTAAACGTGTCGATTTCTTACGAATTTCTGTGCAAAACACCCCAGAAAATAATCAATCCGAGCTGGAGTTTCACCAGAAGGATTGGGTGCGACCTTGGTCGATCAAGCGGACGATTTGAGAGAGTGAGGCGCAATTATACTTCACGGAATAATGATGACACTTCGCCCCGGCCTGGGAGCCGACGAGATAATCGCCCGAGGATCGTGTCGTGTCTTCAAATAATTAGATAATTGCACTACGGTGACTACCTACACTTTGATACGCGTTCATTCCGAACGGTCGGTGTGCGCATAATCGCCTATTGCTTATGACCTATTTGCAAGTCAGACCTTGGCGCACCGCTGGCTAGACCGTGTATGATGAGTGTACTAAACTAATACTAGGAAGGTGTGATTGATGTCTCTCGGGCTTTTTAAGTCCTGCGGTTGTGTAATGTGCCTATAACAATCACGCGCAATAAACCTACTGAGGAAGATCAACGTTGATTGATCGGCAGCGGCTTCGGCTGCTTACGCTAATTATGCTACTTCGGTGTTATCCATGTTACCTGGAGTATAATGTACGCCGCCACTCTGGAGGCTCTGTTAGTGTGTGTATGAATGTATGTATGTATGTATGTATGTAGGCAACTTGTTTAGGAAGAGAAAGGGGTAAGTATTGGCGTATGCAAGTGAGATGGAAAAGGGACAGTGGGGCAACTTTGGATATAGTGAGTAAGAGTGAGGGATTGCGCTATGTAACTCGAGCCGCGCTGTGGCCGGGGTGGTTTAGCTGGGCATTCACAGCAGCCTCCGTACAATAATTCTTACCCCGTCATCTTGTCTAGCTATTCAGCTTCCCAGCTATGTACATAGATAGATTATATACAGATTGTACAGTAATCTCTGTTCACATGGTCGACTGCGAAACAACAAGGTTCAGAAGAAACAAGAACCAGGGTCACATACGATCATGATGCATGCGTTCAGTTAAGTGACACTTGAGGCAACTATGGACAAACAGGCATGTCATGGCAAGATAGAAGCGATGGCGGATTACTTAATCAGTGCAAAGCAAATGATGTCGGTGTTGTTCATTATGGACAGCCTTATGGTAAAGTACTTATGTTACCATTCATACTATGGTTATACCGTAATAAATTGTAGTTGAACATAAATTTTTAATTCATCTACATATTAGTTTCCTTAGCTTGGTAGTAAGGATGACTTCACACAATAAGCAAGGTATTATTAAAGACCACCAGGACAAAAAAGCTGTGACAAGGGCTCTTGTAGAGGGCTTGGAACTTAGTCATAATTATATATTCAACATATAATAATCTACTAGGGGTCTCGAGGGCCATGGTTTCTTCCCTTCTTTTAGTTGGGAGAATTACCCTCTATTTATACACAGATAATGCTCTAATATTCTGTTGGCTTCGCTGTTGTTCTAACTGTTGGTTGTACACCTGCATATGCCTGTTGTCCTCCTGACTGCGTTGTATCCAATCAATCTGTTGTTGGTTGTGTTGTTCTATAACAGGTTTAGCGTGTAGCGGAGATATCCGTATGACAAAAGCATCAACTACCTGACGTGTACTTTTAATATATAATTATTTCATCTTGTGGGAGAAATCCATGTTTGCACCCAATGGACTTTCGGCTGCACACATCTCATGCACTTGGATAAGACTCGAAGTAACCTCGCGTAACTACAGCGTTATTATATCCATCGTGCTTGATATATTGTAGCACCTAAGCTTCACTGCCTTCACCAGCAACACTTTAAATAGGTATTTGAGCAGAGACCGTTATATAGTATGTGATTTAAGAGTAATTGATAGATCCAGTGCCTTATTGCCATCGTATCTCATTGCATGTGAACCATTCATCCAATATACCTTCAGACTCCCATTGTGTTTTCTCTTTACGTGACATATCTAGATGTGCATCGATAACTATACTGGCCATAGATCATTTTGACTTTGAGCTGAATGTTGAGAATGAAGCTTCATACTTGGATGCTTCTTCTTCAATGAGCGCTGCATGCTCAGCGCTGCGAACAGTAATTTTGACGGGAAAAGGTTCATCGACCGTCCGGTGATTGAGTATCTTATCGTCGACTGGCCCATTCTGTGACATTGCCCATATATCGTCAGCTCATGACCAAAATAGGGGGCAAAAAGGGGAACGGGAACATGAACATACCGGAGTTAATTCAAAAGAATACACAAACCGAGAAAACGCAATGAAAAGCGCTTGCTGCGCAACTTTCCATCCAACGCACATTCTCCGCCCACCTCCGAAGAACCAGAAATTCGACGCACCATAAGCGTCTGCCCCCTCACCCTCCAACCACCTCTCGGGCTTGAAGTCATTCGCATCATCAAATTCGCTCGATAACGCGATTGAATTAATCACAAGGACCGTGCCGGCCGGAAACAAGTGCCCGTCAAACTTGATATCGTCGGTAAGTTGGTGAGGTGGGATCAGAGGCACCGTCGGCCTCCAGCGCAGGACCTCTTTGACCATTGAGGCTACATATGGCATGTCTGCCAGATCTGATATGCGGGGGAGCCTGAGCGTCTTGCCATCCGTGCACACCCGGTCGACCTCCTCGCGCGCTTTGGCTTGTACGTCGGGACGCGTGATCATGGCCATGATGAAGGTATTGATAGCCATACGCAAGTTATCGCCGCCAGCAGCCATGACGGACGAGGCGAGGTACATGGCATCGTCATCGTTGCCCAAGTACCGCATATCCGGGTGGAGGAGGACGTCGCGCACAAACGACGGCGGGGCTGAGCCCTTAACGACGGCGGTGCGGACCGGATGCCACCACTCCTGCAGAAGACGACGATGGGCCGCTCCTATACGAGCCCAAAAGGGACGCCAAGTCTGCAGAAAGCGAGGAAGCTTTGTGATGGCAGGGAAAAAGTCGACGTAGCTCCCGTTAATGGACCCGATAAACTCAGCAGCGACTGTCTGATAGTCGTCTAGCTCCGTTTTGGTCTTGTTAAGAGGATAGCCCATCACAACACGGTAGAGCACCGAGGTAGCGTATCGGAAGTTGTGGGAGAACCACAGATTCGGCTCCCGGAGATAGCGGCGCAGCATGTCGACGCTCTCAAGCTCTTGCATGCTGGCGTACACCTTGAGGTGCGAGCCGCTCAGCAGCTGGTGCATCACTCGGCGGCCCTCTCGCCATTCTGCCTCTTGCTGGATTACCACGCGTTTCCGGTTGCTCACGAGATCGCTTGCGACCGGCATGGGCGGCCGCTCGTTCGTAACCTTGCCACGCTTCGCGATCAGTTCCAAGGTTACGCGGGCCGAGTTAAGCACAACCCACGTGTGGGATCCCATGTGGAGCGTCGCCATCTCGCCGTAAGACATTAAGGAGACGAGCTAATCACCAGATGAAATTAATTACTTAGATCATCAAGGTGTGGAGTGTCTTCTCATCGATGATAGGTTTTGCTAGGTTTTTGCACACTTACCCATTGATTCAAAGCAATAGGCCCGCCTTCACGGGCGTCCATCATCTGCCTCAGATTTCCGAGCACTGGTACGCCTGGCGGCCCCGGTGGCATGGCCCATCTCTTTGAGCCAAGCGACCATCTTCGATCGATTGGTGTGAAGAAATAGACGAGTGCTGCGCAGATGCCACATAACACAAACAGTGACGCCCCATAAACATGGTAAGATATTCCGATTAGGCCCATACCCGTGGTCAAGAGGCAGTAGACGATGGGGTAGTGTTGATTTTTCTCTGATGCTTGTCAGGGTGTGGAGATAAAAGGACTGTTATGTTATCAGGGTAGAGTCAAGCAGGGTTATATAGACCCGGCAGAACTACGTGAATGTTAATGCCGAGAACATAGAAAGTGACCATATATACCTCCCAAAGGAACCATACAGTGTACCGTGGTCCTTCACGATTCTATTTATAGCAAATCGAGCAGTTGGTATCTAAATTATTCGGTTATAAGTTTATATAATACTCGACGCATATTCCGATACTTGGCACCCACTCAATGCACTCCCTCGGCATGCACGTCAGCCTGTTTGCTGGTAAATGGGCAAGTCAATGTGTGAACTATCCAAGGGCCGGAATGGTAGTGTAGAGACGGGATGAAGAGTTGGCAAAGGACATCTCGGGATCATCTAATTCAGTGACACTGGGGGTACTGGTGCTGATTGTGGTGCGGGTAATATCCTTATCACCGCAAAGGATATTAAATGTAATCAGAGTTCCAGTCCCTGGAAACTTACTTTGCGCGTAGAAATTTCTGCGAATATCGTGGTTCTCAGTCAATATTCGCCCGGGCTTTAGATCAGACCAGCAGTTTCACGCACATAACTTCCTTCTATTAGCATCTTAGTTCCGTTTAAACTACTTATCGCTAATACCCCTCACAAGCTATACGCCATCACAGCCCTTCTCCTCCTTCTTCACCACCGCCTCCTCCTCACTATGACGGCCGCCAAAGGGTCAGCCGCCAAAGGTGCTAACATCAAAGGCTACACCAAGCCCAGCCATGGCCTCTTCCGCGTGATCTCGGACTCTCTGGTGCCGTACGCAGAGCTGATACGTCTAAACCAGCTATCCGGGTTCTAGGCCTTCTACTAGCACTATCTAATCGGGCTTAGGTTCGCCATCAACATCCAGCCCTTCTCACACAACGTGGACCTGGTGCAGCTGGTGTTCCTCGCGTCCTTCTGGGGCCTCTAGACCACCGTCTTCCGCGGCATCACGTGCACGTGAAACAACAACCTCGGCCAGGACTTCGACCGCCAAGTCAAGCGGTGCCGGGTGCGGCCCATCCCGCGCGGAGCCGTCACCACGCTGCATGCGCACTTATTCACCACGCTTCTAGGTTGGGTGTTCTAACGGGAATCCGATCTATACTAAGAAACATCAAGCTCTTAATAGATTATCACTAGATATCCAGCACCCCTGCTCACCCCTAACCGATCGCGTTTATGCAGATGTAAGGTAAGTATCTAGATAGCCTAAGCATTTAGACCACACTACTTTGTGCTTCACTGCAAGTCACTTTCGTAATAGTTGTATGTGCCATGGTTGGAGTAGTACCCAACCGAGTCATCCCCGAGCACGGCACCAAGTCCATCCATCTTTGAGCCTCGCACCCCCTTCTTCAAGTCCTTGAAGTCATGGCTGACGAAGAGAACGCGTCCCGGCAGCAGTCCGTCTCCGGTCACGTTGACCCAGCTGTGCGAGGTGCAGCGTTGGACGGCAACATCGCCGCGCTGCATCATCCGCTCCTCGCCAGAGTCCAGCACCATTCGGAACGCGCCCTCGATCACGACCGCGTAGTCCAGACTGCCTTCTCGACGCATAGGTAACACGCCGCCCGGTGCGAAGTCAATCATGCGGCACGCCGTTCCGTTGTTGAGGGTGATACTGGCCTGTGGGTTTTTTTTCGTGACGTTAGCATATCGGACGCCTACCTTCTACCTCCGGGTTGTCGTAAGTGAGTAGAGTGGATTATGGATATGCCACTCACCTCGTTCTGTTGCAGACACTGGACATCTGAGTCGCTGTTCAGGTACCTGTTGAGGTCCCGGGCGTGGTCCCCAGCAGCAGTAGCATCATCAGTGGCCAGGAACACAGATTTGCCCTGAGCATCTTTTGCTGCCATGTGTCGAGCGACTCTGGGGAGTCCTTCGAAAGAGTGGGCGGTTTGGACATGGCCTTTTGCGAGGTCGGTCAGATTGTTGGCTATCATGGCGAATTGTTTATTGGGCTAATAGTGTAGTGTACACTATTTGGTGAAATCTCCCCCTGTGCGCTTTGGTAAGCAAGTTACACTCTTGCTTGACCAACTTGTTAAGGGATAAGGGGTCAGGTCAGGTCGACAGAAACTTCCAGTGTATCTGATCCTATCTCACCCGCCACCTTGGACTTTACTTCCCATAATTTAAATACCAAAAAGGGTGGATGCCCGCCACTAATTATGACTCTATATGCCGCGGCGAGTTTATCTACACCACACGACACTGCACCTCTCTGCGGGGTTTCAGTTCAAGAACAGCTTACTTGAGCGCTAATGCAATGCAACAAGCCTCCCGGTTGTATGTACGCGTGGACGGGGAATTATTCTAGGTGTAACACTACTCTACATACTAAAATAGATAGACAAAAGGCTCCGGCTTCCTGCAGCTTGGAATCAGCCCTTAGGTGGACTCCACTTGCCCATTTACTGGCAGGTCAGGCTAGGCGCATGATGATGGCTTCTAGAACCCGCACACACATACATATACACATCTCCGAGACCGAAAATATACGGAGCTGCCTTTACCGCCTTTTGCTCTCGTGTCTCCTGCAGGCTGACTGGATCTGCGAGGCTGTAACATAGTGAGTGCAGTGTTGGGAATGCAGGACAAAGGCATTGGGCTTGACTCGAAGAGATACCCTAGTACCCAATCATCCTGTTACCCAGGTGGTCGTGATACGGTGATGCGGCTCTGAGGGTTGAGTAACAGAAGCTTGACCACGTGTAGGGGAATCAAGCCCCCGTATACTGGCTCCTTGTATTGGTAACAGTTTCGGTAATCACTAAGACGCAAACGTAGACCCAGATGTCCTTGCGTGGAAAACATTGATCTCACCAGGGGATACGTCGAGATTATATGCCCGTGCATAAATACCTAGGTAGCTACTTAGCACTGACCTGTGATGGCAGCCGAAGTCCCGGCTGGTGGTTTAAGTTAGATTATAGACTAGAAGGATCATCAACTTGACGGAATCTGATAACCCTTTCCGCGTCAGCACAATGACAGTCATTACCGACGACACTCTTAGACCCCATCCTCACCTCGAGCAGACCAGGGAGATATGGCGCACGCTTCGACGGTACATCCAGCTTGGAAACATCAGCATCGACGGCCGAAGTCTAGACATTGCCGGTGTTGTAGCTGTTTCGAGGTAGGTGATGAAATCAATTGCTTCTGACATAGCTCCTATCAGCACATCACCTAGCTGAGACTATAGTGAGACTAGTCTCTCACGATTGCACGCCCTTCATCCCCCTCCGCGGCACCATCTCTGCGTCAGGCGATCTCATGCCTCCGTCCTATGTCGCCGGCAGCATCATGGGAAATCCCGACATTAAGATGCAAATCAGCAAAGGGAAGGACCGACAAGTCCTGTCAGCGGACCAGGCTCTCCTCCGCCTGAACATCCCCCTATCGTACTGGGGCCCAAGGAAGGCCTGGCGTTGAGCGCCATCTGCCGCGGTTGCCACCCTCGCTCTATACGACACGCACAATCTCGCTGTCGCCAGCCAGATGCTGACGGCCATGGCAGCTGAGGGTCTGGGGGCCAACGTCGAGTGGGCGCATCCCTTCCTCTCCGACGTCCGACCACACGCCGGACAGGTTGAGGTCGCCCAGAACGTCCGCTCTTTTCTCTCTGGCTCCAAGCTGGTGACGAGTCCGGGGACAAGGGCCAAGGATCGCTTCAAGGTTGGCATTGTACAGGATATGCCCTCCGGACGTCTCCGCAGTGGCTGTCTCCCGTCCGGGAGGACCTGGTGCTGGCGCAGCGTCAGATCGAGACGGAGCTCAACTCGACGACAGACAACCCCATAGTGAACGTTGGCGACGGCGATGTGCACAGTGGTGGCAATTTCCAAGCCACGGCCATCACATCGGCGTCGGAGAAGATGCGGCTCGGTCTCCAGATGATGGGCAAGCTGCTGTTCAGCCAGACGTCGGAGATGATCAACAATAACATGAGCAACGGGCTCCCCCCCAACCTGGCGGCCGACGACCCCAGCCTGTCATTCTGCCTCAAGGGCATCGACATCAACATGGCTGCGTATCAGTCCGAGCTCGCATACCTCGCCCACCCCGTCTCGGCCCATGTGCAATCCGCCGAGATGCACAACCAGTCCCTCAACTCCCTCGCTCTACTGACGACGCGGTACACGATCCAAGCCGTTGAGATCGTCTCGCTGATGGTCGCCGGCGCCCTGTACACCACCTGCCAGGCCATCGATCTCCGCGTCATGCACATCACCTTCCTCGAGACCCTGCTCCCCCTCGTCGAGGAGACCGTGATGCAGACTTTCCTCCTCGAGAAGGACGCCCCGCTGCTCAGCCGGCTGTGGAAGGACATCTACCGCAGCTGGTACGCGACATTGCACATGGATGCCTCGGATCGAGCCGCGCAGGTCGCAGTTGAGAATGTAGGTGTACAGTGTTGATTGATTATCTTAGAAGTAAGTCTAGTTACAGTGGAGTTGGAGATACTTTTCTAATATATAGTGAATATATATGGGTCGTAAGTACTAGCTACCGGCATTACTAGCTCTTTATTTTTAATACTTTTATTTGAATTATATTTATTTATATAAGGTTATTATTATTTTTACTTTTTAATTGTTTTATATTATGCTTAAAATTATATATAGTTTTAAAATTATTTGTTTTTAATTTTTTAATAAAGTAAGTTATTTATTTTAAACTATTTGGTAATTTTTAGCAATGTGTTAAATAGGCATTTTTTTGGCATTTTTTGCTATTGTTAATGTTATATTATATTTATGCTTTGCTTATTTTTTTTTTTTTTAAATAGTTAATAAATAAACATTATTTTTTAAACAAAAATATTTTATAGCATTTTAATTTGTCTACTTTTATTAAATTATAATTTTATATTAAAATTTGTTTTTTTTTTATTTTTTTGCTTTTAATAATAGCTATAATAAAAATATATTAATTGCAAATGTTTTATAGGTTTTTTATAACAAAGTTATTTAATATATTAAATATTTTTATTTTAACGTTTTTAAAAGTTATATTTAAAAGCTTAAAAAAATAGCTAAAAATATTTTTTATTACTATGTTTAATATATAATTTAGCTAATTTATTTTATTTTGTTTATTATAATAAATAATAAATTATAAATAAATATAAAAGCTATTTAATTGCTTTAATTTAAAGTAATTTAAAATTAACAATATTAATTAAAAGTTAAATTGTTATAAATATATTTTAACTTTTATTATAAAAGTTTATTAAAATTAATAAATGTTTTAATTATAATGTAAATAATAAAAAATAAAAAAAGGTTTTTAATAAATATAATAATTGCTTTATATGTTATTATTATTATTAAATATGTAAAACATGTTTTTTTTATAAATAAAATTTAAAATAATTGCTTTAATATTATTAAAAGTCATTTATAAAATAGTTTTTATAATGTTTATATAATTTTTTAATAATAGCAATAATTAAAATAATTATAAATAATATAAATAAACTTATTAAAAAGCGTAGGTTTTAATAATATATAAATTAATAATATTGCTTAAAAAAACAAAGTAATTATATGCATTAAATGGTTTTTTTATATTAGGTGTATTAAATGGCTTTTTTATATTAAACGTTTATAAAATATTGTAAAGTTTTTTTTATTTGCTTTATAAGCATAAATTTAAAGCATTTTTAAAAGTGTTAAATTTGTTTTTTAATAATGGCTTTATAAAGCTATGGATTATTTATTTAAATATATAAACTTATAAAAAATTAATATTGCTTTATTATATTATTTTTTTATAAAAAGCTTGCTATATTAATATATGCTTTATTTTATTATAAAATTAAAGATTTTTTGCTATAGCTAAAGCTTTTTAATTATTTTTAAAAATAATAATAATAAACATGTTTTTTTTAATAACATTTAACTTTATAAAAAGTTATTATAACTATATAGCTTTTTTAATAGCTTGCGTTTATTTTATAAATTTTAATTTATAAAAAAATAAAATAATGTTTTGTTATTTTATTAATGTTAATTTATAATTATATATTTTATAATAATGCTTTTTTAATTATAATAATAAATAAATTCCTTGTTTATATGTAAGCTTAGTTTATTAAAAGTGATAAAATAATAATGCTTTTTAAATTTTTTTACTTTTATAAAAATAATTTAAATTTTAAAAATTAAAATAATGAATTTTAAAATGATATAGCTTATATTTAACTATTAAAGCTGCAAACAATAATTATTTACTTTATAAAGCTATTATAACCTTTAAGTGTGTTATAAAACATGTTAGCTTTATTAAAATGTATAAATTTTAAAAAATAAGTTTTTTTAAGTAATTTTTCTTTATATAGCTTAGCTTGCATTTTTTTATTAATATAAGCTTTATATAAACAATATTTAATTTATAAGTTTAAGCTTTTAATTATTATTATTAAGTTTTTTATTTTTTTATTATTTATATGCTTAAATTATTTATGTTATATTTTTAGCGTAAAATTAATAAAGTAAAATTAAAAAGTAAAATTTAAAGCAATTATTTAAAAGTTTTTATTTAATTGTTTAATTATATATAATTTACTAAATTTTTTTGCCGTAAAAAAAATATGCTTTTTTATAACGGCTTAAGCTTTGTTTTAATAAAATAAAAATTTAGCGCTTTTTTTAGCTAATTATAAACTAAACATTAAATTAGCTTTTATTTATAAATAATATATAATATTTATAATAATAATTATTTTAATTTTTTTTTTTATAATAGCAAAAAACTTAATAATATTTATTTATTTTAAAGTAATAATTATACCTTTTATGCTATAAATTAATAATTTTTAATAAAATTTAAATTTAATAAATAAAAACTTATTATTAAAATAAATTTAATTATAACTATTATTGTAATAAAGTTAAATAGCTATTTATATAAATTTTACGTTGTTTTTTATTTTTATTATATATATATATTATATAGTTTTTATTGCTTTTACGTAGCTTTTTTTATTATTTATTTTATTTTGCAATTAAAAATTATAGCATTATTATTTAATTTATGCTATTAATTAGCTATTTTATTATTATATTATTTTAATTATTTAATAATATTTGTTTTTTTTTTACAAAAAAATATAAGTTTAATTGTTTTATTATTATTGTTTTTTGGTTTTATTTTATTAATATTTTTAATAAAGCTATAAAAATAATTATTTATTATTTTTTAAAGTATAATTTTAATTAAAAAATTAATATTTTAATTAATTATATAAAATAAAATTATTTATTTAAATAAAAAATAAATATTATATTATATTTTTTTTATAATAATATTTATTTAAAATAAATATTTAATTAATATAAAGTTTAAATTTATTATAAAAAAAGAAAAAAAAATAATTAATTAAAAAACTTATTTTAAAAAATAAATTATTAAATATAGCAATTAAAATTAATTAAAGCAAATTAAATAAAAAATAAAAATTTTTTTTTTTTTTTTAAAAATATTTAATTAAATTTAATATTTATAAATTTTTTTAAAATTTTTTAACTTTAAAATAAATTAAAGAGATTATAAAGACTTTTATAAAAAATAATAATTTTAAATCTTTAAAACCTTTAAAACTTAATTAAATTATATTTATTATTGTTAAAAATTTTTATTAATTATTTAAAACTAATAAATAATAAAAATTAAAAAACTTTTAAATTTTTTTAATTTATTTTTAACATTTTTTAATTAAATAAAAGCATTTTAATTATTTATATTTTAATATTAAAATAAATAATAAAATCTTTTTTTATTAAAATTTAAATTTATTAATTAAAAATTAATAATTATATATTAATTTATAATAATTTTTTTATTATTAATTTTAGCTTTTTTATATATTATTAGCTTATTTATTTTTAACTTTATATTAAAATTTTAAAACTTTTTTAATAAAGTTAAAGTTTTAAAATAGTTTTAAAAATTAAAAAAAACTATTTAAATTATATTAACTTTTATAATTTAAATAAATTTATTAATTATTTAATTAAATTAAAATAAATATTAAAAAATAAATAATTAAATATTTAATTAAAAAAAAATTAATTAAAAAATTATTAAAGTTATATTAAAAAAATATAAAATTATTATAATAAAAATAATTAATAAAATTATTAAATTAATAATAAATAATTATTTAAAATTATATTTGCTTTTTTTTATAATATTTAATATTTATAACTAAATTTATAAAAAAAATTTATTTATTATATAGTAATTTTATTTATATAATTTTATTAAAACAATTTTAATTAATTAATTATATAAAATTTAAAAAAAAATAACAGCTTAACTTTAGTAAAGTTTAAATAATATAAAGCTATTTATTAACTTTTTTTAAATATTAATTATTATTTTTAAATATAAACTTAAATTTAATTAATAAAAAATTATTTTAATAAATTTTATAGCAAATTTTATTATTATAAAAAATAAATTATAAAACGTTTTAATTAATAATAATTATTTTAAATTTAAATATAATATTAAAACTAAATATTAAAACAAAAAAAATATATTATTTTAAAAGCTATTAATTATATTAACTTTAATGACTTTTTTGCATTTATGCTTAATTTTATTAAAGTTTTTAATATTTAAATAAATATTAATATAATAATAGCAAAATAAAAGAATTTAAATAAGCTTAATTTAATTAATTAATTATTTGCTAATGAAAAAATATAAATTTAGCTTTTAATAAAAATATATTAATTTTAATTATTATATTTAAAATAAAACAACGTTATTTTTTTGCAAAAAAAAATTAATAATTTATTAAAAATAAAAATAAAAATAATTTAAAAAAAACTATTAAGCTTATTTTTAAATATTTTTAAATTTTTAACAATATAAGCTAAAAAAATCAAAAAAAACATTTAAAAAAAAAATTTATTTTAAATAGCAAATTAACTAGCTTATTTTTAAATTAATAATTAATTATTTTTAACATTTTTTAATATTAAAATTAGCAATATTTATATAACTTTAATAAAAAAAGTAAAAAATATATATAAAGCTTTTAAAACAAATATTAATTTTTTTTAAAGAAAAAATATTATTAAAAAATTATTAAAACTAATAGTTTAAATTAAAAAGTTAAATTAAAGCTTATTAATTATTAGCTTTTTTAATATAAACGTGCAATTTTATTTTATAATTAATAATTATATATAAAGCAATTAAATTTTTATATTAAATCTTAAAATAATATAAAATAAATATTTTATTAATTTTAAAACTTTTTTTTAATAATATTTTAAATTAATTGTTTAATTTATTTAAATAGCTAAAAAATATATATTTAATGTTTTAATATATATTATGCTAAATAAACAAGCTGCTATTTTATTACTTTTAAAAATAAATTATTTTAAAATAATAAATTACCTTTTTTATTTTAAAAATAATATGCTTATAATAATTTTAATTATTAATAAAACTTTAAAATAAGCTATAAAAAATTAATAATTATTTATAATTATAAAAATAATATAAATAGTTTTAGCTTGCTTTTAATTAATAATTAAATATTTTTTTTATTATATATAGCTAAAATTATTTTTAATAATATATTTAATTTTAATAATTAAAACTTTTTAAATTAATAAATAAGCTATTTTAATAATAATAATAACGTTAATTATAATTTGTTAAAAAAAACATTAAATATTTTAACTTTAATAAAAAAAAAATTTATTAAAGCTTTGTTTAATAATAAATTTTTAAGCATATTTAAAAAAGTTATTAAAAAAGCTATTTATAATATAAATAAAATAAAAGTTTAAAAAGTTAAATAATATAAGCTATAAAAAATAAATGCTTTAGCAATAAATATTTTAATTTATATTATATATAAATTTAAGTTTAAAAAAGTTTATTTAATAAATAATATTATATATAATAAATTTATTTTATTTAGCAATATATATTAAAAATAATAAGCTTTAATTTTTAATTATATTATATTTTTAGCAAAAAATATATAATAGCTAATAATTTTTTAAAAAAATTAAAAAAACTATTAAATAAATTAAATAATTAATAAAAAAATAATATAAAAAACTTTATTAATTTTTAATTTAATATTATAATAATTATATTATTAACATTATTAATATTAATATTAATTTTACTTTTAAAAATAAAATAATTAATAAAATTATAAAAATTAATAAATTATTTTATAATAAATAATATGCTTAATTATTATAATATAACTTATAAATAATAAATATATTGTTATTATATTTTTAAATTTTTTATATATAAAAATTATTTATAAAAAAAATTATAAATATTTTATTAAATATAATGCTATATTAATAATAATAATAATTAATATAAAATATTTTAAAAATGCTATAAAAAACTTAAATATTAAAAAAAAAACTTTATATATTATAAAATAGCTGCATAATATTATTAAAACAATATATATATCAATGTTAAAAAAGCATTAAAATAATGCATATTATGCTAAAAAGCATAATTTAAACAATTATTAAAAAAACATTAATTATTTAAATAATTAATATATAATATATGCTAAATAATAAAAAATTTAAAGTTATTATTAAAATATATTATTAAATAATTATTTATTTAAAAGCTAAATTATTATAAACAATTAATTTAGTTAATATTATTAACTTTATTAAATAATAAATTATTTATTAATATAAAACTTTAATTAAAATTAAATATAATAATAAATTTAAAAATAAAAGCAAAATAATTAATATAAAAAAATAATTTAGTTTTTATATTTAATATAATATAATATATTATTTAAAAAAATAAAGCATAATAAAAAAAAGCTATTAATTAATTATTTAAAATTTTTAAAAAATTATAAATAAAATAAAAAAAAGCTAATTAAAAAAATTAAATAAAATTATATAAATAAATAAAACTATTATTAAATATTATAGTTATAATTTATATTATTTATTAAAAATATTATATTTATTTAATAATTTATTAATTAAAATAATTTAATTAATTATATTAACTTTTTAATTAAGTATATATAATAATATGCTTGTTAAAAAAAACATTGCAAAAATATAAAAAGTTATTATTAAAAAATATAAAAAAGCTATTAATAAAATTAATTAATATTATATGCATAAAATTTAAAGCTTTTTATTTAAAATAAATAATTTAATGTTATTATATAATATTTTTTTATAAAACAATAAATTAAAAAGCATTAAATTATTATATAAATAAAAAAAATTATTTTTTATAATATTATATAAAAAATATAATTAATGTTAAGTGGCTAAAAAGGTACGATATTATACGTAATAAAAAAGGTGAGATTTAATAACTATATTATTAATTTTAATTAATAGCTAAAAGTAAAGGCAGAGCTTTCGTACGTAAAATCTTTTTTTATGCAAGGAATTTTGCGTATATATACTATTTATTTAATTAAACTATTAGTTTGCTAAGCAGTTGTATAAACGGCTATATATACAGCTAATATCAATGTTATAACACTGGCTTTTTTTCTTTTTAGCTGCTATATATCCTGTATAATTGTTATATTTAAAGAAATAAAACAATTGCAAACTTAAAAAAATATATTATAACGTATAACTAGTTTATAGCTAATAAAGCTGTTTAATAGCATATTAAAGTGCTATTTTTTAAATCTTTTTATAGTTTATTTATTATATGTTTAAAAAGTAGCAAACATATGCTAAGTATAAAAACGCGGTAGTTTATGCGTATAAAAAGAAAAAAAGCGGGTTAGCATTTACTTTTTGTATGCATTTTTTGCTAAAGGTTGGTTATATATAAATAGGCTTTTTTTGTATGGCTTTTTTTTTTTTTTTTTTTTTTCTGCGTGTATATACACATTTATATACACATATATACATATACACTTGTTATACATATATTTTAACTATTGTTTTAAAGTTGTGCTAATTTTAAAATAATAGTTGTTATATAATAGCAACAGCAGTAATATTACCGCCGTTGCTATTATTATTATTATTACTAGTATTATTATTATTATACGTAAAATTGCTTGTTATATAAAATATTATATTAATAATATTTAGTTGCGTTATTAATAATAGCAATAATAATAGTATAGCTATTATTGTTTTTATTGCACGCTTGCGTTTAATGCTATTATTGTTTGCTAACATTGCTTAATTTAATAATTTTGTTTAAATAATTAATAATAGCGCTACCGAAGTGTATTATTTTTCTACGGGAACTTTAGCTTACTAAGCAGTTATATAATCGCTTTATATAAATATACGTATATTTTTATTTTGTTTTTTTATATAAATGCTTTTTAGTATATTATTTAGCTAATTAATTTTATTATATAATAGCAAAAAAAAATATTATTGCTGCTGTTTTTTTTATTAATATTATTTTTAAAATATTGTTTAATAACAATTTTGTTAATGCTTAAGCAAAATTTATTTATTAAAAAAATTATTTTTAAGCTTTTTTAGTTTAAAATTGCAAAGCTATTGCGTTTATTATATGTGCTAATAGTTTGCGTAATAGTTGCTATAATTATAATAAGTTGCTTTTTAAAGCATGTTGTTAATTTTTAAGGTTTTAAGGTAATATGTGTGCTATATGCGTTTAGTGCTTGCATAAAACAAAGTGTTTTAATTATAGCTAAAAAAAAAAAGGGAAAAAAAAAAATAATTGTACGCTTTTAACTTTTAAGCTTTTTAAAGTATAAATATAATGTTTTTTATAATATTTTTTAATATTTTTTATTGCTTTTATTATTTATACGTAATATTTGCTTTTTTATATATAATTTGGTTATATTTTTGTACGTAATTTATATTATATATATTAACTGCTTTTTATTATATAAACATTTTTTTTACGGTTTTTTAATAAATGTTTTAATTTGTATAAGCAGCTTATTAATAAATATTAATATTTTTAGCGCTTAATTTAAAATACGTTTAATAAACACATTAGCAAGGTTATTTTTTTTATTAATTTATTATATTTTAAAAATTTCTTTTTTTTTGTATAATTTTTAAAAAAATATAATATTAATTATTAGCTTTTTTTTTTACGTTATTTTTAGCTTAACTAAGCAGTTATATAATAACTTAAAGTTTAAACATAATATAATTAGTATTAAAAATACGTTTAACGCTTTTATAATTTTTTAAAAGGTTATATAAAAGGCAATAGCATTATTAAAGCTATTAATTATATTATATAATTTGTTTGCATTTGTTAAAGTTTTAATATATAATATTTTTTTCGATTTTAAAATTTAAATTTGTTAGGTTTTTTATATAAGTTTTAACTGCTAAAACAATAACAAATTTAAGCTAAAAAGTTATATCGGTATTATTTGTAAAAAAGCTGTTTGTAAAAATAAATAGCTTTATACAATAAAAATTAAAAAAAATAAACGTAAAGCTTTTATTTAAGTTGTTTTTTTGCTATTTAATTTGTTTGTTTAATGTTTTAATATTATATAATTATAGCTTAATTATTTAAGCTGCTATAGCAAAGTTATATGCTGTTTTTAATTAATATATATTGTTAATATATGCATTTTAAGCTTGTTAAAAAACGTAAGCTTAAATAAATTTTTTATACAAGGGTTAATTTTAGCTAGATTTTTTGCTTAACTTTTTTAAGTTATAATAATGTTGTTTTTATATGAAAAATTTTTTTTTATTAAATTTAAATAAATAGCTAAGCAATAAGGTTTTTTTTGTTTTTACGCAAAATTTAGCTTGCTTAAGTTTTTTTTTTTTGCGCGTTAAAAAGTTAAAAGTTGCAAAGCTTAGCATATTATTTGTTTACATTTTAATTATTTTAAAAATATTAAGATTATTATATATAAATATTTACATTTTAAGTTTTTTTTAGTAGTGCTAGTAATAAATTTTAAATTAATATAGTTTAAACTTAGCTAAGCTATACAATAGTTATATAATTTATAAAGTAATTTTTAAAAATATTTGTTTTTTAATTTTAAAAGAAAATATGCAAAAATATTGCGCGATAACTTGTTAACTAATTATACGTAAGCTTAAATAATATTTTTAAGTTTATATACTACTTTAAAGTTTTATATAAGTATAAGTTTAAAAGTTAAAATTAACTATTAGCTTATTTATTAAATTATAAGTAATTAACTTAACACTATGCTTTTTTTAACATTATTATACTTTTATATAATTAGTTTTAATTTTTTATATAATTTAATGTTTTGTTGTTTTTTTTTTATATAAGGCGTGATTTAAAAATATATTTTTTATTATGTATATTTAAGTTATATATAATAAATTTAAATACGCTTTGTATAACAAGTTTATTAATTTTTATTGCATTTAATTTTTTAAAAGGTTTGCTAAGCATTGTAATAACTTTATTTATACAAAGCTTAACTGCTAGCTTTAAAGCTTGCTGTTTTTTTAAAGTTAAAAAGATTTATATTGTTTGGTTTTTATATAATAGGTATATAGCAGGCTTTTTTTTTAGCTGGCCACGTTTTTGTTAAGTTATTATTTATTATATAATAATATAGTTTAATTTATATACAGTAAAAACATATTAATTTATTAATTAAAGCAATAATAATGTTTAACTTTTTAATTATTTTAATTTTGTATAAACTTTTTTAGCTTTTTTTTTTTTTTATATTAAAACTTTGATGTAAAAAAAAAGTGTAAATATATTATTATATAATAATTTATTTTATTTTTTAATTATATAATTAATTTTAATTTTTGCATAAATGTTTTATAATATTTTTATTGCTTTTTAAATAGCTGCTGCTTTTTATACAAAGGCTAAAAAAAAGAAAAAATCTTTATTAATATAAAAGTATGCTTTAAAAATAAAAAAAATTAGTATAAAGCTATTTAGTTTTGTTATATTGTTTAACGCTTTAATTATTATTTATAAAATTAACTTATTATTTGTTTATATATTAATTTTTTTTTAAAAAATATTATACGTATGTTTTAGCGGTTTATAAGCTTATTTTATTTTTTTAACTGCTTAATATGCTTTAACAAGCATTTTTTAACATTGTATGCTTATTATTTAAGCAAAATTTTAAAATTTATTTAATAAAAAGTTAGTTTTAAAATTATATATAACATTATTAAAAGGTTTTTAATATATATTAATTTAATATTTACATAATGTTTTTTTAAATATTTTATGCAAATATTAATTTTAAAAAAATAACTGCTTAAAATAACATTATAGCATTAATTATATATAATATTTATAATTATTTTATAATTAAATTTGCAATTATTTTTAATTGTAAATTTAAAACAATATAATGCTTTGTTATATATTTAACAATAATAATAAAACTTTTAAATTTTTTTTAAAATAAATTATTTAATTTTATATTTTGCATAAAACAACATTTTATATAATCTTTTTATATAAAGGTGTTTAAAGCGTTTATATAAACGCTATAGCTTAGCTTTAATAAAGTAGCTAGCTGCTTTATATAAGCTAATATTAAAAAATAAATAACTTTATTTTTGTATAATAGCAATTATTTTTTTGTTTTTTTATACAATAATATTTTTTATATTGTTAAAATAAGCTTTTAAACGGTTTACATTTTCAAGCAAAAATAAAAAAAAGGTAAAGGTATTTAGCATATAAAATATTATATAACTAATTTAATTATTAACTTTTATTATATTAATTAAAATTGTTGTATAGTTTTTGCTAAAGCTTATTTTAGTTTTTTTAAAGGTATAAATAATTTTTGCAAAAGTTTTATTATATATATGCTTTTACTTGTGGTTTTTTTACAGTTAAAAATTTTAAAGCGCTTATATTTTAAATAATGCTTTAATATTTTATGCAATATTTATTATTAAATATAAATTAGTTTAAAAGCTTATTTATTATTATTATTTAAATGTTTTTTTTTATTATACGATATAAAAATGCATTATTTATAAAGTATTGCGCTGTTTTATTATTATACATATTAAAGTTTTTTTTTTTTTAATTTTTATATAAAACTAAATAGCTTTTATATTTAATAAAGTAAATAAATTTTTTTTTTAAAATTAATTTATTATTAAATATTTTTTGTGCATATTAAAATATTAGCTTTTTGCACAAGCTTTTTTTAAAAAAATATAATAAGTTAATTAACTTTTTTTTTTAGCAAATAAAGCATTTTTTGTTTATATAATCGTTTTTTAAAAAGTAAATAATTATACAATTATTTTTTAAAAAATAAATATTTATATAATTTTAGCTAAGGTATTACTTTTGTATATTTTAGGAATATTGTTTAATATTTTTATTTTATATAAAATATTAGGGAATTTAATTAAAGCGCCAGTTTATATAATATATATTTTTTGCATTTTATATAAAATGCTTATTAAATAAGTCGCTTTTTATTTAAAGGTACGTATAAAAGTTAAAAAAAAAGCTTTTGCACGTAGGTTTTTAAAAAATAAGTGCTATTTTAAATTTAGAAACGCTTTTACATGCTTATGCAATAATTATATTAAAGTGTATTTTTTTTTATTTGCAAATTTATATAAAAGTAATATTTATTTAATTAATTTAATATTAGTTATAATTTATAACTATATTAAAATATAAATTTATAATATTATACGTTTTTTTTATATACAATTAGGTTTAATATAATATATATAATAATTTTTTGCGCAATTAATTAAAATAGTTAAAAATATAGCATAAAATTAGTTTTTTATAATTTTTAATTTTTAGCAAAAGTTAATAAACTATTGTGCTTTATTATAAAGCAAATTATATAGCTTTTTAAAATAATTTCTTTTTTTTTGCTAGGTTTTTAAAAACATTTAATATTTTGCCAATAAAATAATTTTATTTTAAATATTGCATATAAATAATATTTAAATTTAAAACATAGCTACTTTTATATTTAATGTTGTATAAAATATTAATTGCTTAAATGTTTATAAAAAGTATTATAAAACTAAATTTTTTTTATATGTTAAAAGTGTGGCATATTTTTAAATTATGCAATTAAATTATTAATTAATATTAAAAATAAGTAATGTTTTATTAATAAAAACGTTTTTTAAAAATATACCTTTAGTTTTTTATTGTTATATAACGATATATTTCTTTAGGTTATAGGTTTTTTTTAACTTTACATATAAAATTTTTTTTAAAATTATAACCTAATTTTAAAAGTTTAAATAGCAAAGCTATTTTATTATATAAATAAGCTTTTATAATTTTAATTATAGCTAAAAAATTATTAACTTAAAATGAAAAATATAAATAATTGTATAAATGTTTTTTTTTTTTCAAAAGGCAAATTAAGTTTAAAATCTTTATATAAAAAGTGAAAGTTTATATGCTAAAATATATTTGCTTTTTGTAAATTATATAATATAATTTTTTTTAAAACGCAGTACATTTTTTTAGTTTAAAATATTTTTTATACAAAGTGTATTATATATTTTTATAATAATTTTGTTGTTAATTAATTGTATTATTTATATATTAGCTAATTTAAAGTTTTTTATTAAGTTTTTTTAAAGATTTTTTAATTTATATAAAGTTTAGCTATATTTTATATATAAATATACAGCTTAAGCGTTAATTTTTTTTTTAGTTATTATATTAAAGTTTTAAAAAATGTTATTATATATATAAAAGTTAATTGTTTTTTATATAGCAGCTAAAATAATATTAATATATTTAGCAATTTCTTTAGCTGTAAATTTATATAAAAAATTAATTAAAAAAATTAAAAATTGTTTTTTAAAAGCTTTAGCATTTTTATACGCTTGTTTTTAATAATTATTATATAATTAACTGCTATTATTTAATATAGTTGCAAATTAAAAAATATTTTTATTGTTAAGCAAACTTTTGCGCAATTTATATAATAATAATTAAAAAATAGCATAATTACACGCTATTAATTAAATTTTTATATAAAAGCTAAGCTAAAATACAATTATAAAATTGATTTTTTTTTTGTTAATTATTTTAAAAAAACTAAAGTATAATATAAAATATGCAATTTATATAATTAAATTAAAATTTCGTTTTTACTTTTGCTAATTTATATTTTTTAGCCGAAAATACTAATTAATGTTAAATAGTTAAAAAGGTATAATATTATACGTAACAAAAAAGGTAAAATTTAATAATTATATTACTAATTTTAATTAATAACTAAAAGTAAAAGCAGAGCTTTTATACGCAAAATTTTTTTTGTGCAAAGAACTTTGCGTATATACACCGCTTATTTAACTAAGCTATTAGTTTGCTAAGCAGTCGTACAAACGGCTGTGTATACAGCTAATATTAATGTTATAACAATTAATTTATATTAAAAAAATTAAATAATAATATTAAAAATAAAATATATATAATAAAGAATTTTTAATTATTTATAAAAAACTTAAAAAAATATTAAAAATTAATTAATTTTAATATAAATAAATAAATAATAAAAAAGTTAAAATTATAATTATTTAAAAAAAAATATAAAAAATATTAAAAAATAAAATATTTTTGCATAAAATTAAAATATTAATAAAATTTAATATAAAAAACAACTATAATATTATAAATAAAAAAAATTTAATATTTATTAATAATTAATATAAAAATAAACTTTTTTATATAATTAATTAAACTTTTTTTTTATTTTCTTTATAAAAAAAAAACAATTATAAATTAAAAATTATTTTTTTTAAATTATTTTAATAATTTTTAAGCTAGCATTAATAATATTAAAAAGTTATTTATAGCTATTAATTAATTATTTTAAATAAAAAACTATTAAAAATAAAATATTAAATTTAAATTTTTTATTATTTGTTTTTTATATTTATTATTTTATATATATATATATATTTTATTATTAATATAATATTTATAATAATTTTAATTAATTAAATATATATAATTAATATATATACTATTTTAAATATTATTAATTAATTTATAATTAAAAAATAGCTATATTTTAATATATTTATTATTATTTTAAACAAATAATTAATTATAGCTATAATAACCTTTTTAAATAAATTATTATTTTATATTTTAATATAAATAAATTAGCTAAAATATTTAAAAAAATCTTTTAATTAATTATTAATATGATTAAATAATAATATTATAAAAATAGCATTAAAATTTTAATAAATATAGCAATTATTTTTAATATTATTTAAAGCTTTAATTATAAAATAGCTAAAAATTTATTTTAATATATTATAATTAATAATAATAATATTAATTTATAAAATATTAAATTTAATAATTAAAATAATTATAAATATTGCTTTATAAACTATAAAAGCTATTTATATTATTAAGCTTTAAAGATTTTATAAAATATTTAAATATAAAAAATTAAAAAAAATACTTTAATAATAAATTAAAAAAACTTTTTAAAATTATTAATATATTGCTAAATTTTTTATTAAATTTAAATTAAAAAAATTTTAAAAAATTATTTAATTTATGCTTTAATTAATTAATTATATAATTAATTTATAAAATTATGCTTTTTTATAATATATTAAAGCTAAAAATAGCTTTTATAAATTTTATTAAAACATTATAAACTTTTAAATATATATTTAGTTAAAAATTTAATAATATTGTTTGCTTTTTAATAATTATTATAATAATATAGCTAAAATATAAATTAAATATTAAATTTAATAAATGCTTTATATAATTAAAAAAAAAAAAACTTTAAATATATTATAAATATTAATTTAAGTTTTTTAACAAATTGTAGTAATATTTTTATTTAGCTTTTTAATAACTATTATTTAAATTTAAAATTATAAATTAATTATAACTTTAAATAAATCGGCAATATTAAAGCAATATAATTTATAGCTAATATATAATATATAATTATAAAATAATAATTAAAATAAACTTTTTAATAAATTATATAAATTAAAATAACTTAAATAATTTATTATAATTAATTTTAAGCAAAAGAATTAACTATTAATAATTAAATAAATTAATTAAGCTTATATATATTAAAAAAATTAAAAAGTTAACATAATAAATATATAAAAAAAAAACCAATAATAAAAATAATTTTATTAAATATAAAACAAAATAATATAAATTAATTAAATTTTTTTTTGTTTTGTTTTAAAAATAAACTATATATTAATTATATAATTAATTAACTTATAATAAAAAAGAAAAACTAATAAATAATTTATATTTTTTAAAAAAAAAACATATATTTTACAATTTATAAATATAATTAATTAATTTATTTACTAAACTTTATTTTTTTTTTATAGTTTTAAAATTTATAATATTAATTTATTTAAATATTATAAATATTATAATTAATTTTTTATTTTTGCTTTTGCATTTATATAAAAGTTAAAATATAAAATAATTATTTTTAATATATTATTATAATAATAGCTTAAGCTTTTTTATAAATTTATTATAATAATTATAATAATTTAATTATTTTTTTAAATATAATATATTATAATTAACAATAGTTATTAAGTTTATTTGTTTTATTAACTTTTATTAAATATTATATTAATTATAATGTTTTTATTAATAAAATAAATTTTAATTATATTATTTTAAATAATTAAACTATTTTATTTAATATAAAAAACTTTAATTTTTATAAAATAATTAGCTTTAAAATTATTAATTTATTAAATAAAATATATAAATTAAAGCAATATTAAATATAGCTAGCTAATTTTAAAATTAAAAAATTAATTATAATTATTTTATTATTATATTAAAAAAATATAACAATTAAAATGTTATTTAAATATATTATAAAAAATTTATTAAATTAATTATAAAAAAACTAAATGTATAATTATTAACAATTATTATAATATTAATAAAAATAACAAGTTAATTATTAATTTTTAATAATTTATAATTTTATTAATAAAATATTATATTTTTTTAATTTTTTAAATGATTTTTATAAAAGCTATTAATAATTTTATAATTTATTTTATAACAATTAAAATAATAACATAAAATTATTTTATTTATTTTTTATTATTATTGTATTATTATATTTGCATTAAAAATAATATTAAATTTGCAAATATTTTTTTAAAATATATATTTTGCTTATTTTTAATTTTTTTAATTTTTTAAAACAATATATTAGCTTAATAATAACAAATAATATATTTTATAATTGTAATTAATTTAATAATATAATAAAAATATTTAAAAAATATTTAAAAATTTGTTTAATAATAATTTATAAAAAAAAGAAAATTAAAAATATAAAACTTATTATGTTTTAATATTTAATTAATTAAATTTATACTAAAAAATAGCAGTTTAATTTTAAT
The DNA here is from genome assembly GCA_022385695.1 of Xylaria arbuscula. Classification (NCBI taxonomy): domain Eukaryota; kingdom Fungi; phylum Ascomycota; class Sordariomycetes; order Xylariales; family Xylariaceae; genus Xylaria; species Xylaria arbuscula. The sequence continues at coordinate 285,205 of MU279372.1, forward strand.
AAATTAATTATATAATAATATTTTAATAAAAACTAAACGTTTATATTTTATAATATTAATTATTTTAGCAATAAATAGCTAATAAATATTTATATAATAAAGCGCTTGGTTTTTTTTTATATTAAAATAATAAATTAAAATTTAAAGCTGCTAAAAAACAAAGTTTTAAATAAATTAATTAAGCTATTTAAAAAAAAATAAGCTAATATATATAATATTAAAGCAATTTTTAACTTATTTTTTTAAAACTTTAGTTTTAATATTATATATAAGCAATTTTTTAGCAAAATATTTATTTTAAATATTAAAAAGCTTAACTTTAAAAAATAAATGCAAAATTAAATTAAATTTAAAAGTATAAAATAAACAATTATTAAAAAAATATAACTTTATAATATAAAAGTAAAAATATTTAATTATTTTTTTGCAATAATTATTAATATTAAAAAATAAATATTATATATATTTGATTTTATATTTAATAAAAACGCTAAATATTAAACCTTTGTTTTTTAATATTATAGCAAAGTTTTTAAAATATTAATTTTATTTTAAAAAACTTAATTTTTTTAAGTTTTTAATATTTAATTTATTTTTAAACAAATATTTAAAACTATAGTTTTATTATTATTATAATTTTTATTTTGTTGTTTTATTATTTATTTATTATATTATATAATTTATAGCTTAAACTTTTATAAAAAATAATTAATATTATTGCTATTAATTATTTTAACTTTTAAAATATTTTAAAATAAATTATAAAAATAAAACTTTAATTTTTTAAATTTATTAGCTTTAATTCGCTATAAACTATTAATTATTTTAAGTTTAATATATTTTTTAATAATATTATAAATTTAAATAATGTTTTAATTTTAAATGTTTTTAATATTTTAATAATAAATGCTTATAATAATTATTTTTGCTAATTATTACTTTTAAATTTTTAAATTCATTTAAAGTTTAACTATAAATAAAATTTTAATATAACTTATAAAATTAAATATAAAGCTAAAAATATATATATAAATATTAGCAATTTATAGCTAGCTTAATTATTTTTTATTAAGTTTGCAAAATTAATAAGTTATATATAATAATATATTAATAATTAATAAATATTAAAAATGTTATTTTAAAAATATATATAAAATATAATAAAATATTAACTTTTATTAACTATTTTTTAAAAATAAATAAATTAAAACTATTATAATACGCAAATAAAAACAATTAATAAAGCAAATGCTAAAAAAGCTTTTAATTGTTTAGCTGCTTAATTAAATTTAAATTGCTGCTAAAAATATAATAAAAATATTATAAAAATTAACTTAAAAATTAAAAAGCTATGCAAACTAAATAGTTATAATAAAAATTGCTAATTATTATTTTTAAAAAAAATTAAAAAAGAAATTTTAAAGTTATTTTATATATTAAAAGCAATATAATAATAACTAAAAAAAATTGCAATAAAGCTAAATAGCTATTTATATAAATTTTGCATTGTTTTTTATTTTTGTTATATATATATGTTACGTAGTTTTTATTGCTTTTATATAGCTTTTTTTATTATTTATTTTATTTCGCAACTAAAAAATATAGCATTATTATTTAACTTATGCTATTAATTAGCCGTTTTATTATTATATTATTTTAATTATTTAACGGTATTTGTTTTTTTTTTTGCAAAAAAAAATAAATTTAATTGTTTTATTATTATTATTTTTTAGTTTTGTTTTATTATTTAAAATTATATAACTTATTAGTTATTTTATTAAATTTTCTGCTTTAAATTTAAATAGGTTTAAAAAGCTTATTTTTATTAAAGTTTTTTATAAGTTTAAATTTAATAAAATATTAGCTATTAAGCTTTTTAATATAAACGCTTTTATTATTAATAAGCAATAATTTTTTTAATATTTAAAATTATTAAACATTTTGTTAAAAATGCTTAGTTTTTGTTTTAATTGCTTTTTTACTTAATTAATATTATTATAAATTATTAAAAACATTAAATTTAAAGCATTTATTATTAATTTATTAATAATAAATAAAGCTGCTATAATTTTAATATTATTATTATTTAATTTTAACTTTTTATTAGCAAGCTTTTTTTAAATGGTTTATTATTTTTTAATTAATAAAAATATAATGTTAATAATTAAAGCTATAATTTTAATTGCATTTTTTAAAACAATTATTATTATTATTTTAAAGGTTATTTTTTTAATGTTATTTTATAAATAGCAAGGTTTTAACGCTGTTTTAAACAGCTATTTTCTTTAAAAGCTAAAAAAAAATTTATTAATAAAAAAAGTTTTTTTAAAATATAAATGCTAAAGTTTAATTTTTTTAAATTAAAGCAAATAAAGCAAAGTTTAATAGCAAATAAAAAAATTAAGCTTTTAATAAATTTAAAATATTATTTTATAAAATTTTAAATGTTAATTATTATAAATATTTTGTTTTAAGCTTTAAAGTTAATTTATTATTGCTTTATTATATTTTGCGCGTTTTTTTTTGCAGTAGTTATATATATAATTTATAACTTTTTTTTAAAACATTTTTTAAGTTTTTTATGCTTTATATAAATTTATGCTAATTAATAAACTAAAGATTTTAATAAATGTTTTTTTTTTTTATTAAAAGTGTTTTATAAAGCTTATAATTTATATATAGTTTTTTATATTTTTTAAACGTAAAATAATTAATAAACAACTTAAATATTATAAACTTTTTAAAATTAATTAAAAATTTAATATTTTTATTATTTATTTTAATAATTATTAATAATTAATTAATGTAATAAATTATTATTTAAAATAAATTTAAATAAAAAAAATAATATTAAATTTAATATATATTTATAAAAATTTTAATTATTAAATAATTTAATAAATATTAATTATTTTAAATTAAATTTATTAAATATAATAAAAAATTTAAATATAAATAATTTAATAATAACTTAAAGCTTAAAAAAATTTATTTTATTAATATTATTAAGCATTAATATAAAAAAAACTTTATTAAACAATAATAATAAAGTTAATAAAAATAAAAATAATATTATAAAATAATAATTATAATTAAAAAAAATTTTATATAATAATTAAATTTGTTATTTATTTTTAAATTTTTAAATAAAATATAAAAACTTTTTTTTATTAAAAAAGCAATAATAAATAAATAAAATAAATAATTAAATTTTTAAATTATATTTTTGCTTAAATTTTTAAGCTTTTATAAATAATTTAAGCTTAGCTTTTAAATAGTTTTTTAAATAAAATTTTTATTTGTTTTATAAAATTTAAAGCATTTTATTTATTTTAATTAGCTAATTTTTAATTGTTAAAATAATAGTAAAATTAATAACATTTTTAATAATTTGTGCTTTTTAGCTTAATTATTAACTAAAATTAATAAATTTTAAATTGTTTTTTTTTTAAAATTATAATAATTTTTAATAGCTATAATAAAAATATAATATATATAATTTAAAAAGTAAAAAAAGTGTAAAAAATTTAAATTTTGCTTAAATAATTAATATTATAACAGTTATAAATAATGCACTAAAATAATTTATAATAAAATAATACTTAGTATAATATTATTTAATGTAAAATTTAATATAATGCTTATATAATCACGGCTAAATAGCTTAACTTATTAAATAGCTTAGCGCTTTAAATGGTTTATATTATTTATATATATAACTTATTTAATTATGCACCTATAAATATAAATACATTTAAATTATATATAAAATAGTTTTTTTTTTTTTTTTTTTTTTTAATATTAATATATATTTAATATTTTAACTTAAAGCTTTGCTTTTAAAAAACACTTTAATTATAATAATATTAAAATTAATTTAATTTAAAAAACTTTATATTTTAATGAACTTAATATAATAAAACGTAAACTATTATATATACCTTTGTTGCTTTTATAACCTTAAACTTTGCTTTAAATTTTAATTAAAAGCATGCTAATTAGTACCTTTTTTTAAACTTATTAATTAACGCTAAAGCTAAAATTTAACTTATTATTATTTGTTATTTTTATTAATAGCGCGTTTAAATAAATTAAATATAATAAACTTTTTTTTTAGCGTTAGCGCTAACTTTAGCAATAACGTTAATTTTAACAACTAAAATTAAAAGCATATATATTTTTAGGTAAAAAACTTAATAAAAACGTTTATTTATATTAATAAGCTTTTTTTAATAAATATTTAAAAATGTTTTTTTAAAGCATTTATTATTGCTAAGTTTATTTAAATTAAAACAGCTAATTAAAATAAAAAAAACGATAAATTTACTAATGCTTTAAAAAAACCTTTGAAAACTTATTATAATTAAGTTTATAAAGCTTTAAATAATAAAAGCTATAAAAAAAGCCATTATAAACTTATGATAAATAGCATTTGTAATAATATATTAAAAAAGGTTAAATATTTAATTTAATAATTTTATAAAAACAATAATAAAATTGTGAACTTTTATTTTAAGCTGTTTATTATAAAAAAAAAAAGCTTTTTTTTTTAATAGCTTTATAACTTTAAAGAATTTTAACAAATGTTATAATGTTAATTATAAAGCTTTATATTTTAAAATAATTATTAAAGGCTTTTTAATTTAAGCATAAAATTATATCGTTTAAAATATATATTAATAAACTGTTATTATTAATAATAACTTTAAAAATATTATAACGTTTATAAATAAAGTTTATAATAAAGCCAAAAAACAATTAAAGTTAATAAATTTAATTAATAATATATTGCAAAAGAAAATTGCTAAAAAAAAAAGCAAAGCTTTTTAAAGCTAATTAGCTAATTATTAATTTAATAGCTTGTAATTATAATAACACTTTTAATTTTTATATTTTTAAAGGTTTTAATAAAAGCGAATGTAAAAAATTAGCAAAAGTTAAAGTTTATATTTTTTATAATAATTTTAAAAAAAATAAAATATTTTTTAAAGTTTAGCATTAATTTTAAATTAATTGCTTAAAGGCTAATGCAAATTAATTTACAATAAAATAAGCTAAATTAATAAATGTAAAGTTTTACTTTAATAGTAAAATAGCTTTAAACCTTTAACTTTATTTGTTAAATAGCTATTTTAATTAAATTAAAACTGTAAAAAAATTAATAAAGCATTTTAAAAAAAAATATTTAAATGTAAATAAAAAGCAAAAAACTTAAATAAAATAAATTAACTTAAAGTTAATTTTATTTAATAGTTTTTAAAAATTTAAAAATATGTTTATTTACTTTGCTAAAAAATATATAATTATAAAAACTAAATAAAAAAAAAGTTTTATAACTATATTAAAGGTATTTAATTAAAAAATTTAATTGCTTTTAAATATATTAATTTTAATTGTAAATATTATAAGTTTATTTTTTAATGTAAATAATTTATTTATAATTTTGTTAAAGCAAATATAAATTTTAAGCATAATAAAACTACATTAATTGCTGCAAAAAATTAAAATTAAAATAAAAATTAAAACGCTAATAATAGCAATAATTGCAACAAAAATTAATTAAATAACAATAATAACTTTAAATTTTTTATAAATTTAAAAGTTAAAAAAGCTTAACTTTTATTAAATAAAAATAAAATAAAACAGCTTTTTATTAAAAGCTGCTGCTTTAATTGCTGCAAAAAAAGTTATTACATTTGCAAATATTTCATTAAAAATTAAAAGCTTACTTTATTTAACGCTAATTATAAAGCTTAACTTATAGCATTTTTTTAAGTATAAATAAAATAATGTTAAAAATAACAAGGTAAAAATAAAAAATATTTAATTTTAAAAATTATAAACTTTTTTTTAAAAATTATATTAAATATAATAATAAGCAATATAATTAATTTTTTAATATTATATTTAAATAAAAAATCTTTTTTTATAATTTATATTTTAAAAGTAAATAAATAAACTATTATTATTTAAAAATGCTTTGTTAATATAAAAGCAAACAAATTTTTTTTATAAATAAAACCTTAATTAATTAATTTATAATAAAGTTAAATATAATAATTATAAATAATTTTGCAAAAAAAAACATTATTAGTTATAATGTTAAAATATAATAAAAAATTTAAAAAGCTTTATTAATAAACTTTTATTTTTAAAAAAAAAATATTTAAAAATATATTATTAATAGTTTTTTTAATGTTAAACAAAATAATTATTAAAAAAATTTTTATAAAACATATAATATTTTACTTAACATATAAAAAAAATGTTATATTTTTTTATTTAGCTTATTATTTATTTAAAAAAAAACAGCAAAATAAAATAAAAAAACATTTATAAAATAATATTTAAATGTTATAAAAAATATAAATAATATATTGCTAAAAAAACACCGGCTTTAAAAACTTTAACTTTAATTTTTTTTTATTAGTTGTAATTATATTGCTAATTTCTGCCATTAAAATACATATGTTAAAATATTTTATAAAAAATCCTATGTAAAAAAACCTTTAAAAAATAAATTGCTAATTAGCAATTATAATAAACAACTTTAATAAAAATCCTTTTTTTAATTATTTATTAAAAAATAAATTAAAATAAAAATATAATATTTAAAGTTTATATTATATATAAAAAAAATTTGCATAGTATAAAAAAAAACTTATTTTTAAAATAATAATAATAAATATAATAATATTCACTATATATTTAAAGCAAAAAAAACAACAAGCTTTTATTAGTAACCTTTAAAAAATTAACTTTAAATTATATATAAAAAAAAAGAAATTAAACAGCTTATTTTTTAAAACTAAAATTAAAAAGCTAAAGCTAAAAGCTTAAAAAATAATACTAAAAAAATATTAATTATTAATTTATACTTTTAACAAAGTAAACTTTAATATTAATCACTATATTAAATTTATTTTAAAAAAAAATAAAAGCAATTTAAGCAATAGCTTTTTATATTATATATTTATTAATAAATTTGCAGCTTTTAAAAAGTATATATTTAATAACTTAAAAAAAGGTTTTATTATATTTGCAAATTTCCTTTTTGCATTACTAATATTATATGTTTTTAAAGCTAATAAAAGCTTATAAATTTGCGTAAATTATTAAAAAATAAACATATTAACAAAAAAAACAAATATTTATTATTATTAATTGAAAAAACGCTATTATATATTTTAAAAGTTAAAATTCTTATAAAATTAACGTTTATTAAACATTTTATTAAATTTAAATATATTTAAATAATAAAAATATTATTACGTTTAAAATTTAATATAAATTATATAAATATAAAGTTTTATTATTTAAATTAATTAATAAACCAGCTATTTTTTAAAAGTATATAAATAAAATTATAAAAAATTATATTAATAATTTTTACAATATATATATTAATAATATATTTATATATTTAAATAATATTAAAAAACATAAAAAGCATATAAAAAAATATTAAAAATACTTTAAAATTTAAATTTATAAGCTAACTTTAAAAAGTGTGAGTTTTATATTATAAAAACAAAGTATTTAAGTTATATCGTAAAAAAAAATAACATTAAAATAAACTTTAATAAAGTTGCTATAATATGCAATTAAAAAACTAACTATGCTAAAAATAGTTTATTTTTTTTTAAGATTTTATAATTTTTACTAACGCTTTATCTTTAAATATAGCTATATTGTTAAACTGTTGTTTAATTTAATAAAAAAAATATAACTTTTTAATAGTTTAAAGCTTGCTAAAAAAACGTTTAATAAATTAAAATATATTTTAATAAATATATTTATTTTTGCTTATTTTTATTATAAACGTAAAACTTATATAAAAACCAATACTTTTAATAAAATAATAGCTAAATGTTTATTTTAAAAAAGAAAAAACAGCAAATAATATTTAATTGTTTATATTTTTAAAATAATACATAGTATTAAATTAAATTATAGCATTTATAACAAAAAAATGCTAACAATTATTAAAAAACTTTAATGTTAAAAATTAAAGCTAATTAAACTTTAAAAAAAATAGCTGTTTTTTATTATTATTAATTATTAAGCTTTAAAATATTTTAATAAAAAATAATACTTAAATTAAAAATAAGCAAATTAAGCAAACTTAATAGCTTAATATTATTTTATTATTATTTATTAATTTAAAGCTAAAAATATAATTGTTAATGTTTTACTACAAAAATAAAAAAACTTATATATTTAAAAAAGTAAATTATAAAGCTAAAAATATATAATATTATTTAAAATAATAAATAAAATATATTTATATTTAATAAACTTTTTAATATTATTGTTTTATTTTAATAATAAAAACTTTATAATTATATTAATTATAATTAAATTTTTTACTTTTAATGTTATATTAGTAAATAAAGTTTTATAATAAAATAAAAACTTTTTTAATTTAAAAATTTACTGTGTTAAAATCCGGCTTATATAAAATAACTATTAAAATATAAGCAAAAGCTTTGTTATTTATAAAGGTAAACTAATTATATGAAAAGTTAATAATTTTTAAACATGTTTATTAAAAAAAATATATAAAAAAATTACTATTGTTTATTTAAATAAAAATAAAATTTAAAAATTAATTATTTTATAATATTAATAGCTAAAAATTTTCGCTAATTGTAATATATATATTATTAATTATTTTAAATGTTAATTTGCAAAAGTTTTTAAAAATAAAACACTAGGATTTTTTTAATTTATATTTATTTTTTTAAGCTATATTAATATATTATTATTAACTTTAAAAAATAGTAATTAATAAAAAAAAAGCAAATTTATATTTATAATTGTTAATTAATTTAGTAAAACCTTTTAATTTATCCTTTATAATAAAATAATAACTGCAAAACAAATAGCTTAGCTATATTATAAAAGCTTTTTTAAAGTTTATAAACTTTTTAAAAAAGTTAACTTTAATAAAAGCTTTTACTTTATTTTATTTTTTATAAATAAATTAGCAAAACTTTTTAATATAAAATAAAAATTGTTTTTTTTAAATTATTATAAATTTATTAAATAAGTTAAAATTGCAATTAAATATTTAAACTAAAAACTATGCTTTTTTACAACTATTATTAAAATAATTAAGTAAAAGCATTGCTTGTAATAAATTTTATTATAATAGCTTTTTTATATAAATTAATAGGTTTATAACTTTATAAAATTATGTTTAAATTTTTTATGCTTAGCTATTATAATTAAGCTATATAAATTAAAGATTTTATTAATACATTTATTAAAAAATAAATAAATTAAAAAAAAGCATAAATTATAGCTAAAATAATTAATAAATCTGCAAAAATTATTTATTATATTTTTAAACAAATTTAAAACTAAATAATTTAAAAAAAAAATTGTTATTAATATAAGCTAAACTTTAAAATTAGCAATTAAGTTTTTATTATAAAAAACTAATAAACTTAAATAATAAATTGCTTTTTTAATAAATTAAATTATTTATTTATGCAATAATATTTTAAAATTATAAAATAAATTAATTTTATTATTTTTTACTTTAAAGTTTTTTTAAATTAAAAATTAATTAATTTTTACTATGCTAATTAATTATGTAAATATTTAAATAATTTATTATTTAAGCAAAAAATTAAATAGTTTAAAAGCAAAATTATACTAAACAATTTTACTTTTAAGCTAAAGTAAAAAATTAAGCAAATATAAACGTTGCAATTATATTATAAAAAAATACTACAATATTAAATTAATTAAAAAAGCTGAAAATATAATAAAAAATAATATTTTATAAATAATTTTAAAACTTATTAAAATTATTATTTGTTTTTTATAAAAACAACTTTAATTTTATAAAACCTTTAAAATAATTAAAATAATTAAAATAATAGCTAAAAACAGCAAAAAAAAATAAGTTTAAAAAAATGCATTTTAAAAATAATATATTAAAAAAATTTAAAAAAATAATAAAACATTTAAAAAAACATAATATAAACGTAAATATAATAATAAATTATATTAATAGCGCAATTTTATAATAAATTATTATAAAAAAACGAAATATATTTTTATTAAATAAAAGTTTATAATATAATAATAATTGCGTAAAAACTTAAAGTAATTTTTTTTTTATTAAAATATAATAAATTTTAAGTTTAAATTTTAAAACGAGATTTTTTTTAAAAAAAAAGTAGTTACGGCTAAATAGCTTAATTTATTAAGTGGCTTAGCGCTTTAAGTGGTTTATGTTATTTATACACGTAATCCACCTAGCTATGCACTTATAAATATAAACGCACCTAAATTATATATAAAATAGTTTTTTTTTCTTTTTATTTTAATATTAATATATATTTAATACGTTAACTTAAAGCTTTGCCTTTAAAAAACACTTTAATTATAACATATATTAATAATTATTATGCTAAAAATCCTATTATTTAGCTTTAGCTTAGTAAAAAAACAATAGCTTTTATTAAAATAAATTATTAGCTAGAAATTTAATATAATAATAATAAAAATAATAGTTAGCTTTTAATTTTAAAATTATTTTAAAAGCTTTAATAATATTTTTAAGCTTTTAAGCTTATAATTAGTTAAGAATATAAGTATATAATATTAATTAATTATTTTAAAAATAAGTTTAGTTATAATGAAGTTAAAAATACTTCTTTAATATATAATGAATGTATGTGGGTCGTAAGTACCAGCCACCGGCATTACCAGCCCCCTGTTTTCAATAGTCGCTTCCGAAGCCGTGCCCGGCATCGCGCCCTTCGTGGCCGAGAACGCCACGGTGACGCGCTCCAGCGCCCCCGTGTCCGTCAGCGATGTGCAGAGGCTGGGAGAGGCACTCGAGAAAGTCATCCTGCAGACCTACGTGAGTCGTCGGGCCGCCTTCTTCGCCCACCAGCCAACGGAGCAGTACCTCGGCCGCGGTACCTTGCGGTGCTACGACTTTGTGCGCAATACGCTTGGCATGCCTTTCCATCGTGGACTGGTAGAGCAGCCGCAGGTAGGGGATACCGAGTTGGATGGGAGGGCGAAGAAGACGATTGGGTCTTGGGTCACGGTTATCTATGAGGCGGTGAGGGATGGGAGATTGATGGATCGCATCCTTGCTGACCAGACGGAGATGGCGCTCGCAAACGGACATGGAAATGGCATGAATACAGTTCACTAGTTTAGGTACCAAAGGAAGTAAATAAGTATATATATAATCATAGCCTAACATAGATACACATGTACACACATACGTGCATATATGCACTCTCTTCCACCATGTCTATTGCTAAAATATAAAGGAGAGAGGGTGCATTGATAGAAATAGGGGGTAGGAAAGGAGGTTTATCAAGAAAGGCTGCTGAGAAACATTCATACACGCATTGTTAGACCCACCCTAAGATAGAGATATAAATACCTATATGGAGGTAGGTAGGTGCTTTACAGATAGCGACAAGGCAAGAATACGGCCAGCCTACAGTATTATATGAATAGATTAGATCTGGCATATATTTTACACACGGTAGCAGTATCCAAGTTACTTCTTCATGCAAAGCTAGGTACGATTGCACAGCGCCTCATCGTGAGATTGATCTTTTTCCAGTAGTCCGTCTCCTTGTGCAGTCTGTTATCCTCCAGATCATCCTGGGCCCAGATGGCCTCTAGCAACAACTTGACGTGGTCGAAGGACCGCGACGCAGGACTGTCCATGGTCCTGGATATCAGGTCGAGCACAATCACCCTCCGCTTGTCCGTCCGGGCCTCACAGCCCAGAATAAAGACGGGGAACTGCCTCTCGCACGAGGCGAGCTAGGGGAGAAGCTGGAATGCCCTCTCCACCCGCTGTTGCGTCTTCAGCGGCTCCTCCAGCAACGTCCCCGATGCGCGGCCGAGGTAGAGCAACGCGGCCATCTGGAAGGCTTCCTCCATAGGGCTTGAAGTGGGAAGCATCTTGATCTTCCAGTCGAGGATCTTCACGAACTGCTTGAAATTGTCCGACATGTCTGCAATCGTATCCTCAGAGACCGTGTCACATATCTCGACAAGCAATCCGAGAAGTTCGGTTGCTGGGGATGGCGTGAGGGGGACCTGGGTGCGAGGATCAGCATCTCATGGGTTAAAGAATTGATGCGAGGGCGAGGGCGAGGGGTTTGAGGATGCAAATGCTTGCTTACAATGCTCCACATGATGGTCGACTGTGATGGAATGGTCGCAATCTCACTGGCACAATGCCGGAGACTAAACCGGGTCATGGCATCGTTGTAGTAGACCCAATCCAGCAGCGAGCCGGCATCTCCCGTATCTTGGCGGAAGATGTCTAATTGCGCGGCCTTGATCACCTCCTTAACGCCGGATATATACTTCACCCAGTCGCCCGACGTACTCGAGGGCCGGAGGACCTTAAGAGAGCCACATTTAGCAGGTGATATGCTGAAGTAATCACATAATGCAGCGCAATAATTTTGTTTACTATCATACCTCACAAGAATAGAGCATCATACCAGAGGCGATATGCCAGATTGTCTCGTCCACGTCGAGATCCTTATTTTTGCAGTTTGACGCCAACATGCCCAGGGTGGCTGTCTTCTGCTCCAGGGCGTAAATCTGGATACCGTGGAGATGCAGGGACGCGAAGGCAAGCACGAGCCGCAAGAGAGCCGTGGCCGAGGGCGAGTCATCAGCCAGGGCCATTCGAAGCAGGACGCCGCCAAGCTCCCTCGAGCCGCCGTGGCCAAAGGTCATAAGGGCCTGGCACCCTTTGCATTTAACTACCGGCGGTCAACTCAACTCAGCTCATCCCAGACAGACACTGCACTGTAGTGTAGTGTAGAGGTTGAATTGGATGTTAGGGTGGGATGGGACGGACAAATGGGGCAACGAACAGTACTGCAATAGGTCCTTCTCCCGGATTTCCAGATCATGCGGGTTCCATGGCAATGGTACACTGAGGGACGGCAAGCTATTTGCTGCCGGTGTTAGTCAGCATTTGTATGTATGGATGTATAGATGTCTCATCTCATGTTTATGTTCATGTTTACAATGATAACTAAACCAAGAAACAAACGCACATGGTTTGGCAAATGTCGCTAGACGGTAATGGATCTCGACATCACATGATGAGAGATGGACAAATCGTGGCTCTAACGTTGTTGGCGCACAGTCTTTGCCCCAGTCCGGCGACGATTTGGTGACGATAGCTCGGCGATGATCGTGGACCTTCGGCCACGATAGTTGGAGACGCACCACCGGTGAGGCAGAGCCTTTGGCCGGCCTATTTCTGTGACTAGGATGCATCTCGTAGGCGACTGGCCGGGAATTTCTGGCCTGGTAAAAAACAGGATGCGACGGATACTGCAGTTGAGGTGTAAGCTGGGCCAACTCGGACAATGCAATGTGCTGCTACCTTGTGGAATATTAAGGTCACTGTCACCGACTCAAATGGAGCTGCGTAACATAGCCAACCTACAGGTGCCTCGCATCATGCGGCGTATTATGCTTTAATAGTGTTACACATGAAGGGCCAGTCTTACCATTTCTGCCAAAACTTGTGAGATAGCATTTAAGAGATAAAATTTAAGATTATAATTTAACTGTACTATAGTTACAACAAAACGAAGCATTAAATCTACTATATATATAGCTTTTATTTATTATGATATAAAAGCTATTATAAGAGCTATTAGAAACGCTATTGTAAAGGCTGTTGCGAGGGCAATTGCGAGAGCTATTACAAGGGCTATAGCAAAAGCTGTTAAAGGAGCAGCTTTGCAAATAGCTTTGCGTACGAAAAATCTTATTAAGTACTTAAGTGTAGTGCTTATCTAATTAGAGTAAGCTGAGTGGCTTGTTGTGCTGTAGATATAGTAGACCGGGCTATACGTGCTATTTTATAAAGGTTATTTCACAAGTTTTCAGTTTTGGCGGAAGTGGTGAGACCGGCCCACCGTCGTCAGAATACAGGAACCTAATATAGCTAGAAGATAACTATCCAGACATAAGGGGTGAGCACAGAGTGATCCACCTAATATTATACACACCTTGGAGTCAGCAGACTTTGCTTCTACAACAATTAATCACGCGTGACGCCCTCAATTACGGCTTGCTTAGTTTTGGCAAATAGGACTGAACAAACTGGCGATGGCTTCTGTTTGTTTGACCCATTATCCACATAGATCTTAACTTGGATCTACCGACTTATTTCCTTATTTGTTGTACCGAAGTGTCACACGTTCTGAATCCGAGGCTGTAGCTCTCGGTAATATCTACGGACGTAACACGCGCTAGAAATGGTATTGCTAGTTGTCTCCCGTGAGGCTATTCAGCCCTCGGTAATCTGAGACATTTGGTCGGAGGTCGCTGGTTAGCAATACTGAAGATATGTCTATAAGCTAACCTAGGGTCTCACGGCCCACCCCATCGCGGACCACCTACCCAATTCCCACCCTTCCACTTTGAAGCTGTTTTTCTCAACAACCACCTATTGTATCGGCTTTTTCTAGTGTTTCCTTTGATAATTAGGCTATTGCGACTTCAATAACATCTTCAACTTCTGTAACTTCGTCTAATTCCACCTGTTGGTCGGCTGCCTCATCGGCGTATATAAATCGACGCCTAAGCCTTCGTTTGACCCTTCGTATGTTAGCTATACGGATAAAACGCTGGTTTGGAGCCTTCTTGACGTGCGCGCGGCGTTGTTTGACTGACTTTTGTAGTTTAGCTTTAAGATTTAGAACCTTTATTTTTAAATGCGCTATTTTTGTAGCCTGGTTGTCAAGGGCCTTGCCAGCCTTTTTTGAAAATAGCGTTTGACGGGGGTTTTTGAAGGAACTAAACTTCGTAGCTAGCTTCCGACTAGTCTGCTGCAAATCCTGACTTTTAGAAGGTGTTGAGATAACCAGTTTGGCTGTAATTGATAGGAAATCTGGTGTTTTTGGCCGGTCCGCTTTTGGTAGGTCTGATGGTCGTACATTTGGAACGCCTTTATCGTAAAGAATGACATATTTCGACTTTAACGCTGTCTGGCGGTCTTATGGCCATATTCCAGCTATTCTTTAGGCACGTCTAATTGTAATTGGAGTTAAAGTAGCAACTTTCGCTTTGTGATAAGCCATCAGCATGTCCATTTTTGAAGCCTTAATGCCGAGACAGGCGTTTGGTGACAACCTAAGTTTATTTTTCAGCTTTTTTTTTAACAAGCTAAAAACTTCCATATCTAACGGCTGAACAACGTAACTGCAGTGAGGCTTATAAAAGACGAGCCATATCTTGTTTCGCAAACAAGTCGATAAAAACTGGTTGTTTGTATGACTATCGTGACTGTTGCATACCAAAACCACCCAACAATTGCTGTAAAAGGCCCAAATATGTGGTATAAAAATGTCTTGAAGCTAGTTCAACGCAATGGAATTACTTGTTCATCTATTAGGTAAACAGTCAAACCGCCAATCTTTAAATAATCTATGGCTACCGTTGAAAAACCACTGTTGTTAAACATAAATGCCCTTTAAAATGACCAACAAAGGAAAAACATTACTAAAAGCACCTATATACTCAATACAAGTTATCTACTTGCCTTTTTTAACGTTACGCTTTAAAGCCACGCGTATGACAGCTTTAATAATATTTCAATGGCCGTCCCCAGTGCCTTAGCCGACTCTCATTTCGTCAGTGTTGTACCAGCGTACTAAAGGGATAATTTCAACTTCTGGCGCATCAAGGCAGTCGAAAAAGATGTTGATATTAACTGTAGTCGCGCCGTTAACGCGTTTATAGTCGATTATTTTGACTTTAGCTGACTTAACCGCTCTGTTTCAAGCCAAAAAACGCGTATGCCACTGCTTGCCTAGTACAGCAGAGTCGTTTGAAGCCTAAAGTAGCCGTTCAGCCATACGCCTAAAAGTGACTATAGCAGGCGCAAAGCCTAGTCTGGCCTGGCCAACCGCCCAATGGGTTAATTAAGCCTCAAGTTTAATAGACAAGGCTTAAAGCAGTTAATATGCCTCTCTTCGGGTCGGAATACCCTCAATGCGGCGGCGTAAATAGCTGCGGGGTACAGCCCACTTTTTGGCGGCTGTTCGTTGTAATATTCCAAGTTTAGTGTCGCGTACAGCGGCAAGCGCGCGGTATTCTCGGTCAATTAAAGGCATCGTGAGAAAGAGCAGTCAAAAACGAATAAATTGAGGGAAAAAAGAGCTTCTGAAGTCAAGTGGTTGTTGAGTTATTATATGTAAAGCGAGAGCTAAATAGCCTTATGTAGGACATCCGGAGGAATATTGGTAATACACGACAAAATGCGTTTCAGCGCGTGTAACGCGTTCAGAGGGTCCGAAACTTGCAGCCTCGTATTCGGTACGTGTGACAATCTCCAAGCCTCTACTACATCCCTTGTGATATTATTCAAGGTCGATTGACAACATTGTTAGTATACCTTTTGTGCTATTTAAACGTACTGTGTGTACTTGATTGTTTTTTGGGGAAAAAAAACTGGGCAAGAAACCAACTGGTGATATAACGTAATCAGTTTCTAAGGTTGTTACATTGTTCAAGGTTACACAATAGCTATCCACAGGGGTATGATTAGTTACACCGACTATTCCTCCGCGCCATACCGCCCCTTCGGGTTTTAGACCATCCCCGCATTACTAGGTTCGTTTCATATCATTGTACGAGGTCCTGATTTCGCCTGACATTGTATACCACTTGTTCTAGATCCTGGTCCAGCTGGTTGGGCATTGTCTCGGCGTATAGGTATCGCCGTCTAACCCTCCGTCCTGGTCAGCATTGTAGAAATGGCGTGCTACACTATACGATAGCAGATCCTTCTGTCCCTGAAGGTCTCACTCTGTTGTAAGAAGCAGAAAGGGGGATCTTAACCAGCTCGATACACTAAGGTTAGTCATCTCCGTGGCACACCACTATACTAAGAGAAACATAATCTTTTTCAAAGGATTATGATTTATCTAGGATATATACAGCCCGGTAAGGGGCATATAAAACCCCTCACAATGTTCCAGGAGCTCTTCAATTATGAGAGTATAATACGATGTGCCTAAGTAGTGCCGATAGTCGGCCAGACTTGAGTAGCTCACCATTGCTTAGAGGATGTTCTCAGCTGGGTTTTTACGCCTGTCAGAGCACGTTATAACATCCCTCGAGATCAGTGATCACAAATGACTTGGCACTAAACTATTCTTAAATCCTGCCCTCTCACCAAGGTGGAACTTGTCGTGATCAGCTCCTTATCCGCCTAAGCTATGGTATTGTCTCCCACGACAATGATGAACTTAGACAATACGTACCGAAGCTTCATTAACTACCTTGAACGGCGTCGTTGGGGAGAGCTGAGCACGTTATTGCACCCACAATTTACCAAAACTAAGAAACACTATACACCAGAGTGTCAGGTGCATTAGTCACCTATGGACCCCTAAAGTTGATATAGTGGCCTTGGGTATATATAAGGGGGTTTCCCCCCCCTTAGATATTAGAAAGCCAGGGGCCAATTGACCAACTTCACCTACCCTATTGTCACAGAGTACAAAGAGACATTTGTATATAGTTGGATAGTTGCCCACGAAGGTTTTGACACCTTCATGCAACAACAAGTGTCTTTACCTACCCCAAAGTTCGAGGTTCCTGACACCTATGGCTATTGACTCCTTACTACCTACATATATGTAACTGCTTCGAGGCTCTATTCACTCTGGAACTAATACCCCTGACACAGAGACCTTTGCTGCCGAGTCAGAGGGCCAACGACGTGCTTGAGATTGAGCTCGACGCCATTGTGGTTGATGAGAACAGTCAAAGACTAGCGCCTAGGACTATCGGGAAGCTGAAGCCATCCAGCAGGGTCCTGGGGATTGGCCCGTCAGAACACCCCCTTGTATTCGTAGAAGGGCAGTTCAACTGGTTCGTGGACGGGAAGTTGTTCAGGACCATCAGCACGCCAGATCGTGTTGCAGTCGATCGCCAATTATCCGACCCTCCTGTGTCAGAAGCCTTAGTATAGGGGTTATATGAATTCTTGTTGTCGCACGAAGAAGGCTAAACTTCTTCTTGATCTAGGCTGCAACTATATACACTTCAGGTCCTTTGTCTTCCAAGATCGTGACATCCTATCCCCTACACTCCGGACCTCATTGGCGTGCAGCCTAAACATGCTACAGCAGCCGAGACCGAACAGCGAACAGCACCAAATAAAGCCGCAGCCATCTATCGGGCGTATATTCAAAGTTTCAACGACCGCACGATGGTGGAACGATTCGGAAAGTTCGTTCGCCCTCAGATCACCTTCAACGGCTCGGTGATAACACTAGATGGGTACCGGCAGGGCTTGGATTCCTTAATTGCGGCTATGCCGGTCCACTTCGCTACCGTCCACACATTCACCGCGGACGATAAGGCCGGCCTATTGGTCTCTCAATTGGAATCCTCAGGCACCCTGGTCAAGCCATTCGCGGGCCGGGAGGCGACCAACAGCCCGGTTCTGGTATGCTGAGCACTGCACGTACACGTTCCACGATGGCAAGATCACCTGACTCTCGAGCCATGTTAACTGGGGTCGGGTTGGTCAACTGAGAATGCTTTGGTGAAGATGCCTAAGTAAGATCCACGGGACTTACAAGGTAGAGCTCTGCCTCAACTCATGGCTAGGCATTCCTATTCTGTGACATTTTGGGTGGGAGCTTCACAAAGTCAATGTTCAATGCACTATACTACACGGTACTCGGCCACACTATTTATTAATACACACCTTAGATACAGAGCAGAAAATGTTCTCAAGATAATACAATATACAAGACACCTAATAGTATGGCTCACTTATTCTGAAAAATATGGTCACCCAAAGTTGTATATAGCTTCGTAGCTAAGCCACCTGAACAGAAGACAATTTAAATGGTCAAGGTTTTAGGCAGCTATAACAAATTATGATATTTTAAATAGAGCTAATTCCAAGCACTGAAGCCAGCCCTTGTTATACTTGCAGCCTTATATTTGGGACGTGTGACACAATTTCCCTCCTTTTAGCTCGTTCCTTGAGCTGATTCAGGGTGATGAGGTGACATCGGGGGCGTTGACTTTCGGGTCGACTGGCTTGCCTAGGTGTTGACGGTGAAAGTCCTCAACGGCTGCCTTAGCGCCATCGCCGTAGAAGTGCTCATATGGTTCCCAGGTCCAGTGCCTTTTGGCCGGCCAACCTTCCCACTTGACCAGATACTTGACTTGCCCTTCGGTCTCAATGGAATCCATCACTTCCTCCACTTCATAGTCTTCTGCAGTCTCGTCTTCGGGACATGTGACAACGGGAGTGTAAGGAAACAATCCCTTTCTTACATACTGAGCCATTGGAACCTGAGGTTGAGAAGGCGAGTTTTGATGGTGGGTACGAAAAAATACAGGTAGCCTCGGTGATATAGCTTTGAACTGCCGAATCTGTGGATAATGGTGTGAGTTTAGCTGCTCTTGGGGATAATAAACGAATGGGCTTGGTAGCATGGCTTCGTACCTCGGAATTCGAGGGCTGTAACCCCGATATGACTCTGGTACCATGGCTCCGACGCTCTGAGTCTGATGGCCATGATCAAGATTTCGCTGTCTCTGAGTTTGAATAGGCGGCTTTGATGTGGCTTGTGCCTCTGCTCCCGGCTGCTCCGCAGGTTGACCTCCAACGCCCATGAAAATAGATGAGCTATAAGGAAAAACAAATGGCCCTTTAGCCCCCGTAGCGTTCTCTTCTTGTGCTGGTGCCTCGGCTAATGTTTGTATCCGAGGATCCTCTTTCTGACCTGTAATATGAATGAATCCGGGGATCTCATTGTCGACCTTATCGCCATTGAACCTCTCAGAGGCTTTTTCTAGGTCGAAATAGAGCTCGATCACAATGGAACTTTCGTCCTGAGTCTGCATTACGTCGGACATTTTGTACTTACCTTTGTTGGAATTCGCGTCTGTAAC
Source organism: Xylaria arbuscula (assembly GCA_022385695.1). Classification (NCBI taxonomy): domain Eukaryota; kingdom Fungi; phylum Ascomycota; class Sordariomycetes; order Xylariales; family Xylariaceae; genus Xylaria; species Xylaria arbuscula. Next base: position 305,167 of record MU279372.1, read on the forward strand.
AGCGTCAGAAGAGTGGCAGTTTCTCGCAGAGAGTTTAATGAAAACTCCATTTTCAGAGTCTTTGTCTTATCTAGGCTGTAAGCTTCTATTTAACCAAGTACTAGTAGTATTGCAGAATTACAAAAAAGGCATTGTATTCTTTGTGCCACACAAACATGCTCTTTTCCAACTCACAACAAAAGCGTCTTTAGGTGTGTAGCCATAACAGCATAAAGACATTGTTCCCCATACTGCCAGTTGGTGGGATTGAACCAGGTTCACTCTCAAACCAACAGATCGCGAATGATTCTCAGCTTCAATGACTTAGACAAAAAGAAGAACCCGGAAGCCGCTGCTGCGTTAGCACTAAGCAGATATATAAATGCATAAAGAGGCTGTATTGACTTTTTGGACACACGACACAGAATAGGTACATATCGTGACAGTGCAACTTCCAGCTGGCTTAATCAGGGCAACTAGCTCACCTAGACGTGCCATTGTAAAACCTGTCAAGGGCTATAGTCACTATGGACCCTAAAGTGGATACGGTGGCCTTAAGTAGGTACTTATATATAAAGGGGGGTTTCCCCCTTAGATATTGGAGGGCCAGGGGCCAATTGACCAACCTTCACCTACCTTATGGCTATTAATCCCTTATGCCTACCTGCTATATGACTGCTTTAAGGCTTCTATTCGCTCTGGAACTACTACTCCTGACAAAACCCCAGGCGTATTATATCTCTACCAAGTAAGTAAACTATATCGATTGTACAAGTTATTATAAAATATTAAACCTTAAACAAATAAAAATATTTAACAAATTACTGATTTACTAAAATAGCTGAAATGAATTTCTGCTGGGCTTAGTCTGGCATGTGTAGGGATTTTCGACAGCATACCTAGGGGGCTAAGGACTACCTACCATATGAATGTTTGTACTGTACAAGGTAGGTAGGTGTATACGTAATGTATGTGCCCGCTAATTGCCTAATGGGCTGAGGTATCATGGTTGCATTTATTATTGTACCTTTTCTTAATCTTTATTTCGCAGACGCAGGTACATTAACCATTGTAGCAGGTCACTGCCTAAGTGCCTGCTAGGTACTTATAGGTAGGTAGGTAAGTAGCTGAATCTTCAACGCATTTTACCAGTTTGAGGCACCAAAGTTAAACAACAACGCTGGCGGCATCACATATTGTTTTCTAACGTCAGACCAATTGCCTGACTCAGATTTAGGTAATTGTGATCTGTGCTCTGCATTTCATCGTGACGTGATCCAGAGCATCGCATTTAACCAATTATATCACGCATCGAAGTGAGTCCATGCCATAAGCAAAGTTTCTCACTAATATGAAATGCCGCGCATGCTGCTTTAGAGTACTACAACTGCATATGGTGCTTCGATGTCCGTTATCGGCTCTATATACACCTCTGGCTCTACCTCCTTTCAAAGCTCTTTCCTCCTCGCCAGGCAGATTTATGAGCATCAAATTTCTTTCCGAGAAGCGACCGCATGAGAATAGTCTTAGTGGAAAAGAGGCACTCAGCTGAGACTCTTGTCGATTTCTAGGCGGTTCGGCGTCTCTGAAGAGCACCCATCGCGTCAATATCATCAACATCGTCAACACCATCCCCATCCTCGACATCCACTTGGAGCGGCATCGAAGTAACAGATGAGGTGTTGTCCACCAAAATGGGACAAGTGAAGGCGCTGTGCATGCCCTCAGACGTGGCGCTGATGCCCATGATCTGGAGTGCTGGCTGCTGAACTTGAGCGACCGTGATGATGGGATCTTGCGATGCTTGTTGAGTCTCATGCGAATCTCTATGGGGCTTAGTGACATCCCAACCAACATCCTCGAACACAACGCAGCCGATGATTGAACCGCCCGAGACCTGTTCAGTTGCAACACGAGTGCTGGATGCCATGGTATCATCTAAACATACTTCGTTATCAGCGACTGTGTCCGACCTACCACAGAACGGAGGAAAGTTTCTTGGTTTGATAACGAGTTCATCCATCAGACCCAAATGATATAAAGAAAGATCAGGTGGTGCAGTAGTCACGGAAGATTCGATATTGTCTTGTAGGGAGGTCAAGGTAAGTTGAGTGTTCGTGGTCACGGGTATCTCGGTGCCCTGGGGATCAACCGCATTTGGAGCACCCTGGTGTTCGCTATCGGGGCATTCAGTCGGGTAAGCAGCGGAAGATTGTGCTATGGGACTGCTGGGAAACTGTGCCCCAATATTTGGCAAGTAGTGTTCGGGGACGTGAGTGAAACCAGACAGCTCTGTTTCTTCGCCTGTTGCACTGCCTGGCGCATCAATACGCTGAATATGGCGGGACGAGCCGCTGCCTTGTTCCTCATTCAAAGAACTTGTCGGACTCAAGTGGTCAGAGCTTCGTTGAACTAATCGACCTTGATCGCCTGCATGTTGCCCCTCGTCTTCTCCACGTCCAGGGTTAGGCTGGGCGCGTCTTCGATTAGTCCACCAACTCGGTAGACACGGCCCCCAGATGGCAGCAGAGATTCCGCCTATCCCCGTGATAATTGCGATCAAGAGTCCAATGATTTGATAGGCGCCTGGGGAGATTCCCGTGGAAAATAGATGCATCGAGACTGGACGACGGGTCGATGTCAGTGAACTCGACCATCAAGGGGTATACAGCACTGCGGCGCTACACTCACGTGATGCTATATCAGAGTAAGAGCTCTCCTTGCCAATGGGAGGACTCTGACTGAACACAGGTTGTGCTTCAATCACCAAAGGCGCTTGCAGAGCCATAAAGAAGATGATACTATGAAAAGCCGCACGCGAGATCCTCAGTCGCCGACAGAGAAACGCTCCATCATTACTATGAGCAAGCAGCACAGCCAACGACTTGTCATGGGCCGTCTTGTCGCACAAGCGCTTCAGGATGCATACGAGATCCATGAAAGGACGATAAAGGAAGACGAGTATTGAGTCAAACAACACCATGTTTAGCACTTCCATGGCAAGCACCATAGCCATCGAGGGGTGGAATGAGTACATCATCATCCACAATTCTGCGAGTGGCTGTCATGTTTCAGCGATATCGGATTCATTTTTTTTAAGTTGAGGGGCATAGCAAGCTTACCAACGTGTGTAGAAACATTCCGACCAGATATACACGGGAAGAATTCAACACCGTGAAGATGCAGTGCAGGCAGTAGACAGGGAACAGGAACGAAGACCGAGGACTGAATATGAAGAGGACTCCTCAAGTAGAGGAAGAGATGAAGTTTTATAGAAGGGGCTGGGATAGATTGGAATGGACCTCTTGGTAGAGCTGATGGCACCTTCGATCAAAGACAGTCCGAGGATTGAGCAGTTCGGGGCTTAAGCTCCTGCCGGACGAAGTGTCAGTTCGTTAAACTGTTTGGGAACTCATGCAGTCTCAATCTTGTGGGAGTGACGCTAATGAGGATGTGAAGTTTCATACAAGTGTGGAGCTGTCGAGCTTTCCACATCATGACAATAGAGCGAAACAAGAGAAGCTCGCAAGAGTTGGAAGAAATGAGGGGGCGAGCATGCGTGCCAATCTCTTCAGTGGCCAGGCACCATCACGTACCTTACACCAAACTCGAGCTTCGATCGAAGGACTTCAGGTCATAAACCCACTGCTGTCTCTGAACCATGCAGGCAAAATGGAGCGACACAAGATGAGAGCCAGTGGTAGTGATAGAGAATAACAGGAACGGCGAGGGAATGGAATCAGAATTCACACTAGGGGTGGTGGTCGACTCCTCAACGAAAGCGGGATGATACTGGCATAGCTATGGGAACCCAACGAGAGAGCGTGGCAGAGCATGTCATAGTGGGTCTACTGAGAATGAAGGCAGGTTTTGCCATGCTGTCAACGCAGTATAAGCCATTCATCACCACTGAAGACCAGTCGCAGAGGCCTGCCGGGAGTTGCCGCCATGGAACGGCCAACTTACCTCGATATTTAACACACTTGTACCGACTGCCCTAGCACTAGCCTGTTCTCAGGACGATTCTTCACTGCTCTCAGTTGTCGAATTCGAAATGTCGGTAGGACTAGTTCGAAGGCTTTGGAATCACCCGCTTCCCCCATTCAAACGCCGAGCAACCAACACAATATATTCGGGCGGTGTTAATGAACAGGAGTGAAACAAGTTCCCGCCATGGCATACCCACCAGCACTCCTCGAATGGTCTCAAAGGTCTAATTGAATTCACCCTGTATAAATGTCATCAAAGTAGCCGCACTACATTCGTTGCGAACTTTGGGTGGTACGTGGCTGTGTTAGGCTTATACAACCATGTACGCTTCGCAATAGTGATGGGAGCTTAGATGGATTAGTTATCAGAATATTCCCCTCAAATGCTCCCCTATCAAATCTGGTCTGTTTTCTTGCTTCCTCCTATCTTCGCTTCACCACGTCTTGTAACACGACATGCACTAGCGCCTACGGCTGAGTCCTAGGTTGACTCGCCCAACCTTTTCTTCTACTGCTCTTGCGAATTTCGAACTTGCAGTATTCTTAGTACATATTCCCGATCGTTCTACCGAGGACCAACACCTGACCGTTATCGACTCGTTAAATTGCCCGCACTGGCGAATCTATCATCATGTCCGGTGTAAAGTCGATTGATAGGTCTTCGCCATCCTTGCATCTAGATTCCGAGCCCGCCAGTCAAATACCCACGAAAATGTCCCTAAGGTGTTTCGAGGAAGCGGCAACGCGGCCAGGATTACGATTACGGAGAAACCGAACGCGATCGTGTTATTGACGGTGACGAAACCATCACGGCACCTCGCGTACCCCTTCTATACTGCCGATCCGTCGGTTCCAGATGATCAAAGCATGCACCTGTCCTGGGTTCCGCGACATATCTCGGGTGAAGGGCGTATATGACGCTTCCATATGGCTCAGGGCGTTTCAGTGATGGCATGAAACGTTTGACGACACCGCCAACTACGCCGAGCGATCATATCGCCAACAGCATCGACCAAGACACCATGTGCAAGATAAATAGTCGAAAATGGACTTATGGTCCTTCTGAAAAGGAAAAATGGAACCAAGTATAGAAAATAATATTCCCAGATTATAAACTACCAGAGTCTCCATGTAATTGCATATAGTCTCTCTTTTTTCTTCACCCCCTTTCATTTTCCTCTTTCTCTTTTCTTTTTCTCCTGCTAACAACTACGATCCGAACAGCAACGAACAGACATCAGTATTACGAACACATCAAGAGCCTTTCTGTCCAACATTCGACACCTCGAAAATCAATTGGCTTGCGATCTTACTGCCGGATTGATTAATGAGGGCTTCTTAAAGAACTGTGCTGCTACTAGGGGTCTTGTCGCGAAGTGTGTCTCTCAGAGTATATCCGAGCATCGAGGAATTGACATCACTAAGCCTTTCTTCTAAAATTGGCTACGGCGAACGCCTATCGATTTCAACACAGAGAACTTCACGGCCGACTTACTTGGCTGCGTGTAGATGGTACGAAATACCCCCAGCGTGTTCCAGCCTCAATTCAGAAGAGACTGTAGACTTGAACCTTTTGCGCGCTCAGAATTTGGCCTAATGTTCACCTAGTATCCAATCCAGACCCAATCCTCAACGTCAATAGCTTATTGGAGCCCCTTCATCCTTCGACTAAATTCAATGCTCCATACGCTTACATTTTTGACCGACATATCAAGCAAGACATATTCATATAGGGGGGCACAATGAGAGGAGCCGGACACCGACCTTAGTGGAAGATTTTGCTTGTATATGACTTGTACGCTACTGGATATTGCTCCTTGTATCTATTCTGATTCCCATGTCAGGCCAAATCGATTCTTGGCTCCTGATCTAATGCACACTTTTAGACATCAATTGCACATATACATATTTTCTTAATATTGATATGTAGTCGTAGCTTTTCTTACCTAACTATGCGCCCACCTTCTGAAAAGGCCCGCTCCAACTCTGCCGCTTTTGCTGATATAGGGGGATATTGGTAGCCATTTGACTAAGCTGTAGGGAAGCTATGAGAATGTCTTCGCTGCACCACTATTGAAGAGAAGTAGTGTCCTTTGAAAGTTCGATATGAGCCTGAGATGAAGCTGCTGAAATTGTCATTGCTATTTACCTTACCATTGCCTTGCCTCGCAGCTCTAAGAAATATTTGAGAACATCCTGCTTTAGCTTCGGTATAGTAGGCATAAGTAAAGATTGGTTCGATAACAGTATCTCGACATCGTAATTATGAAGCTTTTGTTCAAGGTCCACGTCAGTTGTGCCTTGTACCTACCATATCTGTAGTCAATATTTGTCAATCCCCTTTCTGATTTTGCTCATTTCTAGCTCAAATAGTTTACAATTAGAGTAAAACGAAGGATTATTTAGAGTAGTTCAACCAATAGTCATTCTAAGTACCGGTTTTTGGTTTTTTCTTCTTCTTTTCCTTCCCCCCTTTTCAAGTAAAGACGGGGTAACAAGTGCTCTGCTGAATGATAAAGCCAGTGCAGCGGTCTTGCTGATTCTATTTTTTAGCAGCGGCAATTGATTTAACCATCAACGCCTCGACTCCATATACTACGTACGTATCATCGGTAAATAGGTAACGCGGTAGTAATTAAATGTTATAAAACATCGCAATATGTGCAACTAAATACAAAGTTGTAAAGTAAACATTCTCCCTAATATCTTATCAAGCTAACACTCCATACTAACTACATATCAGTCTCACAATTCATTGCTCTCGCTCGAACTATTACTGGCGAAGAGGTTGTTGATGTCGACCGTACCCCCCAGCTCAACTCTATCCGCAATCTCATCAGAGGTGAGCGTAACCATGGAGCTCTTCAGCCATGCGTCCATGCCATGTTGGTCCGGGTTTCTGAATTCCATTGTTCTCGCCGGCAAGGCTCGAGTACATTCTGTCAGCTGATTAATATTGTTAACACCCAGCAAGCTGAGACGGATATATGCTCTAGCATAGTCCTATAAGCCGCGTTAGTCAGCGTCATTCTCAATTACAATATGGCAATGCGCCCTGGCCACTCACTTCATTCCAATGAACCTGTCCCCCAGAACCAAGAAAAGAAATCCATTCCGATGTTGTCACGGAATATTTAGCTAAGGCTACATCACTCGGAAACTTGAAGACTCGCTCCGGCGTGTTGACTGTGCCGTATGTCTCCTCGTAGTAGAGCACATCCCAAACGCCCGGGGTGCTATCCTGGGGATCACCCGCTCTAGTTACGTTGGTAAGTCGCTGTTGGCTCGTCGTGTGGGCACCGATCAGCGCAACGAGAGAATGGGGGCTAATGGTCTTGTCTCGGAATAGTCGTATGAGATCTACCGCTTCGGAAAAGGGGCTGGGTAGAAGCTCTACCTTATTCACAACAGCGGAGTCTACACGGCCTACGAAGGACCGAACTCGAGGACCAAGGGGACAGACCACGGTAGCCACATTAGCACCCATTTCTGAGACATGTCAGCATTTTGCCATTGAAATTGCGATTGGTCTTAGGGTTTGAAAAGAATCCAAGTCATTTAGACGATAAAAGGAAATGATTCTGCTCACTATTCAAAACATCAGCATCATGTCATATATATAACCCAGATATATAAATCAGTGTACATACCGGATCATGTCAGCCATAGAGATATCGAAGCCCTTCTGGTTGTGCCATTCATCATACCAAGCAAGCATCTGAACGCACATGTCCTCCAGGCCGCCGTTTTGCGATAGGGTATACTCGTCAGTAAGACATATAGACCCATCAGCACCTCCACCTTCAGAAGAAGTGGTCGTAGACCAGGCTCCTGCATCGTGAAAGCCGAGACGGATAGCCATCCGGGCCCATTTGGTGCATCGACCTGATGCTCCTCGAAACAGGTCCGTCATCTCGTCCGCTATATACTTCCAAACACAGCATGTATCTTCGGAGCAGGCCGTGGTGTTCAATGCTGGGACTTGGGCATAGGAGACGTCGCTCTCGGGAGCGCCGTAGTTTAAGAGCAGCTCCGTAATATCGCGGCCTACTTGCGTTAGGTCCGAAGATCTCAACGTGACGAGATCACCAAGTAGCTGGAAGGAGTCGTCTCCCGCGTCGTTGCCGACATTATCCAGGTCGGCAGGATTGTTAACATCGATTTTCGTCAATTGCTTCAGTCTAGGGAAGCCTGGCAAAGCATCCACTGGGACCGATGCAATGATCGTCCCGAGTGTTGCAACGGCAGTATAAGAACGCATTGTTATGTATGCTTGGGATTCTTCAAACTGAGGGGCGCGGCCGATAGATGCTGCATGCAGAACGAGCGTGTTTGAGACTTGAGAAGGTGTCGGCATGCGATGAATATCAACCAGTAGACTCCCTTAATACTCAGAGGTTTTCAGCTATAGGATTGGAGCAAATAACACTCGAGAAGTGTTCAACTCTACAGGACCAGGTCTGGCCCATTGAAACACATCACATCATGAGTGCTATGAAAATTGCCAAGACAGAATACGCCAGCACCGTAGACAGCTTGCGTCTTGGCCAACCATCTCACATGCCTTATTCAATCATCTGTTAAGGCGCCAATAACATAGTATCACACCATTTCAGCCTTAACACCGATATTATAACAAGGGATAAGGCTGTCCAACGAGGTGAAATGAACCTACTCTTCGTATCGGCCCCGCGAATTCACAGAGCTTCTCGTCGAGCTGCCTCGTCATACTGGATACTGAGCCTGTTTTCTCATAAGAAAGGGTACCCAGCAGCGAGATCATCACGAGAGCACGTGTGCGCTGAGACAGGGGGGAGGCATCTCAGAGGGGCTAGAATCCTCGCTCAATAGTTGACAGCCTTCTCCTCAAAGCCAAGAACTCTCTCCAACGGATCTGCACACCTTTCTCCCAAACAGAAGAGATTGCCGATCCCGGATTGTCTGCTTGATAATCGGTATATGTTGAACATGGGTGTCATGAGGTCAGGATTAATCAGGTGAAAGCCTCTTGGAGATCGATGCTACCGTCTTCAGGGGTAAGTGGAGGAAATTCAAGAACGGTGGGCCACCCCACATCACGAATTAAAGTCACCTTCTAGGCATCCCAGTATCCCGGGAGGCGATTTTCTGTACCATGGGAGCCTGGTCGTTGAGTGCCATTCCTATGAATATCTACACTTTGCGACGTAAGACCACAGTGTGATGATTTCTCGCGATGTGCTGCATCGGGAGATCGACCATGCTATCCTGGTTAGATCTACCTTACGGGTTTGCGTAAGTCAGAGCAGATATGCCTTCGCGGAAGCCAGATGATATATACCACCCTATATATAGGGTCGGGATACCAGATAGGCAAACCGTACATAGCTAAGCCTGCAGACGGGAACTGCAGCACGCTCTCACCTTGGCGCCAAGACAGAATACCGAAAGGTCCCGCTCGGTTCGCGACGGATCACGATCACTTCATCGAGCTGTAGCTCCGGTCTGCTCCTTCTAAGTGAACAACTAACTGTTAAGGCATGCCAATTGGACTAGGGATAAACATAGAGATATAGCGGACGCGTTCTTCTCACGTTCTCCCTGGCGCGAATGTGACGATACATGTGCATTCTCATCATCAACCTTGCCGGTGGCGCAAGCTGAAGCGATGTCAGGGCGGGGATAAGATCCCGTCTGTATCTTGCGGGAGAGGTAGGTTCAGGGACTAGGGTGCATGGATTAATCACATCGCGAAGAACATGGGCCTATCCGCAGCGGGAACTAGAACGCTCGCCGGCAAGAATGTTGAGTCCTATCTAGCTATGTAGCTTCTGTCTCTTGGGTATCATGTCTTCTCTCAAAAATAGAGGTAGTATACTTATCCCATCATAGTGTCCGCAAGCCAGCTTGCATCGCCTTGATGTAAGTAGAGGCCCCCGAGTCTTCTCCTAAGCTCCATCCCACTACAGCAACGTCAGCGATCATTAAACAATGTAACCAGGTTCAGGTAGAGGTAGCAAGACTTACTGACACCACCCAATCCCTTAGCTTTGACAATCTGCTCAAACTTTCGAGCGACGAAGTCCGGTGTATCCCAAGTCCAGAAATAGGATGTTGAGGGATCCCAGTACCATTGCCCACCCAGCGCGTCATCTACCTTGCCGCTCGCAAGCACTGGGACACCCTGTGAGAATGTTTTCGCGCCGGAACGGCCGGTATCAAGCCCGCTAGCATCTTCGAGGACTGCAGTTTCACAGTCAACAGGCTCCGTACACTTTTCAATGGTCTCAAAGTACTTGGCGTAGAACGCGATGCCCAGATTCATCTTGGCTGGGTCCATTCCGAGCTCGATATACTTCTCAACAGTGTTGAGTGACCCTTGCACTGAGGTATGGTGTTGGGTAGTGTTGTCGCGTCTTTATTGGACTAGATTAGCAAGCCATCTTCTTCACTTGCAGACAAAGCACCTTACCTATTCATCAAATCGTACGTCATGACCTATCGTAGGCGTTAATACCACCTTTCGGCTCTTGAAGTACTCTCCTTCACTCACATTGACGATATCAACAGCATCGCTGATCGCGGGGACCTTCTGAGGAGTGAAGGCGATGAAGTCTCGCTCTAAGCCAGGGACAGCAATACTCAGTTCCTTGCCACCTATAGCGTCTTTAACCGCTCGCAAGAGCAAGGGGTAGTTGTCTATTTCGTCCACCTTTCCCGAGTTGGGGTTCGTTTTATAATCGTTTCCGTTTCCACCCGGGTACTCCCAATCGACATCTACACGTGTTTTCCGATATCAGTATAGAACCCATAACAGATAACGAGGTCCAGCTCACTACGCACCAACGCAGTCGTAGCCATGGGCATCGAGGACAGTAGCAACATTTTTGGCGAACAGTGCTCTGGTCTTTTCCGTTTTTTGCCCAGCTGAGAAGCCGGCAGTAAAGCCCCAGCCACCGATAGCAAGGCAAATCTTGACCCCTTGATCGAAGGACGTACGCAGGCCTTTAGGGTCTACAAACGGAGTGTAGAACCCCGCCGGCTCGGTTGTGAATAGAAGGGGGTCGGCGAAAGCGGTGATGACGTGAGTGATTCCGGCCGTGGTATCTTTCGAGGGGGATGCCGTATGCCACTGATCATAGTACATAGCAAATCTAGGAGCGGCAGCAGCAGCCATACTTGCCATACTGGCCGCCGCAACAGATTTAGAAAAATGCATGACCGCTCAATTATAGGGAATATATGAAGGGAAAAGATATATGTTTAGAGTTGTGTGATAGCTAGAGATGCGTGATAGTTTGATTACTCAGGCAGATTTAGGTTAACTTCAAGGTCTGGACACTCATCTCGCCAACACGGTTCTCCGTTGACTTTATACTTCTCTCTAACTCAGTAAATCAAGGATGACGTGTTTCTCATGTTTGTTTTGTTAGTACTACAGTGCTACGGCTTCCACAAACCGGTATGTGCCACCGATCATCCTACCCGTCCTACGGAGGAATCTCGTGCAAAGATAGTGATCATCATGCCTTGCGAGACGCATTGTGGCAATTGGAGTCTCCTTTAGCCCTGCCACTTTGCATTGTACTAGTTTAGGTAGTTCTTAGCACTCCCTTAGCACTCCCTGAACCCGTCAATGGTTTCAGTAGATCGATCGCAGCTTACCGCACATCGCGATTTACAGGATCAAGTCATAGTTCCCATCACCGACCTCCTTCTTGAGCCGTCGTCGTATACACTACACTATGTGCAGTTTATAATAAGTGTATAATTCGGGTGGCTGTGCCATCTTCTAAACCTGAAGCGAGCCCATCAGCATTCCAAGGCTCGTCTCAGAACTCTCATGCGGTGGCGTGGGATAGCTTAGCAGCCACGTGAATGCCAGCTCTAAGAACAAAAGAGATTAAACAGTGGAAGTGGTACAGTAGAAGGTTGATTGAATGTAATTGATTAATTGGCCTTGAGCTGCGCATTCCGATGAGCCAAGAATTCAACACCAACCCTGACTTTACAACAGCCTGCGAAAAATCATGCCACATTCAGTAATCAGAAGAGCGAGACTGAGCACCGACTGAGCAAGAAAGTGGAGAATGGGATTTGTGTACTATCGTGGGTTGAGCGCGAGAGACAGATGCCTATTGACCCAGAGTACACGGTAGCAGCAACGCGATAGTAGTGCTAATCTATCCCTGAACGTACGAGCCACAACCCATCGCCGGTATCATTCCATTGGAACGTGTCATTTACCAAGCTCAGCTACCTATACTCTAATCAGTTAATGTAGATCGAAGATGCATCAGAATCAATACAGCCTTAAAGAAGGGTCGGTCTGAGTTGTCTTACATTTCAAATTATAAGAGTACCAACATATCCTATTCAAACTCGGACAATCTACTTCGACACTGGAAATCTACTTACTTGTACAAGAGTGCCAAAAACCCCGCGATATCATTGCCATTTCCAGATATTGTTCCTCAGTTTGAAAAATATCTCACTGACTGTTGCATTCCGTGACCTATGAATTCTTATTGCTAAAGCGAAAGCCTAGTGATTGAAATCATCTTCAAATTTAACAGTTGATACTTATGTAGCCTTTGCTTGCCATCACGGGGGTATCTAATTCATTCAGCCTAACCCATGTGCTTGAAAATACCATAACGCCCTTTTCAACGCCATTTTGACTGTTGTTTATGCTCCATTTATCGATCTCGATCCTGAGTCTCTGGGTAATAACAGCCACCCGCAAGAACAAGATTCATTCGGGTACACTGAACCTTTAAGACAGGCGTCTTCTTTGTCGGAAATGCACTAATTTGGTCAGGGGTAATCATCACTTCCTTGCCTTTCTTCTTCCCAGTGCTTGGGTTGCTAGTAGGCTGAGCCACAGTCCCAGCCTGTTTGCCCTCACCTTGTGTACCTGCAGCCACTATGGTGCCATCACCATCCTGCTGGTTCACAGGGCGGCTGCCTTCGGCAGGCATATCGACATCCCACACACGTACTGTATTATCTTGGCCGCCCGAGACGAGGACATTGCTTTCAACACTGAAGCTAAGAGACCAGATGCCACCTCGCCCATGGCCACGGCAACGTTTGATTCGAGTTGCTTTTTCGATGTCCCATAGAAAGATGTTGCCCCCAATATCAGCAGAGGCAAGAATTTTGCCATTCGGGGCGCACTCAAGCGCTGAAATGTAGTCTGTGTGACCAGTGAAGACTCGCACACATTCTCCCCTGGCTATGGACCACATACGAATTGATTTATCCGTCTCATCTGAAGCAGAAAACACATAACTCCCGTTAGGATGCCACGCAACCGTGGAAATCGGAGTGTCATGACCAATCAGTAGTCGTACGGCGGAAGCGTGATCTTGGGCCCATATTCGTACGGTCTTGTCCCAGCCACCAGTTACGAAATAGTGCCCATGGGGGCTCCATGATAAACTTGTGACTGGGCCATCGTGACCCTTATAAATGCAGAGACAGGTCCATATATCTAGAGACCACAATCTGACTTGTCCATCTGCTGAACATGAGAGCAGTAGTTTAGAATCGGTATCTGGCTTCGGTTCGCCTTCGTAGAGGTTGCGGTCTATGTTTCCAATCGCATCCGAGAACGCAACAGCGTATACCGGAGCAGAGTGACCAATGAGTTTCCGATTATTCACCTTCATGTCTTTTTCTGGGGCTAAGGAGGAGTTGAGGGACTTCCCGTCAAGAGACCATACTCGAATGTACGATTCTGTAGTCCCTACTGCCACAAGCTGTTGATCTTTTGAGAAATCTATACAGGAAAAGCTAGCCACAAGGTCAGAAGCGAGATTCGGCAAGTGCGGGAATCTCATACTTACCTGCCAAGATGGTTGTGAAACGTGAACATGCAAACAGAAAGGGCAGGTCCGGCGCCACCAGTGCGGCCCTCGATTCGAAAACGGTCACGATTTTCACGCACTTTTTGCATTTCGATCACCACATCCCTAGCGCGCGACGGAGGGTACGGTATATCTGTCCGCTGAGGGGAATCCCCCGCCTCTTTCTTAATGGGGTGCATTGAATTGAACTCATCAACAAGGCTTGGTATGCCATCTTTGGGCGGATGAAGGCGATCCTCCTCTTCTAGTTCAGCAGCTACGTCGTCCCGCAACTCACCGTCCAGGGGAAACGGCCCCAGTTTCAATGCCGCTTGGTTCTCTAGGATATCGCGGTTTGCTACTCCACTGCGAGTCGCAAGACCAGGTATCCCTTCTTGGATATCTACGTCATCGAGTTCCTGGTTACGAGCGCGTCGATAGATGGCTTCGAAACTGAAGGGCTCAATGGGACCACGATCGACAGAGTCCACACGGCAGTGCTGCTGAATGATATCTAGAACAATAGCTCCGCATTGATCTATCTCCCGCTCCAAAAAATGAAAGAGATGGCCGGTGAGCGATTTATTAATGGGGATAACGTAGCGATTCTCGCGGTAGAGCTTTGCCATCGGGTTCTCCTGGACATGAGGAACTAGTGTTATGACTTCTAGTGCTCTCAGCTCATCTATGCGTGAAGTTTCGAAACGGCCACGGCACTTTTGCATGAATTCTTTGGCGTGAGCAGTCGACCCTTGTGCTACGAGTCGAAGGTAAGAGTAGACAAACAGTGGCCACATAACCTTGCCCAGCTCAAACTGCAAACATTGTGAGATACGGACGTTATAGGAGGGAGGATCATAGTGTTACTCACCTTGTACAGGTCAAGGCCGTTGTCGACCCATCTCTCGAAGTGCTTGAATGAGTTGAGATACTTCCCTGCGGGATATAGTCTGTCTGATGCTGTTCCATCACTGTTCTGGTGAGGGCGCCCAATTTCATCCAGATCTTTCACTTCTTGGCGGAAGATTTCCTCTGTACGCTTGTATCCTTTTTTAAGCAGATAATCTGTGACCTAGTGAGATATTAGTTAGTACTTTACAATCACATCAGTTTCACAGCAAGGCTGTAAGGACGATTAGACTGAGGAGAGTATAATAATCAGGTGACAGTTGCAAGCGAGAATGTATATCGCCCTTGAATCAGGATACATCAATATAGCTTGAATGTTTGCATGTCATGTGTTTGTCACTTCGACTGATCATGGTTACATGGGCGAATGAGTTGCCTCCTCACTCGCGTATCATAAGAATCGTCACCGATCAACTCCACAGACTAGCGTCCTTTCCGGGGCGGCAAGAATAGAGTGGATGCCATTTCGGGCCAAATCAATAAACAATCGATGATTGGGACGCGGGCTATGGTGTTCTCTGTGCTCCCACAGCACGGGCTCATCACAGAAGTCGGCAGAACACATGCAATGAAGAGGCGTGAAGCGAGGCAAGGCTGGAACAAAGCAAGCACTTACAATCTGGTTTAAATTCTGAGGATTGTTGGGTGGCGGGACCACGGGCGGCGGTATTGCCGTCGTCGAGGTGACTGGTGCTGTCGTCGTTGTGGGCGGTGCCGTGCCGGCGGACGCAGCCTGACCAGCCGTTCCTGACGCGGCTGCAGGCTGAGGCGTGAAGCTAGCACCCGACGTAGCGCCAGCTGAAGGCGGGCCGGTGTTGGACATGATAGGCAACCCCGAGGATGCCTAAATGGCCAGCTTTCGGAGTGACGCAAGGCCGACACGTGCGGGTGTCCGGCGTTGCGGAGAGACGGGGGAGATGGAATGGGTCGGGGTTGGCGAGGAAGCGAAGAAACAAGTAAAGTTGGATGTTGACTGCGTAGTTGAGGCTCAAAATATGGAGGATGCACTTTAAGACAGCGCTAGTGTGATAGTGCTATTTTGGTAAGCAGGGGCCGGAAGTAACTGATACCTCCTCCTATATGTATGCTTGTGTATGCGACGGGCTCAATTTACACTTCTCCAACGTGTACATCTAAATCACAATTGAGAATATGGATTGCATATTTTTATTGATATATGATTTCATTTTATCTGGGCCTTTTCTTAGAGACCGCTACCTACATTGTTTTCGGTGTTGATATAGTTATTCGTTTACTGTGTTTAGCTATCTTATCTTTACGAATGGACCAGCCTAAGCGCCTGCAATCACATGCTCAAGCATACCTACTTTGAGCTAATGTTGCCAGTTAAGATATTAGATTTAAAGTTACCGTATTCATTATCAATTTCATTGTTCGTCGCATCAATGCTAATAGTTGTTCGCAAAAAGCTTCGAACAGATTTGAATAGGCATATAGGTATTGAGTACTTCTATTTTGATTATCCGGCACAGACCACCCCAGACCTAGTAGGGGCTGGGACAATCCCTACAGCTACCACCTGGGCAAGCTCTAACCAACCACTATGTAAATATGTACATTGTCATAATTTACAGCAAGCCCTCTACCTAGATTTCTCACAATTCGACTCTCAACAATTCATATGAATGTTAAAGTCCCTGATTTTCCATAGACAAAATTCTCTTGCTGAGGAATTTCTGCGTCATCGTTTTGCTCTACTCACATTAAGCTCTTCCTGTTAAACCAAGCCATTCAGCCACGATAGGTCTCAGCGCTTTCCACGTTGGGTTATCACCACAATGGAGACAGGCGGACAGCAGCAGGCGTTCGTTCCGTTCACCAAGGCAGAGCGAATTCAGCAGTTGGGCGATATTGACAAGGTTTGCACCGAGCAGTTCGTATCATAGCATTTCCTCACTAACATCTGAAGAAAATTGTGAGCCTGTTAAGATCCACCGGCCAAGCTATACAGTGCCTCGGAAAGAGAGTAGTGCCAAATGAAGACGTTCCCATGACCAACAGCGACCCGAATCAGCACTTCAAAGAATCCATGGATGAGTTTATGAAAACGCTGCGAGAGGTAAATGTCGGCATGAAGCGCCAAATCTGGGGGTTGGAAGAAGCCGGCATCATCTCGCTCGCTAAGAAGGAGGTCAATACTAGGGAAGAGGGCGGGGAGGTGCAGGCAAGCAATGCCCGTGTCGGGCTTCTGGAGCCGGACGGAAACGGAAAGATTGGTGGCCTGGATGTCGGTTGGCTCAACAGTCGAAGCAACAGAGTTGAAAAGGACATGGAGGCCGATCTTTGGCAAGAGGCTGAAGATATTCTGCAGCGACTCATCGCACACCAGCGGCAACACGCGAATGAGGAAGCGAACGACAACATGGCATCTTGAGATGATAGATACTCTCAAAGTAATCGGCCGTGGCCAGAATCTGTGGCAATGACGAGTGCCTTGCAGCTACTATATCAAGCTCAAGGAGCGCGACATGTTGCATAACGGTACAGTCAATGTCCGTTAAGGCTAGCAGAGTACTGATTGAAAGCAACGGTACCTGCATTCCCAATTCTAACCAGGCTACTTCCTAACCTCACGTCACCGATCCATCCTTGCGGACGAAGAAATGGCAAGTACAACAATGTCATATTCTCTTCCTAGCAATCAGCTGGCAGAGTCTCGGCCGAAATATGCGTCTTGACTCTTCTATAGCGGACGACAACGTGTTCAGAGGCGGAGAGCTTCAGTACCTATTCCGTGTTGATGGCACGGTAATAAACCCTTCCGGTCAGATACCTATTATATATCAACCTAGTCGGTTATCACTAATATGATCGATGGTATGCTACATAAATGGCGGGCTTTCGCGATATCATTAAGCAAATCAAGTCATTCCTCATCGCATAGATATGACTGAAATAAAACATTGCGCCCGGGTTCTCAGTGTTTGTGCTATGATCAGCTCGTGATAATGCGGAAGTCTGCCGATTCCTTTGTGTATACGCTGCGTATTTCTCAAAACGTCCCTAAATGCAAAGTGTGGAGAGGCTCATGCTTTCAAATTCACCATCTAAAGGCAAACCCCAATGTAGAGATAATTTAGTATGTCTCTCGGAATAGACATTCAAATATTGGATATTTTAAGCATCTCATGAACAGCTTTTACTGCAAACTCATCCTGTCTATCTACATGTAGGTATGGATCTAGGTAGCAGTCGAGCAGTATCTTGACCAACTGTAACTACCTGAACTAGTGGAGAGAATTGAGCCCCCGCTAACCATAAACAATCATTTAAGTACTTACTTCGGTAAGTACAGATGGACAAGCACAGACATGTACATATGTAGGTACACCTGACCACAGGCACCTACCAAAGAGCCAAGGTGCGTCAGCTAGCATCAACACGGCTGTCTGCGGCCTCCAACTGCTGATCGTCTAGCACCTCTTCGCCTCGAGTCCACCAACGGCAACAACACCCGCCTTACCTCTCTCACAAATTGCTGAACACCTAAAACCTTAGCAGCATGGATCTAGGAGAAGCAGGCGACTCGCCTTGGGGCGGTAATTGGCCCCTTTATGAGTGCTATTCTGCCTAGTGAGCTAAATGTCGTCTAGATGTGCCCTCGCAGTCGAGCTCGAAGCCCGCCGCATCCGACTTTTCTCAAGGTCTGCCTTGCCTATTCACGCATCCTTTCAAGCGGCGGCCACTGATGTCTCTGAATCCCTAGAAAGCTCTTCCAAACCCCAAGATGCCGAGCCATCCTCTCAGCAATCGCAAACTTCGACCAAGTCGTCCACGGCCCGAGGATCACGGGGCCCGGTGCGCCGACTGGTCGCCCAGCCCACCAAGCTTGAAGCTGTCGACGATCCTTTAGGGCCACTCGGTCCTTTGGGTGGGAATGCCGGCCCAGGCGCAGACTCGCAGGCCGACGAACCTCCAGCCCCGCCCCTAAAAGAGCAGGTCGTCATTCGAACCACGATGCCACAGCCATCGCAACAAAAACGACCTAACCCAGGAGATCCTCATCATATCGACGATGATGACTACGACCGGCCCCCCGGCCCTAGGCCACCTCCCCCTGTGCAACCTGCGCAGCCGAGTCCGGTGCGAGCAGGCGGCCAGCCAAGCGTTAGTATCGAACAAGCCGCAAAGCCCAGCTTCCATATTACCGTGGGCGATCCCCATAAAGTTGGCGATCTGACGAGCTCCCATATCGTCTATTCAGTTCGAACGAGGGTATGAATAGCTTCTGCTCTACTTCTTGATTACGTGCTGATGTTGGGCATTTAGACCACATCCAAAGGCTACAAACAACCTGAATTCGAAGTGAAGCGAAGGTACCGCGATTTCCTCTGGCTATATAACACAATGCATAGTAATAATCCTGGAATTGTGGTGCCTCCACCCCCCGAGAAACAGGCTCTCAATCGCTTCGAGAGCAACTTTGTCGAGTCCCGCCGAGCCGCCTTGGAGAAGATGCTGAACAAGATTGCGGCACACCCGACGCTGCAGAATGACTCCGATTTGAAGCTTTTCCTTGAAAGTGAAGCATTCAATGTCGATGTCAAGCACAAGGAGAGAAAAGAGCCTATACCAAGCGAAAGTAAAGGTATGCTGGGTTCTTTTGGTATCAGCGTCGGAGGGGGGAGCAAGTTCGTCGAACAGGATGATGTGAGTGGATTGAAACTCGTTTATGCAAACCGTGTCTAACACAATACAGTGGTTCCACGACCGTCGTGTCTATCTGGATGCTCTTGAAAACCAATTGAAGGCCTTGATGAAGTCTATGGACACAATGGTCAATCAGCGCAAGGCAATGGCAGAATCGGCAGCAGACTTTTCTGCTTCGCTACATGCTCTCTCCACCGTAGAACTGAGCCCTACGCTTTCCGGTCCTCTTGACGCTTTATCTGAGCTACAGCTCACTATACGCGATGTCTATGATCGGCAAGCCCAGCAGGATGTGCTCACCTTCGGTATCACGATTGATGAGTATATACGGTTAATTGGAAGTGTGAAGCAGGCCTTCTCCCAACGTCAGAAGGCTTTCCATTCATGGCATAGTGCGGAAAATGAGTTGCAAAAGCGTAAGACCAGCCAAGAGAAACTGCTCAGACAGGGTCGATCCCAACAAGATCGCCTCAATCAAGTTGGTGCTGAGGTAGCCGACGCCGAACGCAAAGTACACCAGGCACGATTGCTCTTTGAGGATATGGGTAGGCTCATGCGGGCCGAGCTTGACCGTTTTGAGCGCGAAAAGGTTGAGGACTTCAAGTCTTCTGTTGAAACATTCTTAGAAAGTGCAGTTGAGGCACAGAAGGAGGTATGATCCTTTTTCTTCCCTTTCTCCTCATTATCCTACAAAGCTAACCATAGGACAGCTCATCGAAAAATGGGAAACTTTCTTGATGCAACTTGATGCCGAGGACGATGAAACTGTTTTCTATCGCCCACCGGTCATACAAACTGCCGACAAAGTCGCGGGTCGTGGTGACACCGCCGTAGACCGAGCCAGGGCCACTATTGATGAGGATTCGGACTGAGCATAGATGTGTCATAGTCAAGCGTTCAACTGCCGTCGTAATGGACTGTTGAGGAATCGCAACAAGTTTGGTGGAAGGAGGTGAAATTTATACAGGGTTGTACATATAGCTACATAGGTACTCATCACCTCTAATTAACAGACGAGCATATTTAGTCCCCAGCTATATTATACACGGGACAGAACATGTCGGCGGATGGTATTTACTAGGAGGTGCTGGCCTGCTCGGCCTCATGATTCCATTCTCCACCCCTCACAATAGTCGTGCTAGTCGCCTCGTTTCGCTTTACCGGAGCCAGCTATCAGGGCCGTTGCGTTTTTACTTCTTCCTTCCGCCCGAAGGTAGCTCGGGCACCCCAGCGGCATAGCCAGCAATCAAATCAGCCAGAGCATCACCGCTGTCACCTCCGACATCCTTGGCAGCAGCACCAGCGCCCTGCTCAGCGGCGCCGGCCTGTTCCGGCCTCGCCTCGTCGGCGGTGGTCTCGACGGCCGAGTCCCAGCCGCGGCCGAAGCGCTCACGGAAGGCGGCCAGCTTGCCGGCCTCGTCGACCTCGACGTTCTGCAGGCTCTTCTCGTTGGGGTTCCACAGCGCGTGGTTGCGGGTGTCCTTGGTGCTCTTGTACAGGCCCAGCGGCGACGCCGTGCGTATCGTGTACGTGCTGCCGTCCGACAGCTGCACCAGCTGCGTGAACGAGTACGGCCGGCGCGGCCTGCGGATGAGCGTCGCGGCGCGGCTGGGGGTGTGCGAGAGGGGCGTGTGCGAGGGCGTGTGCGTTTTTGTGTGTGTGTGTGTTAAGGGGGAGAAGGGGAGGGATGTTGTTGGGCGCCGGGCGAGGGCGCTTGGGAGCCTTGTTGCCATTTTTTTCTTTTTCTCTTTTTTTCTTTTAAGTTGTCGGGTTGTTTCGTTGAGGGAGAAGGTCGGTTTTATAGTTCTGACGAGTAGTTCGAATCGATTGGGTTTCTCGGATTGCGGAACGCTTTGGTGGGCATGAATTTATGCCGTAATTCGAAGGAGTGTGTCGGCGTCTTGTTTTCGTGCTCGGAAATATGTCGTCGGAGTCTAATGCACACTGCGCCCGTAGATCGTGAAGTTCGTAGATTCAGATCTGTACGTCGATATAGAACCCGTTGCCAAATTTCTGGGAGACAGGCTTGGAGCTTGGGAATTTTAGGTGATCGGTCCGCTAGCAGCCGCCCAATTCTACCTTACCTAAACCACAGGTACAGTGTACTTCAACTGCCAGGGTCCTTATCGCTACCCCATGCCCCTGAACATAAGCTAGAGATAATGAAACTGCTGTATCCCGATCCCGGGGCTCCACCAAAAAGTCGCATTTCTGACGACATTGTGCGGTTGATCGATCCTCTTACACCAACAGTGCATCTTCTGGCTTCCACTTTCGCTCTGCCATTCATGGACTGAGATGCAGAGTATCCGTGGCCTACGGCGGGCAGTTCAGTCCACAAGACCACGTTATGCCTTACTTCTTTGTTCATGCCGGAGCATTGCAAGCTCCATCCTACGGCGCACCGTAGATCAGACACTGCAAACCTCTAACGTTGAGCGACCAGCTGTGATTCGGGCGCAACGAGCTTATACGTCCGGGCCAGATGTCAAACCTACAGCCGAAGATGTCGCAGGCTCAGAAGCAACCAAAGCCAGGTCTGATAATGCTACCAAACGCAAAGACGATACCCAAAACATCCGAGACCTCTGCAGCTCCGTGACAGCCACCATGGCAAAGCTCCCACACCCCGCCGTTGTCATCACCACCCTCGACCGGACATACCGCGCCCAGGCAGCCGCTGGCGTGCCGACAGAGAAAATGCAGCATCCCATTGCCCGCGGGATCACTGCCTCTTCCTTCACGTCGCTATGCATTCGACCGCAGCCCCACGTCATGTTCAACATGACCCTGCCCAGCACCATGTATGAAGCCCTCATCGCGTGCAAAGACTTCAACGTCCACGTCCTAACCCCAGATGAGACTGGCGCGCGCATCGCCAACGTTTTCACGCGCGGCAATCGTATCTCCTCGCGCATTGAGAAGACCGAAGCTGCCGAATACGCCCTCGATGCCGATCCCGACGCCGACCTAGGTGTATTCGCGGGGCTGAAAGACGAGGGCTTGCATCATGTCGAAATTTCGAATCGAAACGTATGGCATGAGCAGTTTCAAGATGCTATAGAGAGAGGTCTTCATGCTTCTAGGTCTTCTAAAGATGCAGAGCGTGCAGCGCAAGACTCCGAAATCGCCGAACCTATGAGTCAAGTTCATCATGTGCCGTGTCTGCATTCTAGCGCAATCACAGAAGTGCTGAATTGCCGTTTGGTGCGCACGATACATCCCGAATTGCCGAACGCTGGCCAGAACGTCGTCATGATAGGCGAGGTTGTCGGCGTAACATTTCCCAAGCAATTCAACAAGAAGTCTGGTCAAACTCCCGTCGCCTTGAGCTACGCCGACCGAAGGTACCGGTCTATTGGCGACGCCATTAACATGGAATGACACGGGTGCTCTAGGCTGTGAGTTGTGGTCATGCCGACACGACAATTTATGCCACAAACTATAATCATACAATTACTAGTATAACGCTACGAAATAACAGAAATTACTCATGAGCAAAGAAAGCAAATATTTATCAAGTAATAATTTTTCAGAAAAATAAGCTGTATAATGTTATTTATGAAAATCGAAAATATATTAATAAAGACTGGTATGGGTAGTAAGGTAATAGATTGATGCAGAATCCTACGCTCCTGGCTCGACCGATGATCTCGACCATGAAGGTAACAATCCCTCACGTTTTAAAAGTAGTGCTCCTTATTAACAGAAACAAGACCTCTAGAATCTTTCTATCAGTCTTCTTTCGGCCCTGCAGGTTCTCAAGGCCTCTCGACTGCTTCCTCCGCGTGGTCGCGGCAAGAGCCTCTTCAACAATCTTTTGGGACTCAACTCTTCCGCCATTTCCGACGATTTCGACTTCGACTGTTTCATTTCTCTTTTGAAAGTTGCTGGAAGGCTTATTGCGAAGGTCACTCACTGTAACCCTTTGTTATTGACGACTCCTGGCAGAATACAGAACGCATGCAGGAGGGTGAGCCATTATGTGAGACGACAGACAAGGGCGTTGTTAACGTAGCCCGATACTACCACCACGAGACTGTCCGAGTTTTTGGTACAGACGACGATGTTCTAGGCAATGTGCGGAAGAGCCTTGACATCACAACTGCGGACAATTGCCAAATTGGACGCGTATCATTGCTAAGTGCAGCCAACACTCCTCAGAAAGGCCGCAGTTCCGCTGGCGTGAAGCGGACATTTAGCCAGACTGGCGCCTTTTTGCGAGTTCGCAAGCGACATTCCTTGTTGCAGTCCCCAATAAAACCCAGCGGCAAAGATTTGCCGAATCGAATACGAAGACGCCTTGTGATGAGTGAATACGGAGAGCCCATCTACGAAGCAAAGCTCTTATGTAGCCCTCCTCCGCGTATTCGAGGGCTGTATTAAAGGACACCAGTTTTTACGCAGCGAAGCTGAAACTCTTCACCGAGACATCTCTGTTAACAACATGATGATAAACGAGGACCGCAACAATCCCTCCTGGCCCGAGTTCCTAATCGACTTAGACCTTAGCATCAAGGAATCTTGAACACAGGCTTCTAGCGTCAAAGGCAAGACCGGCACGGGAGTCTTTTTTGTTGCCAGTAGCGTCCAGAAAACATTGGAGCAAGCTGCTTAAGACCTCATTTGATTTGTTTGCTAGACACATGAACAGTATTTCTTCACCCGCTCAACAGCTTCTTCTTTGATTATTCTTTGTAGCACACCTGCAACCCGGAGCAAACCAACCAAAAGCCAAAGAAAACCATCGCTGCATGGGATCTCGCCTAAGCCGCTCTCACAGTTCACTTCTTCCGACCAGCCTTGTAGATCACCTTCTCAACAACCTCAGTGCTCTTGGAAGTCTTCTTTTCGCCATCTCTAGAGGATTCCCGGTGGTAGGTGCGTCTCTCCACTGCGATCTCATCTCCGTTCATCCGAGTATCCGAAGTGAAGCTGTAATTGCCATTGTTCTGGGTGACCTCTGTCGAACTTCCGCTGCTCTCTGTGTCTGACATGTCTGTCATGTATTAGACTGGCTGAAATCTAGCTGGAGGGAGTTTCACTTACTCTTTGAAGCTTGAAGCAGGAACTTAAAAGTGAAGACGCCCTCAAGTAGAAAGGCCTTTTTTTTATTTTCTCCTGTTTTGGTGGTGGGTTTGTGTGGCGGATGTGCCTGTCAAAATTTCACTGCTGCGTAGCTCACAGAAAAGGGGCGGGGACGTACCTTTTATGCCCGAAGCGAGAGCTGTCTCTCTCTCTTTTTGTGCTCTCGCGCCCTGCCCGAAAACCCCCGAGCATTTGCGATTCACAGAAACCTGTTGACTCGTATCAGCCAGGCGGCAATCCACCCGTCCGACGACGAGCTGTATATATTGAGTGTTTCTAAGATAGGTCCTTGGACCCCTGGAGTGTCTGGTTAATCCTGGCAATTAGACAAATCGCTTGAAGTCAAGGCTGAGGAAGAAGGCATCCAAGGCATTCACGCATCCTTGCTTAATGCACCATATATGCAAGGCCGTTGAAGTCTAGCCCCGTGGGAGCCCCAGGGCCCAATTGTGATGATGGCTGCATGTCATCAAGCCAACCATGGGCAGAGCCAGGGTACACCTCTCGCAGGAAGACGGTAAGAACGACCTACGCGTCTGCTCTTATAAAGATGTACCAGCGTCGCCTCCACCGCCCGACTTTGTAAACTTAGGAAGTGCTCTCACAACAATGTAGAATTAGAGCAACTACTAAGCGGTGACCGAGCAGTAGATATAGCTTCTGTTGCAAAGTTGTCGTTTACTAGAGCTTGTCTTGAACGAAAGAAAAACCCTTATCATTATCATAGCGAGGTACTCCACAGAGTACTGTCACTGTGCACTTCTTATAGCGTCTTTTCAAGGGTCGCAGTGCCTAGAGGCAGTAAATAAAATGCAGCGTCGCCTCACTTTTTCGTTCTGACTGGGATCCGAGATACAGTGACTCGATAAGACGGATTACTGTACATTGCGGCCGCGGTTCTGGTCCCCTTCGGTACCGGATATGCCGCCCTGCTTTGGTGAATGTCGCACTTCGGTTTTTGGTACAGCTTTGTGTGCATTGGGCAAAGGGTTGGTTCCCTCCAAGACAGGGGCTGATGTGATGAACTTGATCATTGTGGTTGCAGCTGCGCTGTCAGCTTATCACGGCCGCTACCGATGAAGTCGGGCATTAGAACTTGCGCTGCATCGAACCACGGCTGCAAGGTGGATGAAATCCCTGTCACTTAGCCAACACATACAAATCAGGCGAATCTGCAAAATATAAGCGATGTAATGCTCCCCGCACGCTCCCCGCACGCTCGCGTCGGTGTGAACAGGGCTTATGTGACGAGGCTGTGAGGGTCGAAAGGTTTCTATCTACCTAGGGGTACTTGCGAGATGACGGGGAACCATGCACAGAAAGCCCTGTTTTTTCAGTTCGAGCCTCCGAAGGCGACATGTCACTTTGGCGTGCTTGATTTCCCCGTACTGAATACTCAGAACGAGTCTCGAAAGACTAGAGCATGAGTGACAGACAGTCACAGACGGACCAGTGACAGCTACTCTCGTTTCGAAAAGAAGTGTCCAGCCCCACCCACTTTCTGCAGTGTGTGTCACACTTTTTCTAGGCTTCGCTGGCAATAGCATTTTACCACCCTATAGGTTTTGTGTAGAAATCGCACCTTTAGCACTTAGCTAGCAACAGCGGCTCGATGTAAGCCGTTATCGCGCCTACTAGCGTTTTTAGCATTTCCGGCACCTTCAGAAGGCTTCGTAGCCCGTTGCCTACCTCTCGGAGGCATCTCTCGTGGCGATATCTCGATCTCCTCGTTGGCCGATTCGTTGAATCGAACGGCCAAGTGGTCGCTGTTGAAGACGGCTCACCTGACCTTTACCTCGCAGGATCCCAGACGGGCGACGAGGTGAAGGCGTAAGTAACGGCGGCGGAAGTGACGATAGCGGTGACGAGGCCCTCACCGTAAGTATCGATACAGTAAGTGCCCTAAGTAGTGAGTATAGTGGTTGGCTATGGCTGCCTATATTACAGTTAGTAGATAAGAAAGTGTTTAGGGGTAACTATAGCGCTTACGAAGATTCAGCAGCAATCCGGCGGCTTCCGTGGCCTTCGGAGTGCTAGGCGTGTTCTTTAAGGCTTTAAAAGGCTTTAATCGACCTATTCTAAGTAGTATACTAAGGGAAAAATGCAATTGTCGGTGCAGCCCGAAAAATGGGTGACGCACACTGCACAAAGAGGATGGGGCTGGACACTTCGTTTCGAAACGAGAGGAGGCAGAGAGGCTCAGGGGTCAGTGCCTCCTGGCATTCCCGGCTAGATTCCAGCCAACAGACCGGAGGCAAGCACTTCTCCGGAAAGCAGAGCCTCAACTCACACCTTCATGTTCGATTCGTTGATCTGCTCTTCATGTCAATTCCACATGTGGCCACGACGGCAACATGTACGAGGTTGGGCACATTTCGGCAATACTCGTGGCAACTTGCCTAGCCTTTGTGCTGGGAGTGGTTTTCTGGGGCCACTTGCGCAGACCCCTTTATGGCATACGCCCACACAAGCCAGGCCCACCTCTTCCACCTACATCTCAACCGAATCATCGTCGCGTGGCACGAGTTGAAAGATCGTTAAGATTTACAGACTTACCACCTAGCATCGACGAGAGTGAGCTCCGGGCAGGAATAGCGCCTGCTGGTGAGGAGCACATAGTTGGGCTGTCTCTGGTGTCGTCGACGACTAAGACAGAGGCCAGGCGATCTAAAGTGGCAAGTGTTTGCTTCACAAGAGTTCCGGACCGGATTGCCAATCAAATTCCAAGATTGCAGGCCAAGGCGCAAATTGAAAGTCGGTTGATTCATCTGAAATTTGGGACCGGGTCCTACCAGTTTCATGTGGACGACGCCTTTTACGGACTGACTCCATTGTTCTGCCCGGAGCGCTGGGAAGTAGAGTAAGTCGCTACCAAAGCCAGACCACAAAATCATGAATCGTTATCACTAAGGCACTTTCTGACAGTATTGTTGCTGTGACTGGCTGGAACGGCAAAGCTTTCATGTCCTGGAAGCCGGAAGAAGCGGTGCAGATGTGGCTGCGTGACTGGCTTGGCCAAGATCTTGCAGCGAAAGATTGCCAGGCCCGCATATTTACTTACGGATACCCATCCAAGTTGGCGGGAGGCTTGCTGGATGCGACGCTCTACGACTACGGCAACGATCTCCTGGATTCTCTCTTGGTTGTACGGCAGTCTGAGACAGTGAGTGGACTCTGGGTATCATGGTCTTTTGTGCACTGTAGGTGTAAACTTACCTTACTTCCCAGATCAAGCCCCTCGTCTTCATTGCTCACAGCCTCGGAGGCCTTGTTGTGAAACAGGTATGCTAGACCTCATGCTCAGTGTCCCGAACCATCGTGACTAAAAATTGAGGGAAGGCATTACGGGATGCCCATTTCGACTCGAGTGGCGAAAAGAAAGCCCTCGCACACTCCTGCGCCGGTCTGTTCATGTTTGGCGTCCCAAACTTGGGACTTGAGAATAAAGCGCTCCTCGAGATGACTCGGGGTCAGCCCAATGATGCGTTCGCGCGAAGTCTCGGCATCAGCTCGCCGTACCTCCTCGATCTCGAACACACATTTTCTGTCGCATTTAGGGATCGCGGAATTCCTATGATCGGCATTGCGGAGGCATCTGACAGTCCATCTGTTCAGGTACGTTGCCCTCGAATGAGCTAAGCGGCGGGAAAGTTGGCAGCGGGTTTGATCAATTCCACTGACATTGCAACCAGCGAGCCGAGAACGGAAGTTGGACTCGGACAGGACCCATGGTTCGCATGGTAAGCCGCGACTCGGCTTGGAGTCCTGGGACTTGCACCGAGAGATGGACATCGCTTACGAACCACTCCAACCTCGTGAAATTCGGGAAGCGGGACGACCCGACGTATCAGAAACTAGTGCGAACGATGGCTAGAATCGTATCGTCGGTGAGAGCCGATGGTCGGATTTCTGATGGCGGCAAGGATCAAGCAGAGACTCCGTCGTCTAGGAAGTCACAGGCCTCCAAGCAAATTGACATACCGACGCATCTTGTGACGAAGTTTGTGGGCCGCGACATTATCTTGAGCTCTATCGACAAGTTCTTCTCTACTACTCAGCAGGTCCCGGTC
This sequence comes from Xylaria arbuscula, assembly GCA_022385695.1. Taxonomy (NCBI): domain Eukaryota; kingdom Fungi; phylum Ascomycota; class Sordariomycetes; order Xylariales; family Xylariaceae; genus Xylaria; species Xylaria arbuscula. The sequence goes on from MU279372.1 coordinate 333,703, forward strand.
TTTGTCCTGCATGGCATGGGTGGCATGGGCAAAACTCAGATCGCCTTGCAGTACACTCTGAAGCACATGCGAGACTATGTCGTGACGGCGTGGATACAAGCGAACTCCGAAACAAGCATTCACCAGAGCTTCCTCGCCATCGCGAGCAGTCTCGGCATGAGCGACATGGGAGAGTTCACCGCGGACCTTGTCTTGGTTCACCTGGCCCAGGCAGAAGGACGAGTCCTCCTTGTGTATGACAATCTGGATGATCCAAGGCTTGTTTCAGTCATCGGTAAACATCACAAGCCCCGATGGGGTAGCTCACTCAGGGTTTTGATCACCACGAGGGAGAGGATCTTTCTTGACTTCGCAGTTGGGGGCGAAAGCAGAAGCGTAGAGCCTCTCCCCCTTGTGGAGGCCTGCACGTTGTTGCAGAGCCTCATTGATGACGGATCCGAACAAGCCGAAGACCGTGGTCCTGTAAAGGAGAAAACGGCCGCCGAAATATGTACTGCCCTTGGGTGCTTACCCCTGGGCATACAACAAGCAGCGGCTTATATCAGGACCGGAGCGTTCCCGCTTCAGGTATATGTTGAACACCTGAAAAAGGACACCCGACAGGCCTTCGAATACACAAGCTCATGGTGGCCCTACGGAAAGACTATCCTGAACGTGTGGGAAGAGAGTTTGGCACAGGTCGTGGCCAGCCCAGCGCATCCGTACCCCTTCGATTGGTTTCACACGTGCAGCTTCCTTGATTCCACTGTACCGCAGTGGGTATTTGAGCGGGCGCATGAGTTTTATGAACGACAGTGTCGCGATGTGAGCCAACTGGTATGGCTTGATCGCGTGCCGTTAGTCACAGACATCGCGGAACTGACCCGGCTTTCCTTGGTGAAAGCAGGAGAGACAAAAGTCCGGACGGGAGGTCATGAAACGACATATTCTTACCATCCGTTGGTTCAGCAGTGGGCAAGAATGAGGCTACCGGAAGACCTGCAACGAAAGTTCCTTGTTCTAGCAGCCACGTTAGTCTGGGCGGCCGCGGAGGGAGTGCGGTTCCAACATGAGCCGCCGCCGCGCCGAGATACCAGGGCGGCTTTCCGCAGGCAGCAAGGACTTCTGCCCCATGTCTATTCGCTCATTGAGTTCTCCGCGAAATCGCTGGGCCAGAACATCAGTGCACTTTTACCGTTGGAGATTATTGTTGTCTTCGCCAATTTCTCCATACATGAGCAGAGACTCGAGGAGGCGGAGAAAGTCATCAAAGAGGGCCTGCTGCGCATGTCGGAAACTGCCTCAACCATCGATATCCTGGAAGCTCGCAGGACTTTATCTCTTGCTTTGAGAAGGCAGGCGACAGATGAGTCCCTGGTCGAGGCCTTGTCCATACAAGAAGCCGTTGTGGAGGAGTTAGAGAAGCTTGTACGAGATCAAGAATACCCGCGCATAGAGATGGTGATTGCTCGGGGGGAACTTGCGGCGATACATCGTGATCGCGGCTACGTCACGCGAGCAATTCAGCTCCAAGCGGATGTGGTGGACGAAATGGCCGCAACTTGCGGGGCCAGGTCGACGGAGGTTCTCCAAGAAATGAACTGCCTCAGCGTCCTGTATGCAAAAGCTGAGATGCAAGAGAAGGCCCTGGCTCTGCAGGAGCAGGTGGTCAAAGTCTTCCGGGAACACTGGCCAGACGCCGAGGAGGTCTGGAACACGATTCGCAACCTCGCCATCAGCTATTTCAGGGCCGGCCGCTACAAGGACGCCATCGGGCTCGAAATGCAGATTCTCGACAAGAAGACAGCGGATTTCGGGCCGGAGCACCTGGAGGCAGCTTCCGCCCAGGATAACCTAGCCCGATCGCTCTTGAGAGGAGGCCGTGCCGACGAGGCTCATCCGCTTTTTTCCGAGGCTCTCAAAACGCAGACCAAGTTCTTAGGCAGTTCCCACGCCAAGACTCGGAAAACTGCCCGGTACGAGGCTCGTTGCAGAAAACTCCTGGTGGGGGCATCGAGTGAGGCCCCTCCTGATTCCTCCGCCCTTCCCAAGAATCCTCTGGGTACGGGTATTCTACACTCATAGGAACGATCATCGATACATGCCGAATATCCGGCGGGCCCGGCAAATAGAGACACAAGGAGACCTGCGTGCCCTGCGCTTGTTCTGAATGACATTGGCATACCGCCCTCCTCGCGAAAAGCTCTTTCTGTGACCCCCTGGTCGGAAGTTTATCGCGCACCACACCGAGTCGGCAAGGCATACCGTAAACACTAGAAAATCGATCTAAATTGCCCCGAGTAGATGCACTTTCTCTTGGTACATTCAATGAGTGACAGCAGCAGACCTTCCGCGGACTGCAGCCCTGGAAATCAGAGGCTCTCGGCTAACAGAAGCCTGTCAAATATTGCAGCATGCGCAGCCTCATTTTTAGCGCTTACATCGCACATGATGTTACCTGTCGCCCCGCTATGAAGAATAACATCCGAGAAGGGCAGTTCGGGCACGGCAATACGCAGAGCCCACGCGGAGTCGGCCGAGTTTCTCCGCAGACCTCCTCAATCTCGATCTCCTTCCTACCAGCATATGCTATGATTATAAAGAGCGACCGTGAAGCCCGTCTCGTATACTACCCAGTCCACTATCGTCCTCAAGCTCTACCCCGTCAAAGTGCCGATCATCACGTTTCAAGACATTCAACAAAACCGGACAGCCTGAGACCCTACCAAATTTTGCATTTCAATATCGTGCCAGCGCTTCATATTCTGTCCAATGCCGCGCTATTCAGACGTCAAGGATGAATCGTCCGAAGACGTCCAGGAGGCTGAGCCTGCCGCTTCTAGTTCAGTGGAGAGTGGAGGGAGCAGTATTGAGATTAGTATCCAATGAGTGGGATAGGAGTCGAAGCAGGGCTAAACGAGTGTGAGAGTGTGTTGCCCGGGGTAAAGACTGCGCCGACTGAATGCGAGCTGTCAGGGAACTAATGCGGCGCTGCAAGGCGAACTCAAACGGCCGCGAACAGGAGGGAAACAATGGTACTTTTCGATCTTATTTGTCGGCAGTGGAATCAACCTATGTCCCTACCGGTTGGTATGTTGACAAAGTTGCGGATCATGTGTCAAGGGTTGGTCGACCTGTAGCTTATAAGAGTTGGGGAAGGCATCGACAGCAAGGCTTTGTACGCTCATATCATGTGCCTCAACACAAGACCCATCACTTAACTCTCTCTTGCATGAAGAAATACATGATCCTTTGTCTTGACACATTCCCGCATTATGCGCATTCGATGCATACTTTGATGTACCATGACTTCCCAACGTCCGCTATCTCTCACGTTCCAAGTGGCAGTGGATCAATACTCTGCTGAGCACGGAGCAGCTGAAGTAGAGTGTTTCAAGACTTGCTCGCTACAAGACGCGCTGAATTCGGTGATTCGTGCCGGCCAGACGCGAGAGGACGGCCGCGCGGAGTCACGTGTGAGGTCGCTGATCGCCTTCGTCCAGAGATATCAGAGTGCCATCGATTGTTTAGCACAGACCGCTTCAGGGGGCATGATTAACCCTGTGGTGTTGATATGGGGTTTGATCCGGATACTGTTGCAGGTGCGAATACCGTCACCCGAAGTCAGGACGCCAGGTCCTAAACATCTCGACGAGCTGCTCATGTATCCAAAAGATAGCGTCCACGTCTGCCGAATATTTTCAAAAGCTAATTGACCTATTACATGACCTCGGCAACGCAGTCAGCTTGTACACTGCCTATGAGGACATCTACATCAACCAAAGTCGCTTCAGGGACGCTCTGGGTGTTGTGTATCTGGATATTATCGCCGTTCTGGCCAAAGCCAGGAAGATGTTCAAGCAAAGCAGTAAGACCACTCTATGACCTTGACCCTCTCAGATTCATACGCGTCGCGAAGTCATATTATCCTGTGGTCAGAAGAATACTTACCCTAGACAGGACCGAGACTTGTGCTGCGTTCCTTCATCAAAACATTCGAGACGGACTTCCGCAACGATCTAATAGCAATTAAAAGGCATCTCAAGCAGCTTGACCAAGAAACGACAATGGCTCACAGAACGCAAGTGCAAAATATTGTAGCGTCGCATGAACTTCGAGCTTCGCATTCAGGCAAGGAAAAGCGGCTGCTTACAGACGTAGGTTGTTCAAGCACGTCAAAGAAGAATGAGATCAAATCACATCAGGAAAACTCAGCTAACATTGCCCGCTGAGCTTTTTCCAGCACATCATCCAGTGGTTGGCACCCCAAGACGCTGCCACATGTCTGGCAGAGATCGCTTCAATTCGACAACCTAGTTCGGGTGTATGGCTGTTGCACAACAGCACCTACACCGAGTGGAGGGAAAACGGCGTCAATCAAGTGCTCTGGATCACCGGGCAACCTGGTGTGGGCAAGACTGTTCTCAGCTCGGCCATCATGGAAGACCTCGAAGAAATGTGCTCCGCAGGCCAGGGAGCGGTCGCGTATTTCCATGGCGATGCCGGCTGCGATAGCGGCAGGTCGACTATCCGGCTTTTGGCCACATTGATATCTCAAACAGCAGCACATATGAAGCAAGACCATATACAAGATAACGAATTGCCAACGTGCGTCATTCAGGCGTACGAGAAAGCGCGAAGACTCGGGCGTACGTCACTCTCGCAGGCAGACAACCCGGGCGCCATTCTACTTGACCTTGCCACCGAGTTCAAAGACAGCATGTTTCTTGTTGTGGACGGACTGGACGAGCTCGATGACCCTCGAGCAGTGGCTGAGACCATGTTGAAGCTGTCCTCTCAGACACCCAGTCTCCAAGTCGTCTTTCTAAGCAGGAATATCCAAGCGATCCGGAAGGCACTGGCCTGCGCCTCGAGAATACACATCAGCCCAAGCGATGTTCAGCAGGACGTGAACGCCTACATCCAAACGAGATCCAGCACGTTGCCCTTGGAGAATGAAGAAGCCCGAAACGAAGTGGTACGAGAGATCAGTTCCAAATCGCAGGGCATGTTCTTGTGGACGCGCATGGTCCTCGACGACGTGTCCTCGGCAACGACAATGGCTGAACTGAGAGACATGCTTCGGAGCTGTCCTTCGGGTCTGCACGCCGTCTATGGCCACTTCCTCCAGTGCTTAGCAGCGCAAGGCCCACGACGTAGGCGTTTGGCGTCCGATGTCTTGAAATGGGTCTGCTGCGCCTCGCGACCCCTGACGCTCGATGAGCTGGTTACTGCACTGTCAACAACCGCGTCGCAAGATCCAGTGCAGGAGGACGAACGCCCTTTCCGATCAGTCGTCGCGGAAATTTGCAGCCCGTTCTTGGTGCTTCATCCTATTAGTGACCTGGTCCGGCCAGTGCACGAGTCGATCCGAGAATATCTCCTAGACGAGGCGAACCGAAGCGCGCTTGATCCCCCGGAAGCACACGCTGAGATTGCCTTGCGATGCATGAAATATTTGGAGTCAAGCTCACCTGAGATGATGGACGGCGGCGAGTCGAACACGTTCGGCCAATACGCCAAGGTCGCATGGTGTTACCACGCTGTCCGAGGCTCACATCGCAAAGATCTCGAGGACCAAGTTCTCAGCGCAATTTCTACACCAGAAAAACGTCAAGACTGGCTGTTTTGGGCATTGTTCAAAAACGAAGAGAATTTCCCTTTTCAGAAGATGTTCCAACTGCAAGGCAGACTGTCTGAATGGGCCCAGGCGTCCGAATGTACACAGCTCCAGAGTCTGCTTTTGGGGGACTGGTCCATGGACGCACTCGAGCTATTGCTGAAATTGGATAGCCTTGAATCATCCAGTTCTGGGCAGCTGTGTGGCTACATGAAAATCGGCATAACATACTTCAACAAGATGATGGTTCTCAGAGGATTGGCAAGGCAGCTAAATAGGACCAAACAGCTACCCATCGCCGTGAAGAGAATGCTGGAGGAGACAGGAGAACAGAAGGGCCTCAAGCAAAGTTCCAAGGCGAGCATAGTCCAGGACAGACTAGCATTTCACTTAAACATCCTTGGAATTCTTTATGACCAGCAGGGCCTCGCGGAACTGGCCGTGCGAATGCATCACGATAGTCTACGTCTTCAAGAGGACACACTGGGCGTTGAGCATCCCGAGACTACATGGACAGTCAACGAGCTCGGCAGGATGTATCGTCATCTTGGCAAGACGGTTGAGTCGGAGGCCATGCATAGGCGCGCCCTGGGCGTGCTTGAGAAATCGCTGCCCGACAAAGAACACCCCGAGCGCATATGGACCATCAACACCCTGGCGAATACCCTGCGCGTGCATGGACGAACCCAAGAGGCCTTGGAGCTCCACGTCGCGGCGTACGACGCTCGCTGCAAGGGCCTGGGCGAGTTGCACGCCCACACGCTGTGGTCGTGCGGTGACGTCGCGAAGTGCTACCACGACCTCGGCCTTCACGACCAAGCCCTGCAGTGGTTTCGAAAAGCCTCTGCCGGACGAATCAAGACCCTGGGCCCCGATCATCCCGACACGCTCTGGTCTGCGAACCAGCTGGGCCTACTGCTGGCAGATATGGGCGCGCTACCGGAGGCGCTGGCGTTGCAGTCTGATACTTTGGCGGCTCAGGAGCGTGTACACGGGACTGACCACAAGCACACCATCTGGACACGTAGTGTGGTAAGGGAGCTACGGGAAAGCGTTCCAACATCCTATACACGCTCAAACGTCGACTAATAGGAGTGAATACTGGAAGCGCTGGCGCAATGATGCAGTTCTAGTGAGCATCGACCTTTTAGTTAGGCCCCTATGGAAAACTCTCGAAGGTACCTGACTGGGGTAAGCTACGGGTAGCTCCGACCATCTTGGTGACGCCCTCTTCTACCGGGATATCTGCCTATCCCCACGAAACGTGCAGACCACTCTCGTGGTGGCAGTCAGACATGTGATTGTTCCTGACGGTGAGGCAAGGGCAAGGCACGGTCCGATCATCCCATCGATTTAAAGACTCACATGCATATGGCCATTTTGCGCAACGCAGTGATGTACCAGGATTCTGACTCAAGGGATAACATAAAGACACAGATACATTTCTAGCCGGCTCTTAACAATCCTTACTGTATACAGCCCTCGTGCTTTCAACATGACCATACATGCAGCTGTAAAAGGCTCATGTCCTTCAGTAAATACGTTTTAGCGGATGTTCTTATATTTAGCAAGGCCTACTTATTGTTGTTATATCGCGTAGTCGAAGCTAGGTGCGAGTGTCTATGAGAGAGTAAGCAACTGAAGTAAAGGGGAAACTTTGTTCCTATAGGTAAAATACTTAGACTCAACAACACTTATTCAGACACGCTGGCCTTCCATTTCTTGTCACGTCGTCACGCTGTCGCCTCACATTACCTCCCACGTCGCACCTCGTCACCAAAAGTCACCAAGTCACCAAGTCAACCTGTCCATCTGCTTGCTCTATCTAGTGGCAAATAATCCCATGTCTCCTAAATCTGCGTTAGATGTGCATTTCGATCCTCATTGGCATATAAAAACTTTATATCAATAAAAACCCCATTTTCACATAATGGTGCATTTATAGCATTTGTGAACCGAAAATAGTAATACCAATTCTGCCAATAGTCCTGGGTTCATTCTAAGCAATGTTTTTAGCACCAAAAGCGCCCGTCAATTCATTCTGCCTCAGCTTCTTGCATCTAGACTTTCGTCCATCCCCTTAGGCGTCCACTAACTAGGTTGACTGACCAGCATATGTTCTCCTCGTAAAGAATCTAGCAGACCAAAGAAAGTGAACGGCATATCACCTCCAACATGATCGCCTGTCTTAACTTGATCAAATCACGTAGGCTGGTATACCACGATAGCATCCCCAGGTACACGTCCCTTCCCCCTCACCACCTTGATCAAAGACGCAAACGTGACGGTCGTGCCGGTCAGGAAGGTGCCGAATAGGATCGCGGCACCGATTAAGAAAAGCCTCCTCTTACGAGTCGACAGATCTTGGCTTGCTTTGGCGTTGTTGCTTGTGGTAGGTCTTCGTCCTGCTTTGTCTTGTACCGTTTCTGTTGCCGTGACTTGAAACATCTCCCTTATTCCATGGGGGATTGGGCTCGTGCTTTCATCAGCCCCGAGACGGACGCAATAGGAGCTTATCGTCGGATAGTATCCCGACTTCGACGACATTGCCGTAACGGGCTTTCGCGTCGGGGTGGCGGTGGGCGATCTCTGCTTTCTGCAGATATGTTTTGAGCGTCTTGTATGTGCTTGGTCTAGAGATTTAAATACTGTACTGAGATCATGGTTGCAGGTTTGTCTCGATTACCGGATGATGTTAAGTCTGTAGCTTAGGAGATCTCGTATTTATATTGTACACATATATATAACTAAGCCGAAAAGAAAGTTCTTCTTTGTGAGGCTAGAGTCTTCGATTGTGATCACTAGAAAGCGGAGACGAAAGAGAAGTGTGGGAGACAGACATCTGTAGAATTGACCAGATCCAGCCTATGTCCCAACTAAAGTCATCTCATTTGTGTATTATATCTAAAATAGGAGGTCACACAGATTCTAACTGCACAGCTAAGTATCGCAAACCCTACGTAGAGCTACCTTAATTTGTTATTTGTATCAAACATGCTGGGCCAACACGAGCGATAATTACCAGAGCATTATGCTATGCTATACCAACTTGGATAATCAGCACCGCCATCGACTGAAAATATAATTTAGTAAAAGTTATAAGTAACAATTAGGTGTTCATCACAAATATTCCCTGATGTTCAACAGTGCCTATAAGAACCCGACACATTGAACAAAGAGAGTCTGCTGCACCAATTGGCACAGCTTTCTACAATAAAACCGCAACATAAATTCTCATCAGTAGCAAACCAGTTCATCATCAGCATAACAAAGGTCCGTTGCCCTACCGCTGTTTTGCATCGTGAGTTGTCTTATATCTGTCTTAACACCGAGTTAACTACCCCCAACCCCTTTTTTTCTTTTTTTTTTTTTCAAACCCAAGTTTAATGAATTGAGATTGTCAAATGACAATTAAATAGCCCGTAAGTTGAGCAGCTATATAGGACAATTATTCTCCTGCGCGCGTGCTTGATTAGTGAATTGGATATGAGAACAGCGTGTGTGGGGTAACAGAAAGGATTGGAATATAGGTTGGGATAAACGGAATACAACTCAGCGATTCAGGATGTCTGAGTCAGTCTGGCTAAATCACCTCGGAGGTGTTATAGTATAGTGGTTAGTACGGTTCGTTGTGGCTTCAAAAATCCAGCTCCGAACAGACCCAGGTTCGATTCCTGGTAACGCCAGCTTTTTGCTTTATTTGCATGTCTCATCTCTTTTGTGATTTTTAGATTCTTTTCTCTTCATAATTCCTTAGATGTGGTATTTTTAATTCTTTAAATTAGTTGTTGTGTCTACTTTATTTCAAACGGCGTTTTCTCTATTTACTTTCTTTCACCCTTCTCATCTAACCCTTTCTATGAAACACTTTCACTGCTTGCGAACTGAAACTTACAATTCGCGCATAGTGCACACATAATGAATAAGTATATAAATAAATTCAGTGTCTTATGCTGCAAGTTTTTCCAGGTTACTTAAAGGCTTGCAATAATCTTATCTGCACATGTCCATGCTTCAAATCCGAAAGCATCCTCTCATTGTGCTGTCAGATAGGTTCACGGATAATAGTGCTCATAGACACTTCTAAGCCGCAATCCGCAGAGTACATGAATAACGGCTAATTAGCGTGAGATGACCGACAAAGCAAGGCCGACGAGGCATCTAGTGCACATGAGCACATCCGCAGTGATATAGATGACCTGTACCCTCGCAGAGACACTAGTGATTGGCGCCGCTCATCTCTTGATCATGCGATCACCCCCTTTACGATATTCTTCGACCAAACATCTTAGATAAGATGCGTATAGTGAAAACACTTGTTTGATCAGGTGCATGGCGAGGGAATGAATTGAACGTGAAACATAGTCTCCAGGCACACAACGACACCTATCGGGGCATCCAACTCTGTCTCTATGTGCTATGACTTGCGAATTGTGTGTTCCCAGATGAGACGCCATGAGATGCGAAGTATCCGAGGTGAGACAAAACGATATGCTAGGTAAAGGCTATCTCGGCGAAGCTCTCCAGTCCTCATTTATCTAGCATATATTGATAGCTTCTGTGTATACAACGGATCGATAACTTTGTATTTAGCGAGTCAGATATTCAGCTTTGGGATAACAGGCTTCCAAGTAACCAAACAATCGTATAGAGTAACATCGCAGAAAATACACGACGCCTTTCTTAGTGTATTACCAGACTCCAGAAGCGATATTGCTTTCTCAGGCCACTGGTTCTGCAGCATTGTTGACCTTATTAGTAGCTGGAGAGTTGTATTTAGTTGATAGACCACGATAGCGAGCTTTTTAATGACCGTGTAATGTCTCAGGGAGTTGCCATGGGCCGAGGTAATGATCCTCCTGGACTCTGAATTGCCTAGCCAGCTACCTAGAAGCTTTATACGGTCCCAAGACCCTTTAACCTTCTAGAAGACTTGATTCCCCGGGATTCAAAGCAAGGGTCGAGTGAAGACCGAGACATCGGTGATTTCCTTGTAAGACCATGCAATATAAGACATGATACGTGAAGCCTAATCCATAACATCTTCTTTACAACTTATGTCAATCCCTGAAAAATGCTGGAGATTTAATGTGAATTATCCCAGTTTGGACTGAATCCTCTCGCACAGGTGGATGGTATCGTTGGCTCCTTTCCGATTATACGGTTACAGTTCCGGATCTAGTATTTGGGATAAGTACGGTCGGTATTGAGCTCGAGTTACGGGAACTGAAGAGCGAAGCTAGCTTTGGATTGGTAGTCATTACATCCCGATCGAGCCAGTTGTTCAGGGCCGTTTCCCCTTTTGCTGCTCGATGATGAACTATGCTGACGTAGATGCGAAATTCGGACATCTCATTTTGGTGGCCTAGCCAGAAGGTGACGTCAACCCCGCAATGTTGCGACGAACCACTTCGCATAAATTGTGGTAGCCTAGCGTAAGACATAGGAGGCCCTTGTAGACTCGATGTATACCTCTGGTAGATTTGTATGGAAAGTACATGACTGTACAACCTACCAAGGATTGAAATGCGCCGAGGTCCTGGTGCCTTCCATTTTGTTGCGCATTGCGCCCCTAGCTATTATTGTATTTCAATGTAAGTCTCTTTCCAGTCAGACGATTTTAGAGTTGATCCTACAACTAGATCTTCTTGTGTCTACTTGTCCTCTTTTCTCCATTTCACTATTTTAGTTGCCTACCTACCTTCGTCCTAGTCTTTGTGTTACTGTTGACTCTAGGTACATAACTTACCTCTGCTAGGTAGAGCTCCGATTATTTGGCACGCGGCTGGCTCCCTTCTCTACCCCACATTAGCATCATCATCATCATCACCACCACCACCACCGCGATCATTCTCGTCATTAATTATTGTTAGCTTGGTATCTTTCTACGTCATTTCCGGCAACATTCACGAGGGTCCTTTACAATTCAGCCCGTTCCTTCTGCCCCTGTCCTTACGGTTAGCTTCTTTAGCTAGGAACCGTTCCCGTCCCGTCGGCTGCCGGGGGGTCTCAGCAGTTAGCAGTCTAAGAGGGTCCAGCGAGTTCGGCGCCTTCAACACCAACGCCCTACCTACCTACTCATGGTCAATTCCGTGATTCTACGACTCTGTCATTCCTGACCTACCGAGTGTCACCGACGATACGGCGAACCTGCGCAACCGGCGCCACCTCGGAGCTGCCACACAACCGGAACCATGTCGTCGACACATATCGAGACCAACGGCGGCATCCACGATCATGTCCTGCGCCCTCGCCCGCGCAAACCCCAGCATTCACAGGTGTCGGAGCTGTCCAGACAGCGAAGCAGCAGCTCCATCGACGGCCTGCTTGACACTCCACATGAGCTGGCCTCCAATGTGACGAGGTACGTGCGCTCTGCCGTCGCTCTGTAGCCCTGTACCAGGACACCCCTTCTGACTCTCGCGCAGTGGCCGTTCGACGCCCATCCCCGACAACGCGCCCGCCTCGACCAAGGCCCTGTCCAGCGCGCGCAAGCAAGTCCGCGCCGAGCAGCGCCGCCGCCTGTTCCCGACCACCAACTTCGCGTCGCGCGTCTCCCACTTCGACCCCAACTCGGACTACCGCGACTTCCATGGCTTCTTCAATCTCTTCTGGATTGGCCTGGCCATCATGGGCATCACCACCATGTTGCGCAACTACAAAGACACGGGCTACCCCCTGCGGGTGCAGATCTGGGGCCTATTCACCGTCAAGCCCTGGCACCTAGCCATTGCCGAGTTCTTCATGGTCGGCAGTACCGCTGTCAGCCTGCCTCTGCACCGGCTGTTCAGGAAGAGCCAGGGTGCGTGGACCTGGAATAAGGGCGGCATGGCTGTCCAGAGTATATACCAAGTCATATGGCTGGCATTCTGGATTGCCGTGCCCTTCATCTTCAACTGGACCTGGACCGCCCAGGTCTTCTTCGTGCTGCACAGCATGGTGCTGCTCATGAAGATGCACTCGTATGCTTTCTACAATGGCCATCTCTCTGAGACCGAGAAGAGGCTACAGGACCTCGACCAGCCAGCCAGCGCCTCCAAGGAGCCCGCCTACACGTATCCTACCGTCGAAAACCCTATGGGCACCCATAGGCATAGCGACGTAGCGCTTGACGGTAGCGGCGACAGCGACAACGAGGGTCTGTCCCAGTTGCGCGAAGACCTCGCTCGTGAGCTGACCAGCCCCATCGGCAACGTCACCTATCCCCGTAACCTGTCCTGGGGGAATTACATTGATTATCTCCTGTGTCCCACGTTGTGCTATGAGCTGGAATATCCCCGCACCAAGTCCATCGACTGGACGAACCTTATCGCTAAGATTATCGCCACCTTTGGCTGTATCTTCCTCCTCACGGTCATCTCGGAAGAGTTCATCCTGCCTGTCCTACAAGAGTCGGCAGCGCGGCTCGGCAACACCGCGTCGGCGACCGAGAGAACGCTGATCCTCTTAGAGTCGATTTCGTGGCTACTCTTCCCATTCATGCTTACCCTGCTTCTTGTGTTCCTCGTGATATTTGAGTATGTTCTGGGCGCCTTTGCTGAGATCACGCGATTCGCGGACCGCCATTTCTACAGCGACTGGTGGAACTGCTCGGATTGGATGGAGTTTAGCCGCGAGTGGAACGTCCCTGTGTACTCGTTCCTGCGACGCCACGTGTACGCGACCTCGAAACCTACCATCGGCCGCACCAATGCCACTGTTGTCACTTTCCTCGTCTCCGCCATCGGCCATGAAATCGTCATGGCCTGCATCACCAAGAAGCTTCGCGGCTACGGCTTCGTCTGTCAGATGCTGCAGCTTCCTATCGTGATGTTGCAGCATACGCGCTGGGTCCGCACCCACAAGACAGCCAACAATGTGCTCTTCTGGATCAGTATGATCTTGGGCCTGAGTCTGGTAAGTCGTCACGAAACAATCGTCTTCTGTTTTCGCTTTGGTCGATAGTACGTGACGTGTCAGTAAAGCTAACCTCAAACAACCGACAAAATAGATCTGTGCCCTTTACGTTCTAGTATAGATCGATAAGTGTTCTCTTCGGGACTTGAATACGGTAAATAGACATGGATACTTTTAAATCCGAAAAGAGGAAGACTTTGGGATAGAGGGAAGAAACCCCATCTCAGGATGGGACGTCAACAAGACAAGACAAACCGGGTTGTATATACTAGCATCCACATTGGCCGCGTTCTTTCTCAGCTTTTACTTGTATGATTACATCACGCGAAGATACCACTATGCAACGAGCTTTCCCTGTGCGTGCCCTCCTGACCAGTATACCCATGTAACTGGGATATTGCTTAACTCGGCGTGAGACGAAGTAAAATACTCAAAACACAACGCAAACTGATCAATTAATACCCTATGTACCCATCATATCATATCCCATTCTGATTTATGTTGGTACACATGATATCAGCATAATTCTTACGGCCAATTATTCAACCCGCATGACCAGGGTAGAAAAGCAAAATAAACAAACCCTTGAACAAACAAATAACTAAATCTTCAAGCTCGCGTACCAGTTTATTATATGTATTAATTTAGCTACACTTATATGTAGAGTATCGGCATCCACATAAGGACCCATATAAATAACAAACAAATGGAACAAATAACAAACAACTAATCTACCGATATATCAGACCGGGATTCCCAGGCTATGAAACCGAATATACAAGACAACATGGAAAAAGGAGCAAAGACCAAACAAGTTTACTGGCTTTTATTTTGCTAATTCGATTGACTACTGATTTATATATATACTATTTACTTTGGATTGCTTTATGTATGACTTACGGGGTTTCTATAGCACATAGTTACTTAGTTAAGGCTAATGGATCGGTGAGTGAGTTGCGAGGCTGTAATTTTGTCAAGTTGCGTTCCGTTCAGTCATCACATTAGATCTAGACTTCTAGTGGACATTTAATTTCAAATCATGGAAAACCCGGACATATATGTATATACCTCATAGGTGGTGTAGTGTCTATCATCTAATTCTCTAATCGCCATCTAGTAGTATATGTATATTTCCTACAGATTATCCCAAGTGGTCTATACATGTAGTACAACTTCATTTCACACAAAAGGTAACAATAATAACAGCAAGACAAGGAGCAGGATATGTAGCAGCAAATGGAATTGCTTGATTCATGACTTCTATTCATTCATAACAGGGACACTGGATGTCCTCAGACGGGGGCGGGTGATGAGAACATGCAACCCAGTACTGCGCAACGAAGGGTGGAACTGCGCTATGTATGTCTGTCTGTATGTATATGTATGTACGTTCCGTCAAAACTCCATATTTGGAGTGAGGCTTCCCAGATAGAGATATCTGGCAGCCATCAGATTTGTATTTGTTTCATAGCTCGCCCGTCCCCTGGGCGTGCGGTACCAAATGAGCGCAATGGAGTCAAACAACAGCTCCCCGTCTTTCATCTCTCTTCCTCTGCTGGCGGAGTTGAACCTGGCCATCACAAGAGAAGCCCTCACAAGAGAAGCTCTCAAAAAGAAGACAGTATCTCAAGAAATCAAGTCCAAACAAAGAACACCACGCCCACTAGATAGCCTGTTACTCGCCGTGCCCCTAGTGAACTGCTCAAAAATACCTAGTTCTCCCCATAGATGCAAATGTGATTGTATAAGTCGTATAGCGTGCATCGCATGTAACACATGAGATGGAAAGATAACCGGAAAGCCCCCCCCAAAATACAATAAAAGAGCCGAATATGATGATTATGATTTGTCGTAAGCGTCGTAGAACTGTCGGTGCCCGAGTCCAGTAACAGAGAGGAGCCAGTCACGCACTATGGCATCGGTGATGTAGTCCAAGAAGCGACACGAAAATTCTCAGGTGGTTCTCCATCCAATGAATTCTGCCTTGTTGATATCGTAAGGAAACTACTTTCCCGCATAATCAACTATTTCGCACTTTGTCGTAAAAACTCCAATCAGGAAATCGTCAAATCGTTACTGCATTTCAACGAATTCTGTATGTGCAAATGATGCCAAGCAAGCGAAGATGCCCGAAACGCCAAATTCGAATTCCCTGAACCCAGGCGAACCCAATTAAAAAAACGCCAAATATTAGATGACCAAGATAACGACGCATCTAGAATACTCTCACTAAGCGTAAATATCTGGTCGGTATGATCCTTTGTAGGGAAGATCACTATAACGAATATCTCGTTCATCAAATTGTGCCGCATATTTGACTCCGGAGTAGTGCTGGCTCTGGTCTTCCTCGTAGTAGTCACGATTATATGCTTTATTGCCTCGCTGCACACGCGCCGATGAGTTTGGCATAACATACGCTTTGCTGGTTTTGTATGCACCACGGGCTGGTTGCTCGTGGTATTGTTTCTGACGTATTGGAATGCTCTTCGTGCCGCTGCCATCTACGGCATATCGGGTGTGTGGTATAGCCTCGGGAGATTGTGTTCGTCGACTCCGTCGATGACGACGTTCCCGGTCATCTTCAGAGTCCTCGTCCTCTGTGTACATAGGCGGTGTGACACGCGAGCGACTGCGCTCATGTTCACGGTCTGTCTTCGCATACCATGTTTCTGCGCGGCCCAAGCCGGGTACGGGAACAGGACGCGCATAGCTTTCCGTATGAGCACGGGAGAAAGTGGGAACTGTTCGGGGGGATCCAGCCTCCACAATGATGGGTTGGTCTCTGGAAGAACTTGGCTTTTTGTGTGATGATGGCTTCTCTCTGGATGACCTTGGCGTATCATGCGACATACGGCGACTGGACGTTCGCGCCGATGATCTTCTGACTACTTCATCTTCCGAAAGTTCGTCCGGCTCGTTTACCGGCGGAGGAGGCGCGAATGGAGCGCCAGGAGCAGGCGGAGGCGTCGGAACCATGGGAGTGGCGTACATCGCGGAAGAGGTCCCTTCAGTGTATGTATGCGACCGACTGAAACTAACTGGTGCTTTGGCGCCTGACTTGTTGAGATACCGAAGTGCAGTCTCTATGTTACCGGAGTATTTCCTATCGCGATCTGATGTTGTCGGAGGATCTATGTCTTCCGGCCTGCGGCTGCTACCAGATTTGTTCCTGTCAGTCTTCGGCGCGGGTTCGTAAACGACGTCATCGTCAGACGAGTCGGGCGCATCTGATGATTCCTCTATTATCGGAACATGTCTTGAACGATGCTTTTCAGCCGAAGCACTCTTCCGCTCCTTCTCACGCTCCTTCTCGCGATCACTATGCGATTTCTTCTTCTCTTCTTTGCGTTTCTCTTTCTCTCTCTCTTCGCGATCTCGTGCAGCTCGATCCTTCTCTTCTTTACGCTCCCTAGCTTTTCGCGCTTCTCTCGCCTCCCTATCTCTTAACTCTCTCTCTTTCGCCTTCTCCCTTTCGCGGGCCCACTCTTCGTCTTCTTTACGCTTGCGACGTTCTTCATCCCGCTTGGAAGGCTTTTCTTTCTCATAGCTCGCAGTTTTTCTAGCATGACGTGTGGCTTCCTCGAAAAGCCGAGATGAGGTTTGATCCTCCCATGACCGAGGTGGTGTTCTTCCGTACGGGCTGGATTTGGCAAATGTGGTAGCTCGCGGGGAGGCCTCCTTGACATGGTAGAAGATGGGCTCCCCTTTGGGTGTTGAAGATGTTGTTCTTGCAGCCGAGGTCTTAGCCTTTTCCCGTTCCCGTTCCCGTTCCCGCGCATGCTCGTACACTTCAGCTCTACGGTCATATTTCTCACGTTCGAGTTCGTTGCTAAGTAGCTCGTAAGCCTGCTGTACTTGCTGAAACTCAATCTGTTTCGCCTCTTTCAAGGCTGGATCTTGGATTTTGTCTGGATGGCATTTGAGAACCAGTTTGCGGTGGGCGGAGCGGATTTCCGGGATCTGGGCATCTTTGGAGACTCCGAGAACTCTGTACGGGTCGGGAGGCAGAATAGTCATGGTGATTAGAGGTGCAGTCGTCCAGCGAGGGCTCCAGGTACTGAGGTATCCGCTCTAGTAACCTCGTCTAATTGTTACGAAAGCGGGTTGCGAATAGGCATAAATAGCGCGAGTGGTGATCAAGCGGCTGGCGTTTGAACCACGTCACGGGAAAAGAAGCCGACGTGAAAAAAAGGGTTGAATAAGATGGTACACAGCGCGGTCCCGCGGGCTTTACAAGACAAATTCGGTGCCAGATTCAGCGAAGAACTGGCTTTGGGGGGAACTGGGACGGTAGAAACGGCGATCCCAGGGCAGAAGCGCTAGTTGGAAGGTCAATTGTCGCGATCAACCGTGCTGTAGCGCAGCGCAAATGATCGGTGAGTCGATCGAAGTGAAGTAGTAACTTAAAAGGTATTACTAGGAGGGAGGGTAATTCGGATTCGGACAGCGGGTGTGAATGGAAGGAATGGACAATGCCTGATGGTGAAGTCACGGAAGAGGAACAAGAAGAAGGTCGGGCAGCCAGCAAGGACTGGAGAAGAAGGGAGTCGAGAGAAGGAGGGGGGCAAATGCAGTATTTGTTTGGGGATGGGCTTGCCAGTTGAGTTGAGGCCCTGATGGGGGCGATGGGGGGGCATAGGATGGGGGTTTCTTCGGAGCGCTCTGGTTCTGCTGTGTCACCAGCTACGCAGTATGTATGCATGGAATGAGATGTGGTGTAGTGTGTGCAAGGTACTGGTGTACATCTACCCAGGTACCCGATGTACATGTCCCTACCTACGGCCTATCCTACAGGGAGGTACCTACCTACCGACGCCCAGGCAAGTAGGGCGGTACAGTAAAGGTGTGGTAGGTATAAGTCGAGATCATCCAGGTACACTACAGCACATCAGTCCACTAGGTATGTGATCTGTACCTAGCATTAGTGAGATACACGACACCACCTAAGTACGTGATATAGAGGGAGTGGGTAGGTGTGTAGTGCGGTCCGGTGCGGTACCTGCCCTGATGCGATACCCTAGGTGCCCAGGTAGGAAGGAAACAAAGTAACCGGCCGATGCTACTGGCCGGAGCTGGCCACTGCGGGTACCACACGCTGCTGGGTCACTCAGGTCGCTCGCTCGGCATGTGAATGGACGGCTGATGTCGCTATGCTACATGTAGTGTAGCGTCTAAGAAGTATACATACTCCATGTACATCGCAAAGCAGCGGACGGAGGGAGGTACGTAAGGTTACCAGCTCAGTTACCTTGCTGCGTGTACCTACCTACACAGGTACCTTGGCTACCTCAAGGCATTCGCGCGTGTTTTGATAGAACGGGCCCTTGCTTCTTTCAGGTACACTTAAGGGGGATCTATCTTCAAGTTGCCGCTCTCGACAACAGCTACTGTAGCCGGTTGCTCGCTAGCGCATCTAGTCGCTTGGAGTGTCGCTGTATTCGCCTCCCTCGACCACCGGATCCGCTGAAAAAGTCGCGGCTCCCTCTAAACATCTGGGCACACAGAGACGGACCTCGCTGTGGCGGAACCGCCTGGACTGTAAGACAAGGGGCCGGGTGACCTCGCTCGACTCAACCACTGGCTGCGAATCGAAGTACCTGTCGCTCTGTTCTCCCATAGATTTGGAAGAGCAGTTAGGAGCAGCGATTTATGGTCCTTGGCGGCACTTGGTACGAATCCGAAATGATGGCAGTACGCATCCACGTGTGTCATTGTACAATAGACAGTTAGCCCCAGGTCCCAGACTGATGCTAGACTGCACGCCGGACTACAACTAGATTCGTTTACTACGTATATGTGGGATTATGGGGGCGAGACGGAAAGCTAAGGGCCCGTAGTCCTCGACCCGGGCAGTGCACATGACGTGTATACTGGCCAACTATTCCAGTTCACCCCAGCCCGGAACAATAATAGCATGCCCTTTGATAGAGAGTAGGTAAAGCGAAAGAGGCTACTGTTGATAATTGATGATGGAGGATGAACAATGATGACTCGGTAAACAGATGGATCCGACTGCGGGTTTGGACCCTCTCGTATTCTTGTTGGCGAGGCCGAAATATACGGGCTGTTACGGGTGCCATAGTTCCATAGGCAGGGAGTCGTAGCATTGGTACTGTATTACATATGCACAGCGTCGGAAACGCCAGAAACACACCCAAGCCCTGTGGGATGGTTATCAAATCACGGCGCGGTCCTTAGGTAATACTGCGACAACTATCGGCAAGAGATGCCTTCTGATCAGGTAAAAAGAAAATTCGTCCTACGGCGGAACAATCAACCCAGAAGAGAGATTATGAATGTTGAATAATAATACTGATAATACGGAGTGACGCTCTTCGCGCGGAGACGCCTGGTGCTCGGCATGAGCGAACTTGAACGACTCGGCGCGGGGGGTAGTAGATGAGTAAGACAGCAGGCGAGTGACAAGCACCGAAAGAGAAAGAATATTCCCCGGATTCTCATTCCGGCAGTTGGGCTGTCGATCTTGGCATCTGGTGAGCGAATACCACGAAGCCGAGCACGAGGCATAACCACGAGCGCAGACGACGACCATCAATCTATCTCGAGTCAGAAGGCACTGTCTAGGATAATTGTGCTCAGCCTGAAAAGCTGGTGAGTGTGCCTGGAGCGAAGGAGGCGAGCTGATGTGTACTGCACCACTGCGTTACGAGGCCGCTGGAGTTCTGGTCCACAGCAGGCCAATGGACGTGCAGCCCAGGCTGGCTGGGGCAAAATAGGTACATACATCCAGGTACACTAGAACCGTTGGGATGAAGCGCAAAGGCGAGGCGTGGCGATTCGATAGTCAAACACACGCGGAAAATGGCGAACTGGACTTCCCAGAAGCTAAGTCGGATAGTCGATGGGCAATTGGGAGCCGGATTCCCAGATAATTGGGCAAATCCGGACTGATGCGACGCGGGACGAAAAGTCGGTCGACCATCTCCCTAGAAACAGGAGATGTTGCTGTGGAGTGGTCCCCGCCGTTTGTTCTCAATGGAGCAAAGGTG
This sequence comes from Xylaria arbuscula, assembly GCA_022385695.1. Lineage (NCBI taxonomy): Eukaryota > Fungi > Ascomycota > Sordariomycetes > Xylariales > Xylariaceae > Xylaria > Xylaria arbuscula. The sequence continues at coordinate 354,208 of MU279372.1, forward strand.
TAAGCATGTGGATGTGTAACTGAGGCAGCTGGGAGAACCAGCGGTGAAGCTGAGAGCAGGTTAAGATGCTGTAAGAACCACCTCCTTGGCCTCCTTACACTACGCATTTAAGGCGTTGGCCGGCCAAAGAGAGAAAACAGCCCTCACCGAATGTCCGTTGCCCTAACAGCGATCGATTACCGGGAACAATACTGGGACGAAGGAGAGGTATACAGCGGGCTCTAAAACATTGTAGGCATGTAGTAGGTATCACCAAAGATGTATACTATACTACATGACAAACGGCGATGATGAGCCCAGAGACCCTCGTTGGCAGCGGCACTAATAGCAAGCAACACTAATGACTGGTATTCTGAAAGGGGTGGGATCTGGATTTGGATCGCAACCCACATTGAGGAAGTCATGATGACGAGGATAGAGAATATCCAATTTGCATTTAACCTACCTAATTAACGCTATGTAGTGTCGTAGAAGCAGTAAGATGGTTTTGAGATCCGATAGTTCCACTCCGCGAATCATTGACTCGTCGACTAATACATGCATCGCCAATTGAAGACTTTCGGCAAACGGAGAAGATGCATACAAAGTTAAGATGGCATTCACTGCCGACACCTGCATGAGACACCTGCGAAGTAATCGGTTCTGTGCCTATCTAGCACAAGCCAATATCTTCATTTGAACATGCACCCCTACGTCAGCTTTGATATGAGTGTGCGATACCTACTATCTCTACTACCTATAGCTTCAATTTAACACGCGAGAGCTCTGACGCAAGTCGACCTGTTCCGAGCGTCTGGCTCCAATGCTTTCGCTTCTGGCAGCAGCAGTTGGGCGAGCCTTGTATATCTTCCAGATCATGGGGCTTGCTGTCCATCGAGAGAACCTTGGTGTGAAGTGTCTGGAATCACGATCCTCCGTGTCGATGGAACACGGTATCCAGCATGCGACTCTCCGTACGTGTGTCCATTCGTGATGAACAGCATCGTGGCACATTCATGCCGAATTGGCGTTGCGCTTCAAAGTCTTTCCACGGCATTGTCGCGCGGAGAGCAGGCCTCTTTCCCGTTTCGAACTTTTCCTGCAGCAGCTGATGCCCACCGCGTAGTCTCATGGATGCAGATGATCCTTGGAAGCGGTAACGGCATGTATAGCAGCCTGTGACTATTGGGAGGGGGAGGGTCCTGGTTGCGCTGTTGGTAGCCATACAGACTAACCGGCATGCATAACCCCTCAACCAACCAGATGCGAATCGAAACTTTCGATGCATCAGCACTACACTACTAAGTAGGTCGGCACAAGCCCTCGTTGCAGATGGCCAGTCGCACTCGCATCCCAGGTGCAAGGCCGATTCTCAAAGGGTTGGGCGAGAAAGACCTGGCATGAGAAGCAGGTACGCTACACACACACACACACATATACGGCTTGTTGGAACTGGAACTTGGATGGCCCGTCACTCGAAGACAGCGCCATCATATCGTTCCCCTCGTGGTGCTCGCAGCCATCGGGCTCTTTCTCCTCAATGATTCCTCTTTCTCCTTAGTAGTTCGGGCTTGCATGAGGACAGTTGCACGAGGCCTCAGCATCTGGCCGTCAATGCAGCATAGTATGGGTGGTGTGGACGCTGGCCCGAACGCAATGGGTTAGGTCAGCGTAGCGTCGTGCAACTAAACGAAGGGGAGGGCCGTCTTGAGGGGCACGAAGAGGAGCTAAAGGGGGATCTATCATTTAGGACGAGGCCACGGCCAATGGGTGTCGAGCGAGTGGACTGAAAGATCTGTGTTAACGGTGCCAGATTGCAAGCTACGCAGCCACGCAGCAACTCCGTTTCACTGTTCCATTGAGTTCTTAACGTTCTTACCATGTCTTCATCGAACCAGACCAGTGGATACCACTAACTAAAGAACAAACATCGGCGGATTTTTGCTCACATGGACGCCGGGATGATAAGACAACAGAATTGAACGGGTTGAGCCGTTCAAGCTCTGACTACCGTCATCCCAAGGTCTCACCAATTTATCTACAATACAAGTAGCAGTCAAACTAGTATGATCTAAAATACGCATCGGAAGACCCCTATCCCTATACATAATACTGTAGATGATACATGTATGCACCGGTGGGGGGGGGGGGGGGGGGGGGGGGGGGGGGGGGGGGGGGGGGGGGGGGGGGGGGGCGGGGGGGGGGGGGCGCGGGCG